>VFFE01007188.1:132123-315202 GCA_008921705.1 Burhinus oedicnemus
CTGGACTCTCTCCATCAGGCCCATGTCTTTCCTGTGCTGAGGGCTCCAGAGCTGGTTGCAGTACTCCAGGTGTGGTCTCACCAGAGCAGAGTAGATAGGCAGAATCACCTCCCTCAACCTGCTGACCATGCTTCTTTTCACGCAACCCAAGGTACAATTGGTCTTCTGGGTTGCAAGCACACATTTTTAGCTCATGTCCAGCTTTTCATCCACCAGTAACCCCAAGTCCTTCT
Organism: Burhinus oedicnemus; assembly: GCA_008921705.1. Taxonomy (NCBI): domain Eukaryota; kingdom Metazoa; phylum Chordata; class Aves; order Charadriiformes; family Burhinidae; genus Burhinus; species Burhinus oedicnemus. The sequence goes on from VFFE01007188.1 coordinate 132,357, forward strand.
TGGCAGGGCTACTCTCAATCCCTTCATCCCCCAGCCTGTATTCACACTGGAGGTTGCCCCAACCCAGCTGTAGGACCTTGCACTTGGCCTTACTGAACTTCATGAGGTTCACACAGGCCTACATCTCGAGCTTGTCCAGGTCCCTCTGGATGACATCCCATCCCTCAGGCATGTAAACTGCACCACTCAGCTTGGTATCATCTGCAGAGCTGCAGAGGGTGCACTCAATCACACTGTCTGTCATTGATTAAGATATTGAATAGTACTGGTCCAAATATGGACCCCTGAGGGACACCACTCATCACTGATCTCCATCCAGACGTTGAGTCATTGACCACTGCCCTCTGGATGTGACCTTCCAAGCAATTCCTCATCCACTGAACAGTTCACTCATCAAATCCGTATCTCTCCAACTTAGAGAGAAGGTTGTTGTGGAGGACCGTGGCAAAGGCCTTACAGAAGTCCAGATAGATTACACTGATGTCCTGATGTCACCTCCAGCCTGAATTATCCTATGATCTTATTAGCTAAATTTGTTGGCCACTTACCTGGTTAAATTATTTATAGTTTTAGGAACAATGAATTTACAAGGAAAACTTACACCTTATCTATAATAATAGGAGTCTGGATGTTCTACACCAAAACAAATTTCATTCTTACTCACAGCTGCACAATCCACATATGTATTCTCCAGATACTTGTTTGTAATTATTAGACATCAGGTCTGAAATTCATGTCAACTATTTCTCTAAATTCCAGAGTCTTTCAGCTGTAACCTTTACAATGGATCATGATTGACCAAAGACTCTGGATGATTTAAAAAGAGGTCTACCATATATAGCTAATATCTCAAATATCAAGAGAAGATAAAGGAAAACTGAGTTTATCATTTTGTGTATGAAGGAAAAGGAAGACATTTTACTCAAGTGTACTATAAAAAAAGAGTAGTTTTCCTGGATATTTCAGGCATTTCATTGCTTGAGTTGTATGAGGTTGCAGTTGTTATAATCTACTGTCTGAACTGGTATGAAAGAAAAATGTAATATACTTCACTACTATCTGACGTTTTTCTCTAGAAAAGCAGGTTTTTTCCAAAAAACAACAAAAAAATCTAACAGAATTATGTATACCATTAAGTTTCAGTTCATCTAGAAATTTAGAAGGGTCCAGTACATAGCAGATCTGTGGTCCCGTATTCACAATTCTCATTTGTTTATGTAGCAGGTTTAGGCCTATAAAGTTTCTAAATTAAGATAAATTATTCTCTGTTATATATTGTATTTGAAATAAAATATCACAAGATTTTAAAAGCTGTAGAAAATCTAGTATTGAATAAATTCTAAAATCAGCTATTTTTAGACTCAAATATAATTTTTTGAATGTATGGCTCATTTCTTTGTTCACTTCATATTTCTGAATCAGCCTTGAGTGCCGACACAAAATTCATTGACATGAATTTGTACATATTCTTCCTGGTCACAAGAATGCAGATGATGTTAGGACTGTGCAAAAATTCTTACTTGGTTTACAATTGCCTCTTTGTAAACACAAAAAATCAATTAAGCAACTTGACATGACAAATGCTATTACTGAATCTAGACCTTTCTGTAAAAGGAACAATTTCTCTTTCCATAACCGTGACAGGGGTACTACACTTAACTGATCAACTGGAACAAGATCTCATTTTCAAAATGAATCCCAAATCTCTTCAGAGGTTCTTCTATACGTTATAACCTTACTATAAATGCCTTTAAAGACCACTTCCCTCCCTTCCATTTTTTTCAAATAGATACATTTAACCCTCCTTAGAGTCACCTGTTTTCTCACTTTTCTTCTTGCTCTCCATTATTTTCTGAGTTTCAGTACAATATCTTCTTATGCTCCTCCCTTGCTGTCTCTTGCAGATCAGCCTACTTCTGGCCTATCTAGTGGAACTTTCAAAGGCTGCATTCCCTGTTACATCTCTTCCTTGCCCTGAGCAATTTGAGGGGTAAAAGGTACATCTTTTTTGAAGAAAATAAAAGGAATTTATTATGCATATGTTGTGAAGCAGTTTTAATGTGATGTTAAAAATAGAATTGTGCAGTTTATGTACATGATAGCTTGAAAAAAGATAAAACTCAAGTGAGGTAGCAAATAACAACTGCGAAGTGAAAGAAATCATACAGAGAGCATATAGAAACATTAATAATATATATATTCAGTACTCATTAAATGTCACTAATTTGACCTACTCCTGAGTTGGTTATGCTGTGCCAGACAGCCAGGGCAACCAACTGTCCTACATTTTACTCTCTCTGGACCCAAGGCTCAGAATTCTCTGGAAATCCACCTTCAGCTATTTTCTCTGTTATTAGTTCATCTGTCTTTTAAAGTTTGCAAAGACCAGGCCAGTTATATTTAATACTTAAGCTTTGTCTAAAATGACACATAAATAATCATGGAAGAATGTCGTCCTATAATATCAGTAGTATTGATTTTTACAGCCATGGTAGAGTATTCTGATATAATCAGCCCATTTCTACTTAATGCTTTTCTTCCAGAAACTCAAGTTTTTCAAAAAGTATATCAGTTCATAGTTGGTTGGATCATAATAGACACTGTTGTTACCTAAAACAACTTTTTTTTTTTTTTTTTTTAATGAAAACAGGTATTTGGTTTAAAAAAGAATGTTTATACAAGCTTAGGATAGACTTTAGTACCCCTCTCTTGGAATTCTGTATGTTAGCCTTGAGCATAACAGGTTTTATAAAATAAACAATATTTAGACCTAAGTTAGCTTGTTCTCTATTGGACCCACCAGAAACTTGTATTCTTAACGGATGACATTGCTAGCAGTTCCAGTCACTGTCTGTTTGCAATTTTTTTTAAAAGTCATGCCATAACTATATCATAAAATTTAAGTAATGGGGTAGAGGTAATATCTAATGAACTGTTTACTATCTGCCTAGAATTTCTTCTTCAAAAGTATGAAATAAAACTGGAAACAATCAGTTACTAATATGTCAAAATCAGTAAGGTCACACTAAAGAAGGACTGTGACTCAAGAAAATGCTATCCTTGAAAAAGGGGGACCACTTAAAAGATATACATGGAGGAAAAGCATAAATTGATATAAAAATAGCAGTTATACAAGCTAAAGAGCTTATTGTAAAATTTCACACTTCTTTGGAAATGTGTTTAAGTTATAGACTTTCTTTTGAAATTTCAGATTTAACATTATTACTGATTGCAGAAGAATAATTGGTGTTCCACTTCAGAGAAAATGAGGTCTTTGCCTCCTATTAAGTATTGTTAGGATCTCTTGCATTTTCAAAAAGATTTTATCTGAAATATACTAGTTGGTACTAAGTCAATCCTCTCCTGAAAGTCTGCCAAAAACTGTTATGTGGATTTTTTTAAATATAACTCCTACATCAGCTTTTTTGTCTTTTTATTGGATTTTTTTTTCCAAAAATACCATACATACATTTTTATTATAGCTTATTTTTATCACGTTCTGACACTTTGGTGACTCTTATAATCTTTAGTTTTGACACAAAAAACTACAAATGTCACAGATCTTTTATAAGATAAAATTTATACCCTTTCTAAATCTAGTCTCCTCTGTATGAAAGATTTGAATTTTCTCTACTTTTCACTATATGTTAAAAAAGTTTTGTGAATATCAAGTATAAATATAATGAGAAATTTACAGAATACTCTGCAGATGCGGGGCAGTGTCGTGGTTTAACCCTAGCCGGCATCTAAGACTCACACAGTTGCTTGCTCGCTCCCCTCCTGTGTGATGGGGAAGACAATCTGAAGGGTAAAAGTGAGAAAACTTCTGGGGTTCAGATAAAGACAGTTTAATAAGTAAAGCAAAAGCTGCACATGCAAGTAAAGCAAAACAAGGAATTCATGCACTATTTCCCATCGGCAGACAGGTGTTCAGCCGTCTCCAGGAAAGCAGGGCTCCATCACACATAATGGTTACTTAGGAAGACAAACACCATAACTCTGAACATCCCCCCCTTCCTTCTTCTTCCCCCAGCTTTATATTGCTGAGCATGATGTCATACGGTAAGGGATATCCCTTTGGTTAGCTGTTCTGGATGCGTCCCCTCCCAGCTTTTTCTGTGTGCCCAGCCTACTCACTGGTGGGGTGATGTGTGAAGCAGGAAAGACCTTGACACTGTGTGAACACTGCTCAGCAATAATGAAAACATCACTGTGTTATCAACACTGTTTTCAGCAGAAATCTTAAACACAGCCTCCATACTAGCTACTATGAAGAAAATTAACTCTATCCCAGCTAAAACTAGCACAGGTAGGCAAATATATGATTTTTGAGGTTCTAATATAAACAATATTTCATTTTCCTTTACAAGCTTCTATGGCTTTTGTTACTGTTTATTCATACCTTTCTTTTATATTTATGGTTTTACTTGGGAACTGCAGAGGTCTGAAGCTTCCTTATTAGAATTCCTGACATAATCACATTATGCTATAACCCTCTCAGAGCACTCTTATGTATCAATATCAAATATTACACAGTCTTCTACATTAGTAACATTGATTTATACCAAAAATAACTGCTTAAAGAAATATCTATTATTTAACACATTAGACAAGTATAGCCTCAAATCTGTCCATCTTTTTTTGCAATCCAACTTGCAGTGAATCAGAAAATTTGCTATGTTAATTCTCACTTCGATACTTATTTTGTAATGTTACTGACTAAAAGATATCTTTCCCTAATTTGAATACAGCTCAGATATGCATGCCAGTATGGTGTATATCACGGAGTCCTTTTGAGCCACATAAAACACATATATTGTCTGCGACATATAAAATTATTTATAGACAACCAATGTTATAAGCAAAAGATGTGTAAATATACAAAATGTTGGAAATTCAATGTCATAAATTGTTGTGTAGTTATTATATAACAGGAAGAACCAAAAAATGTGAGAAAAAACATTAATATGAAAGGAAATTTAAGACTTTCAGGAGGAAAAAAAAAAAAAAGCTTGAATCTGCTATAAGAATATGATAATGGCACAAAATTCACCAGATAAAATCCAGAATGTTGGGGAAAATAAATGTGGGATATCTCTTTCTGCACTTGAGAAGCTGAAGTGATTGCATAGGGCAGTGCAATGATATCTCAGAATAATTTCATTAGCACAAGCTTGTGTTGGACCACTTAATTCTTGCAGAGAAATATTTTTCTGGTTCCAGGGACTAGTTTGGTTTGCACTAGGCCAGATGTCCAAAACAAAGTTTTTATGTTTCTTATTTCTTAAATAAGGAGAGTCGAGGTGTGTAAGAAAGGAGAGGTGAGCAACCACTGAAGCTAAATGGCTAAAAAAATATGCAAAATCCAAGATGGATCCCTGGCATGAACACTACCTGGCAATCACTGGATCATGTCTCCTCTGTCTAAGTCTCATTCTCTCTATTATAATTTATCCTTGGACAGCTAGCTGGAGAAGTCCAGGCAAATCCAGGCAGCTTAAGGGATCCCACAGTTTGGCAACGTGGACACTCTGGACAAACAGTTCCTCTTTATAGATCTACCCCTGAAGTCATGCATAGGAGAAAGTGCCTGAATAAGTCAACCAATAAGAAGCCCAAAACATAGCATTTTGTCTTAAATCTTAAACTTTTTGTAGGGTTTATCTACCTAAATGGAAGTGTGGGGAAGAATTGCCTCTCTCTATTCCTAGTAGTCTCACGTTTGTTTTTTTTCCCCAACCACTAATTCTGTAATTGTAGCTTTAATTTTAATTCCAAAAGCTGAGCAATCATGTGGGTCTAACATTAGACTGAAACAAAAACATACATTTTATCAAAAGGTAATTGATTATAGATATATATTTGAGGTAGAGATTAGAGCGCACCTTTTGCCATGGGGTGTTCTAAATACTATGCGAGAATTACTTGTACACAGTATATTGCATATCATATAATGCATACACTATGCATACTTTTCTGTTACGTATACTACTCTTTATATACATTAGTTGTTCTTTTCCAGTTTGGACCAAGGTTTCTTTAATTGTCTTATGTTAAGCATAACAGCATCAAAGCAAAGGAATTGAGAGCATTTTCAACTGAAGTGGCAGAATCATGGAATCACAGAATGGTTGGGTTGGAAGCACCTCTAGAGGTCATGTTGTCTACTTCTCCTGCTCAAGCAGGATCAGCTAGAGCAGGCTGTCCAGAACCACGTTCAGACCACTTTTAAATAACTCCAAGGATGGAGACTGCACAACATCTCTGGGCAACCTATGCCTGTATTCGGTTACCCGTGTACTACAAAAGTGTTTCCTGATGTTCAGAGAGCACCTCCTGTGTTTCAGTTTGTGCCCGTTGCTTCCGGTCATGTCAGTGGGGACCACTGAAAAAAGCCTGGTTCTTACACACATTGATGAGATCCCTCCCAAACCTTGTCTTGTCCAGGCTAAACAGTGCTAGATCTCAACTTCTCCTGGTATGAAAGCTGTTCCGATCATTTCATCATTTTCATGGCCCTTTGCTAGACTTGGCCCAGTAAGCCCATGTTTCTCTTGTTCTGGGAAGCCCAGACCTTGACCCAGCACTGCAGATGTGGCCTCACCAGTGCTGAGCTGAGAAGGATTACCTCCCTCAGCCTGCTTATGACACTCTTCCTAATGCAACCCAGTAGGCTGTTGCTCTTTTTGGCTGCAAGGGCATACTGCTGGCTCATGGTCAGATTTTTGTCCACCAGGACCCCCGGTTCTTTCTCTGCAAAGCTGCTTTCTAGCCAGTTGACTCCCAGCCTGTCACAGTGCTGTAGTTACTCCTTCTCAGGGGCAGGGCTTTACTTTTCCTTTTGCTAAACTTCAGAGGATTCCTGCCAGCCCAGTTCTCCATCTCTTCAAGGTCTCTCTGAATGGCAGCACAATCATTTGGTATGTCAACCCAGTTTTGTATCATCTGCAAATTTGTTGAGGGTGCGCTACTACTGGTATTATACTATAGCTGTTTTTTCTAACTTACTCATGGAACATTTGCATATGAATCCCTCCAAGCAGTGAAGGAGATCAGTTAGGAAGTCAATGGTGATCTCTTGGAGCTTGGCTGATTATGCCTCTTTTGGAGAAAGACAAAGAGAGAAGATGTTGCACTTTAAATATTAATGGGTATGATCCAATCTTTTTAAACACTGTGGACACAGCAAGTTCAGCATCTCCTGAAGAACTTTCAGTTTTATTTAATGAATAATTGTGTCAGAGGAGGATAGAAAAACTCAAACTTTTCTTTGCTAGACTAGTAGGTAAACTGCTTTCTTGAAGGCAGAAAAGCAAGGTCCAGATTTCTCTGCCTGTTAATAATTAATTTTTCAGATAGAGTAGCACTGAAGGGCTCAATTTGGCTTTTGCAGTGTTGCATGATTAGTGCAGTCCTCTGAGAGATTAAAGCAATGACAACAAAAACTTAAAAGACTAGCTAGGAAGACTTTATGACTTTTTAGTGCAAATAATCTAATTCATAAATTAGATATAAGATAAGCCTCAAACCCTTAAAAGTTTCAGTGAAGAAGTTCACAAAGTAGTTAGATCTTGCTAGTGAAACCATGCAAATGACAAGTTAAAAAATGGACTAAATCTGTATGATGTAAATGTGTGTAAGATGTAAATTTCGGTGTTAAACAAAGTACAACTTTTTCTTTAACAAAAAGCAAATAGGTGAAAAAAATTTGCAGTAACATTAAATGAATTTGTTGGCAAATATAAATGTCGCTATAGAGTTATTGGGGTATTACCAACTTTCCCTGCTTCCTTCCTTCCATCCTTCTTTGTTCTTGCCAAAGCCAAAGCTACATGCTACCTCAAGAAATTGATGTGGTTGAAGAGGTTAAGTAGTTCACAAGTCACTGACTTGATTGATATGACAGCACGATAAACAATGAACTGCAGTGGAAGAGACAAGAAAAATGAATCAGACAAAACACAGATGTCTCTATAAGTCTACATCAGAATTAATAATTTTGGTAGCAATAGAAACAGAATAATGATAAGAGCAGTAGTATTAATCTTATGTGCAGAGTAAGCTAAGTAACTGTGCAACTAATCATCTTGCAAATTGGCCATTATGAGGGCAAAAAATACAGAACAGTGCAGCTAAAACATGATCTGGGAGTATATGAAAGGAATAAATAGAACAAGATGGCAATGCAGTTCACAAGACAAAAAAAAAATGTTCATTGAGGTTCTGACAAAATAAACACTGATAATCATAAAGAACATGAACTGAGACATGTTAATGATTTATAAATGTTGAAGTTCTCAAAAAATAGAGGAACAGAATCAAATATTACAGGTTTCCATACTTAAAGAAAAAGGATTATAAGAATTACAAAATGAATCAGTAATGCAGAAATGCATGGCTATTTAGTAAAAAAGACAATTTCTCTACACAGACTTTGAGTTCATGGACCTGAGTGTGTCTGTCTAGGATCCCCTGATGTTGCATGTGCAAAAGAGAAGTCCTATCATGGGTTTTGAAGGTAGTTTATCTGGCACACTCTGTGAATGTAGAGGTGTTTTTCATATAATAAATCGTATTAAAAAAAGTAAAACATCACCTTTATATAGAACTTCACAGTTCTCCAGTGGCAAATATACAAAGGAAAGTGCCCCAGGAACATAAACAGTGATGTGGCACAAGACCTGACTTAGAAGAACTACAAATGGAGTGCAGTTCTGTGCCCCACAATTTAAAAGGATGTTAAGATACCCTTTTCTTGCATCCAGAAAGGACAACAAAGCTGGTGAAAGGGCTGGAAGGCATATGAGGAGCAGCTGAGGACTCTGTGTTTGTCTAGTTTGGAGAAAAGGAGGCTGAGGGGTGACCTTATTGCTCTCTACAGCTTCCTGAGGAGGGGAAGTTGAGAGGGAGGTGCTGATCTCTTCTCCCTGGTATCCAGTGGGAATTGTTCAAAGCTGCATCAGGGGAGGTTCAGACTTGACATTAGGAAGAATTTCTTTGCTGAGAGGGTGGTCAAACACTGGAACAGGCTTCCTAGAGAGGTGGTCAATGCGCCAAGCCTGTTGGTGTTCAAAAGACATTTGGACAATGCCCTTAATAACATGCTTTAACTTTTGGTCAGCCCTGAAGTGGTCAGGCAGTTGAATTAGATGACCGTTGTAGGTCCCTTCCAACTGAACTGAACTATTCTATTCTATTCTATTCTATTCTATTCTATTCTATTCTATTCTATTCTATTCTATTCTATTCTATTCTATTCTATTCTATAGCAGAGAATGGCTTTGCAAAATAGTGCCATCGGTGTGATAAAAACATGTCACACTAAATAAACCAAAATACAAAAGTAAGCAAATGTGCAAGGCTATATTCAGTAGTTTAAGTTATTTCAGGTCTGATTCAGAAAGCATTTCTCAGAAACACCAGCAGGTGAAGAAGAGCCTTCAAGAATCAGGGGTGTGACCCTGTTTCCATAGGACTGGTAACAGTAGAAATTGCATTTGCTTTAAACCTAGGAAAGAAATAACACCTGTAAGCACTTTAAAAGAACTTGGAAATGAGAAATGAAAAATTGGACTAAGCATGTATTTAAAAGGTCTATGATATGGATATTTTACTATCTTTTTTTTTCGTCTTTTGCATATGTTCACTGTTGTAAATTGACATATTTCTCTTCACAAATAGAAAATGGACACTCAGTTTTAAAGTCAGATTATGAATAAGATTGACTTAGACCATAAGAGAAGATATGAGAGTTCAAAGTTCAACAAGAAAAAATATCAGTGACTGTGGAATTTTCTCAATAAACTTCACTGACATAAGGCTTCTTCAATGAAGTGAAAAACTGGATGTCTAAGTGAGAATACTCTGCAAAAAAGGGTATGTTTACACTGCCTAAGACTTTATCCTTTGTGACCAGTACTGACCCCAGAAAACAAGGTCTAATTTGCCTAAATGTTTGAAAGAACATGTTCAAAGGCTGTGTCAAAGGTATAAAGAGAAGAGACAGTGTTTCAAGGATTTTAAAAATTGGCCAGCTCTAATATGCTAGCAGCCAGAGAGAGAAGACTGATATCAGGTTCAACTGTACTAACATTTCAGCAATAAGATCCTCAAGTGTTCATGCAGTGCTATTCATGCACTGATATGTGCTATACAAATTTGAATTAACTAATGGTATTCACATGCACTCTCGGCAAAAGTGTCACTGTTTTCGTTATTTGCATCATTTGACCTACAGAATCTTTACAAATGTATCTTTGATATCTCATCAAAGGCAGCCTAATAGAGGACAATGGAAACTGCATTTTTATATTTCTTCACTGCTGTAGACTGCTTATGAATTAATTGATACAGCATGATCCTCTTTGTTGTTGATTTTTTTCCTTCTCTGGCAGTATGCTCTAGGAACCCAGTTAGAAGGTAAGGACAGCTCTGTGCTGGGGATAGACAGGAAAATTATGTCAGCTTAACTGAAAAGTAGGCTCCAGCAGTGTGAAGACTTGGATACCTATGGGCATCTCCAAAAGCAGATATTTAAGCATACAGATGAAGTTTATCTCATCTAATTTTAAGAATCAACTATTTTAATATTTATGTCGGAACTTTTCATGCTACATGCCTTGTAAAGCCAATTAAAAAGAAACAAATAAATGTTCAGGGAAATTATTTCCTCTTACTGTAGGCTTCTTAATTAGTTAATACTCATATTCTAGATTCCGCTGATCTATTTTCCTTGCTAATTTTAGGATGAGAGATTTAAATTCTGGAAGTACCTATTCTTTCCATCAATTATAAAGGAGTCTAGAATGATTGGCTCAGCCATAAACCAACAGTAAAATTGGTAAGCAGTGCGTACATGACAAAAATTTCTGTAACAAGAAAAGTAGAGAATTAAGGTAAGAGTTAAGTAGAGAATTAAGGTTCTTTGCTTGGATAACAGCTGAACAAGGACTTTAAGGAATTAAGAGCATAAAGAGGTGGGCACAAAAATTCAGGTAGTTAAGTCCTTTGTGGATTATTTTTACCATCTTTTGAAAGTCAAAGTCCCTTTTAATAATCTTTTTTTTTTCCATCTCACCGGTCTGCATATTGCTCTAACTCTCTCTACTTCCATTCATATGGCTATCTGGTTTTTTTTTTTTTAAACCCATATTCTCTTGACATTAAAAGACTGTTGTAAGATAAAAGAAAATTATTTTTAAAATAAACAAACAAGGAAATCAGTAAATAAGAATTAATTAAATTTACCCTTATATAATTAAAACTCAGCTTATGTACTATATTTACCTAATTTTAAGTACAAAGGAATTAGTCATTGTAAGGATAAGAAAGAGGCTTTTAAGGAGCAGTTCTTTCCATCTTAATGTAGATGTCTAAAACTTGTTAGCTGAATCACACCTATACTTCTTTGTTTAGCATCAAGATAGCTTAAAGGGAAACTGATGCAGATGACATCTTCAGTGAGCAATAAGAAAAAATCAAGGAATAGAATATGTCAAAGAAAGCCTTAGACTTTTAGCTTCGATTTTTGATCTATGTTCATCTCAAAACAGCTTCAGGATGTACATGCCAAATTGCATGCTGATAAAGCAGAAAGACATTCAAACTGAATTTAAATTAAGACTTAACAGAGCTGATTTAAATAGGCTTCCTTTTTTAAAAGGTTAAAATAAATCTTTATAAATGAGTAAGACTTTTATTCAATATTTTCATTATGGTTTTCTTCTATCAGACACAGTTTGTCTTATTGCCCTTATCTAAGAAATGCATTATCAAGCCTTGGTTCATTATCTACATACCAATTAATTCCTTTTTTGCTTCATTTATCCTTTTTCCTCTTGACTTCTACCTCAGTAAATTATCTCTTCCATGGAGAACAGGTGAACAGAGAGTGAAAAAGACTTATTCTTGGTAATTAACTAAATTATAAGGCTAAGTTGCCTGGAATTTTATAAAGCTTTGCAGATGGCACTTTCCCTTTTAAAGCAAATCCATTTTGTTTTCATAGCCAACCTCCACAGCATAAAGGTCAAAGGTCATTAGATTGTTTTGATGTTAAGTCTGAAATTGATAGAATGATGTTCTTCATCTATGCCACTAGCATCTATTCATATTTAAATTAAATTGTTTCTGAGTTATAAATCTTACATATGTTCCTGCTTTTGATTACTTAATATATGATGACATGCTGTAATTATTCATTACTGAGGCACACAACATGTCAATAATGTCTGATACATAATTTCCCAACTGTTTGGGGTTTTTTAAAATTATTTTTAGATACAAGTGAATGTCTCAACTAAGTTCATATAGCATTTAACTAAAAGAATTTGGGACTGAATATTTAAATGATTTTATGACATCATAAAAGCAATGTAAATCAAATGCTTTGAGTAAAAAATCAAAATCCTGACAAGATTAGCCTTGTTATTATTATTTTTATATCATAAGCTAATGATCATAACAAAACAGCCAGATTTTTTTTATTTCTAGGGTTATTTAATAATGTCAGAAAGAAACAGACCAGAAGGTCCAATATCTTACTTTTTCACATAATGATTCTACCATTTTTTCTCAGCAGTTCATTCAGATTTAATTAATCTGTTTTTCTTAAATATTCCTGAAAGGATTCTTTCACAGAATTTCAGAAAATCTGTTGAGTGGTCCTTAACACAATCCTAAAGGGGATGGCTTGCTGCCTATGGAGAGCACAGTTCTTCTCAGTTGACTTTTAATAGACCTTTGGTACTTAATCTAAATAAAGTTCCCTAGTTAGGTGAAAGTAATTTAAAAGTTAATTAGACGTTAATTTATATAACCCACCACCAGCAAGGAAAGAAACAAGCTAGTGAGCTTTTTCAAACAGGGAAAGCAAAGGTATTAGTCTAAAAGTAGAACCTCTAAAGTGGCTAAATTCATTGTTTTCCATCAACAGATTTATCTTGTTCAGTAATTGGATCAATCACTCCCATCCATTGACTTCCAGTTAAACAAGTATCCTCATGCTTTATTGAGACATAAACCCTCAACACAATGGAAGCCTACCTTGTTTTCTAGGAATATGTTTCATTTGAGTCATGCTGAGAAGAGCTCAAAATTATCTAGCTTTGAGTGTAATTTAAAAAAAAAACAAACAACAAAACCTCAGATGAGATTGGAAATGTTTATATATATTGAATTCTATATAGTTTAGCTCTAAAATCAGCTGAAGGTGATTACATTTCTTCAAATTTCTGTCTTCTGTATTTTTAGTTTTATTTATAGATTTTCTTCTGCTTCAAATTAACATATTTTGGAGAACACTGTAAAGATACAGGAGAGGAATGCTGTTTCATTCCTAGAAGCAGTATATTTGCATATGCTAAGTTGTAAAAGTGTTTACTAATATTAAATATGAAAGAATCATCTAAAAATACTCATAGTTCAGCCTAAGTTGCAAGTTAGGTAACCAGGGAAAATTAGATAAGCCCTTTACAGCCTCCAGGTATGGCATCTGGTTATATTACTGGTGTAACATTTTCATAAATATTCTCTATAATAACACCTTCCAGATCTAAAAAGTAAAATAGTGAAAACAAAAAGATAAAATAAAGACATACAAAGCATCATCCTCATAATACTTTCAATCATATTCAATCCAATAAGTCAGTATATAATACTGGAGTCCCATACACAGTTGAGTTGATATAATGGTCTGCCTAATTCTGTCAAATACACATCTTCTACAGTGTTAAAATGTTACTTTCCTACCTCAGACAATAGCATTCTTTCCAATCTGACCAGCTTTTTAATCTCTTGGAGCCTTTTATCAGGCCAGTTCTCTCTTACTTCCATGAATCTCAAAACTTCCATTGTTTTTACAAAAACTAGTGAATTAAGTTGCATTAGTGCACTCAAAATATGTTGAAAATTATCACTGTACTTATTCAATGCTTTTAGTTTATCACAGAAGGTGAGCAGAAAGTGGTCTCAAAGCAATGAATCTGATAATCTGTTTATATATATATATACACGCACACATATTTATATATATATACACATTTATATATATATATATATATAAAATACATTTCCCAAAGTCGGTATTTGTGTAACACATTAACTTCTGTCTGTCTATTAAAACAAACACACATTTAAGAATTTACATATGTATAAATACATAAGGAATCTTATTTCAAAATTTAGTACAACCTCAGAAAGAAAATTGCGAATAGTATTCCATTTGTACAACTGCATAGTGAAAAATGTAAGATGGAAGAATTGAAATCGTGAAAAAGAACATCAGAGTTCTCAAAGTCAGTAAGAATTTCTGAAGACATTATTGATAACCTTCTTACAGTTGAGATTGATTTTGATGTGTTGAAGTGATTCCCTAAAGTATTTTATCAAATATGCCTAAATTGTCAAGGGAATCATCTGGGCCATTGAAAAAAATGCAGGTTAGATGCATATCGTGATACTCAGAGCCTGGATCCACAGTCATTCAGACTGGACTATAACTTTAGCACAGGATGTTTCCTTTTGGGTCACCCATCCAAATTTCCAAGAACACTAGGGATGGGACAAACTGATTTCCTCTCCATCTAAATCCAGCATGAAGTTAAAATGTAACTGGGACTTATGTCCAGATCCAAGAAATGGGCAATGCTCTGAGGTTCTGTAGTTATATTTTGGTGTTTTGGAAACAAATTTCTCTGTTATCAACTGTAAGCAGGGAACCTTATACTATATAACTAGTTTATATCTCGCTGACAGAAAACCAAAACATGCAAGAATGCCCTAATTTCTCTTGAGCACAGAGCTCCTGACTTTAGATGTACACCAAGTATATCTGTCCACTGGGATTTAAAATATGTAGTCTGCCTCTTAAATGTGACGTTTAAATGAGGATGGCTCGATTTTTAAGATACAGATAGCATCGATTGACTTTTGCGTAGAAGTTCGAGGCTAAAGCACTCATCCAGAAAATGAGATAACTGGCGCCAGCTTTCATACTGCTCTGAAGGGATTCAGATTCATGCAGCCCATTTTCTAGGAAATTGCATAAACCATTAAGAGGGGAAAGGTTTGCCATTTGCTTTGAGGCAGCTCTCTGTCCTGCCAATATGAGATTTACAGGAATAAGAGAAAAACAAGCAACAAAAGCTTAACCCTACAGTTTCACTGTTAGGACAGCAGTCATAAGCTTGGGGTACTACTCTCACGACTACAAATGTGTTATACACTAGATGATGGTCACTGGAGAATATCAGAAAAACCATTGAGAATACTGTAGCAACAAAATGTCTCTTCCAAATTACATAGTTATGAGGCTACAGTTTCAAGTTTGTACATGCTGGGGTTTTTCTGTTGTGGAAATACTATTGGTTACTTAGTTGCACAGTGATCCATTTTCAAGATCGTAGAGGTCATTTCTTTCTGATCCTTTCTTACCTTTGCCCTTCTTTCTTATTATTTGTTTAGTATCTTAGCAGTTACGTCAAGCTTCTGGGAAATGCTTTAGCTACCATCTCTTACTGAAAAAGTGGGTGACATCATGATGTCCCTTGCTTTTAAATGGAAATAACTGCAGATGGTATTTAGGGATGAGCAAAATGAGGTGAAAGTGGGTAGGATTCAGATATCTATCATGCTGTTTGTGACCCAAGTCTTCTTTATGAGCAGCATGAAGAAATAGGAACCTCTACAGCATGGTTTGTCTCATTCTGCAGGTGATAGTTAAATTAGCCAGCACCAATAAGACCACACCAAGAGTGCTATTTCCAGTTCTGGGCTCTCCAGTACAAGACAGATATGGGCATACAGGGATAAAAAAACCGCAAGACTACCACACACAAAAGAGCAAAAATTTTGCAACCTGTCAGGCTGAGGACCAGTGTGCTCACAACCCCAGTGAGGTGCCTTTGCCGGCCAGCAGATGACAGCCAGGAGTGGATGGGGTGGCCCCCATCCAGTAGGATGGGGACCATCCAGTGCATCCTTGGTGTTGTCTAGCTGACATCTGCCCCAGCTTCATTGATGCTGTGGATGCTGATGGTCCAGCCTGACTCAGTGATCCCTGACCAGACCTGGATGGGACTGACCCTGCTGCCTGGCCTCCCCAGCTTTGGTCTTTTAGGCTTTTATACCTTTCCTTCTGGCATTTTTCCTCATGTATACCTGAGCTACTATGGGTCTTGTGTCACCAGTCCCACCACAGCCTGTTTTGGTGACTTTCTCATCACCATGAACACTGTCTACTTGTCTTCTCTCAGCAGCCCGAGTCCCAGTTATGCAGCAGAGCTGAATGAGAGCTGGGCACTGCGACCCTGGTGCACAGGCAGCTACACCCTGGCACAGGGGAGCTTAAAGTAGGGCCTATAGAGAAAAAAAGGGTTATGACTAGTTCTGAGATTTTGTCCTAATTCTTTTGATAGAGTCTAGGTACCTCTCTGCGTCATCTGAATCACAGTGATTAATTCAGCTGGAAAAGGGTGTCTGCATGCCCAGACTGGGATTCTGCTGAGAAATCCTGGCTATCCTTACCTGAGACATTCAGGGCCAAAATATAGGCTCTGACTGCAATTTAGGTTAAGAGTTACAGCAAAGAGGCATTTGTTCTTAATTGCTTTCTGAGACTTAAGCATCTAATGTCTGCTCAGGTCTCATCAGACTTCTCAACCTCACCTGAAGCATCTAAACCAGGACACTGGCAGAGGTTAGGTGCTGAAATCCAGAACTATGTTCTATATAACTCTGATTAGCAACCACCTAATCTTTCTACAGCTGAACTAGATTCTATTCCGAAAGTTCCCTCAGCACTCTTTGTGTGTGAGAGGTACTAAACTTTGTCCAGTTAAATGCTCAGCTCCTTTCACTGCTCCATCTGTAACAAAGGGTGACTTTGTGTCCTAATACTATCCAAGTAATATGTACTCATTACACACTGAGGTTCAGCTACCTCTGAAAAAACAGTTGTTATAGTTAGTGTCCATCTTTAACACATCACCAATTTGTTGCACAGTTACACAGCAACAAATACTCCATTTTTACACTACAACAATGCATTTTATATGATTTAAAGGAACACAACTTATATGGAAAGCTAAGAATTATTTTTAGCCTAACTAAAGCCTTAACAGTCTAATCATGTGTTATTAGTACAGTTATAGTGACACTTATGCTTATGATCTAAATTTCATAGAGTTAATATGATATATATACACCAACTTTGAAGCAGTGACTCTTGCCTTCTAGGCCCTGAGATCACAGACTTCAGGTCAGAGAATCACCAGCATCCCTAGTGCTTTGCTTGGAGGAACACTGTGGCTGGGACAGCTGATTTCTTCCTCTTTACTCTATGATTCACTTAGGGTTATTTTCATGCGTTTCGCAGAATCGCAGAATCACAGAATCACAGGGGCTGGAAGATCATCTAGTCCAACCCGCCTGCCAAAGCAGGCTCACCTACACCAGGTTGCACAGGATGGTGTCCAGGTGGGCTATGAATGTCTCCAGAGTCCACGACTCCATCACCCCTCTGGGCAGCCTGTTCTAGTGCTCTGCCGCCCTCAAAGCCAAGAAGTTCCTCTTCATCTTTAGATGGAACTTCCTATGGTCAGGTTTGTGCCCATTACCTCTTGTGCTATCACTGGGCACCACTGAAAAAAGACTGGTCTCACCCTCCTGGCAACCTCCCTTTAAGTATTTGTAAGCATTGATGAGATCCCCCCTCAGTCTTCTCTTCTCCAGACTCAAAAGACCCAAGTCCCTCAGCCCTTCCTCATAAGAAAGATGTTCCAGTCCCTTAGCCCTCTGCTGTACCCTCTCCAGCAGTTTCCTGTCCTTCTTGAACCAGGGAATTTGCCTCAATCCCACATTGCATCCAAACTTACTATATATGGTTTGTTTTAGAGTAACTCAGATATTTGTTCGTTTTCTTTGTTAGCTCTAAAACTGGTTTAACATAGCTCTCAAGACTGAATTCCTTCAAGACCAGTAAACAAACACTGATGAAATATTTATATCCTTGGAGCCCCCAGTACAGTCCTGTGCTCATACTTTCACAGCTTCTACTATCATATAGTCATAATGTCAGCCAGAAAAGGAAGGTCAAAGAAAGCGTACTCCCCCATGATGAGCAAGACTGGCAAACTGGTAACAACAGAAGAGGAGAAGGCTGAGGTACTCAACAACTTTTTTGCCTCAGTTTTCACCGGCAACCTCTCTCTCTACACCTGTTGAGTAGACGGTATGCAAGGCAGGGGCTGGGGGAGCAAAGTCCCTCCCACTGTAAGACAAGATCAGGTTTGTGTCCACCTGAGGAACATGAACATACAGAAGTCTATGGGACCTGATGAGATGCATCCCACAGTCCTGAGGGAATTGGCTGATGTAGTTGCCAAGCCACTCTCCATGATATTTGAAAAGTCATGGCAGTCAGGTGAAGTCCCCAGTGACTGAAAATGGGTAAATGCTGTACCCATTTTTAAAAAAGGTAGAAAGGAGGACCCTGGGACCTAGCAACCTGTCAGCCTTACCTCTGTGCCTGGGAAGATCATGGAACAGATCCTCCTAGAAGCTATGCTAAGGTACATGGAGGACAGGGAGGTGATTTGAGACAGCCAGCATGGCTTCACTAAGGGCAAGTCCTGTCTGTCAAACCCCGTGGCCTTCTGTGATGGAGTGACTACATCAGTGCTCAAGGGAAGAGCTACAGATGTCATCTCTTGGGATTTCTGTAAGGCCTTTGACATGGTCCCCACAACATCCTTCTCTCCAAGTTGGAGAGATATAGATTTGATGGATGGACTGTTTGCTGGATGAGGAATTGATTGGATGGTTGCATCCAGAGGGTAGTGGTTAATGACTCAACGTCTGGATGGAGATCAGTGATGAGTGGTGTCCCTCAGGACTGTGTATTGAGACCGTGTTGATGACATAGACAGTGGGATTGAGTGCACCCTCTGCAGGTTTGCAGATGACACCAAGCTGAGTGGTGCAGTTTACATGCCTGAGGGATGGGATGCCATCCAGAGGGACCTGGACAAGCTCGAGATGTGGGCCTGTGTGAACCTCATGTGGTTCAGTAAGGCCAAGTGCAAGGTCCTACAGCTGGGTCAGGGCAACCTCCAGTGTGAATACAGGCTGGGGGATGAAGTGATTGAGAGTAGCTCTGCCAAGAAGGACTTAGGGTTCCTAGTGGGTGAAAAAACAGACATGAATCAGCAATATGCACTCGTAGCCCAAAAGGCCAACTTCATCCTGGGCTGCGTGAAAAGAAGCATGGTCAGTAGGTCGAGGAAGGTGATTCTGCCTCTCTACTCTGCTCTGGTGAGACCCCACCTGGAGTACTTCATCCAGCTCTGGGGTCCTCAGCACAGGAAAGACATCAACCTGTTGCAACAGGTCCAGAGGAGGGCCACAAAAATGATCAGAGGGCTGGAGCACCTCTCCTCTGAGGACAGGCTGAGAGAGTTGGGGCTATTCAGCCTGGAGAAAAGAAGGCTGCTTATAGCAGCATTTCAGTACTTACAGGGGGCTTATAAGACAGACAGGGACAGACTTTTTAGCACAGCCTGTTGCAATAGGGCAAGGGGGTAATGGTTTTAAACTAAATGAGGGAAGATTTAGACTAGATATGAGGAAGAACTTTCTTACAATGAAGGCGGTGAAACACTGAAACAGGTTTCCCAGAGAGGTATTAGATGCCCCATCCCTGGAAACATTCAAGGTCAGGTTGGACAGGGCTCTGAGCAACCAGATCTCATTGCAGGGAGGTTGGATTAGATAACCTTTAAAGGTCCCTTCAAACACGAACTATTGTATGACTCTACGATTCTATTAATTTCTTTATTGTCTAGATTTTACTAGATAGCAAATAATGAGGTGCTGATTTAGTACTTTTAGCTCAGGAAAGATTTTGTAGAACTTTAAAAGACTCAGAAGAAGGACATAAGTCATTCCACCTAAGGAGTGACTAAGGAAGCTCCTCCGGTAAGGAGGCAAAATAGGGGGAAAATAACTGAGGTCTATAAAAATTATCATCAAAAAAGTTAATTTTTTGCTGTCTTTTCAAATGTAAGAAGAACTATGAAACACCAGCTGAAAGAAGTAGGAAGCAGGTTAAAAGCCAGAAAAATGACATTATTCCTCAAATAACATGTAAAGATAAGCTCTGGAGCTCTTTGTTGTGTTGTGGCTGCTGAGGTTTAGTTCGGGTGAAACTGGCACAGATCATAGAATAGAAATACACCGAGGGCTCCAAAATACATTAAATAAAACAAAACTCAGGTCTTGCTATTGAAGTTTATCCTCTTCCCTAGGCATCAATTTTTACAACATTTGGAGACAGGATACTGAATGAGATTGGCTTTTCCTCTGACGAAGTAAGACAGACTTTGTATGTAAGATTTTTTTCCCCACTGTTTGTATTAGCTTGCTCCAGGCTGTGTCCTGCTCATCATAAGAGTTGTTATGAGACAGAGGCACCTAGGCAACGCATTCTTAGTTTTTGGGTTTTGTCTGAAAGTCAGACACCTGCAAGCATTTTTACATCAAAGCTGTATTTACCCGAGACTTCAAAAGACCATCACAATGATGGTTATTTTTTTGCCAACTGTGAATATACTAATAAAACAGCTATTTATTTTTTCATTTATTTCAAGAAGACATTCGAATTATTTCAATTTCACACCAAAAAGGAGGGGAGAATTTTTAAAGTAAGCATGAAATAAGGTGGGACAAATGGCAAATATATGTGCACTGACATACAGTGAAAAAAGTTTTGACAGGTTTTGATAACTACCTCAAGAGAGTGTTTACTATAACTGTGTGTCTAGAGGTTAGCAGTAAAAATGTTGCTATTTAACTTTCAGGTGCTGAGCTACATAGTCTTCATTCATTTCATATACAGAGCTCTTAGCAGTGATACCAGTGGGCATTTTACACACAACATAAAGCTGCCTATGATGTAGAGATTCACATTGTGCATAAAACATCTATCACACAGAGCAGAAAAAAAGCTAAGTGTCCCTGGTTTGCACACATAAAAAGCATAATGTGCTTATTTGTATGCCAAGATCCAAACAGACGCTTTTCCAAGCTGACAGTTACTTCCTTACAGTCCTGATGGGGATCCAGACCTAGGACGTAACTAAACAGGCACATCTATGATGAAGGTCTTTTAGCATTAAAAATTTCCAGTAAGAACATCTCTGAAGTAAAGAAGTACTCCCCTCATGTGCTTGAGGGAAGTCTTTCAATTTAGATATATTTTTATTTTCCTTCCCCCTACCCTTCCACTTCTTCCCATTTTTGTCTGTCCCTTCTCTCCTCCCAATCTCTCTGTCTCCTGAGCAAAAAGTTTCCTTGTTTTTTTTGTTTTTTTTTTGTTTGTTTGTTTTTTAATAAATATGGGTAATAAGCTTTTACAGAAGAAAAAGAACTTGACTTGCATGGAGGATACTGTTTTCTTTTTTATTTTTAAAAAAAACTACATAGAACTTTTTAAAGGAAACAGTCAAATATGTACTCTTATAGGAAAAGGGATTTTCAACTTCTAGAAATATTTATCTCATTTATCAGTCTCACATTCTAGAACAGTCTAAGTTTATGTGAACATTGTTATATTATTTTGCTAAATGTATTTAAAGAACTGAAGAAAGAACTTTATGATTTATTTTAGTAGTATGGAGATAAAAATGTGGAGTAAATATAAATATCAAACATGATCTTGTAATATGAAGACCTATCATTTAAAGCAGATATCTGTGATATTTTCATATGATTTTCCATGTTTTCATTTCCTGATTTATTTATCTTCAAAGGCAGAAGGATATTTTTGTCTTATTTTACTCTATTGGAAAACTGAAAAGGAGTGTATAATGAGAAAAAAGTATTTCTAGCCCTCTATGCTTTTGAAGATATCCTGGGAAAGATGTAAGTGACTTTTGCACTTTTTTGTCCCCCTGTTCAATTACAGCCACTTATTTCACAGTACTGCTTTTCTACATATATACTTCACTATAATGTATTATAGAAATGTGCATCTTAACTATTGTAGTCTGATGCACTACTACCTTTTAGCTTTTTTTCTGTTTTTTGAAGAACGGTGAGTCTTCACATGTTTAATAACACCTAAAAGGCAAATCAGCAATTGCAAGTTTAATAGGTCCTAAGTGCAAACTTATACAAAATGCAATTACTAGAGTTCAAAGTCTGATCTTCTTGCTTCCAGTGAATCATAAGTTATTCATGTCCTCTCTTGTGACACGTTGTTATTCATGCTAGTCATGTTGAGAAGGTAATGTGCTTTTGTTCATAGAATTTTCAATTGGCTTTTTGCTCTCACTTGGAGTCAGTCCTTTGAAGTCAAAGGAACATTTCTATTAAACTTAATTGTCATTGGATCAGGGTTTCTGTGAGGAAAAATCAGGTAGAATAGTACAAAGACAATTATGCTGGCATCGAGGGTTTTTGTATTAGTGTTTAATAAACTCATAAACCAGAAAAGATTAGCTAAATGCACATGATCACTTCTGCCGTTGAAATAATTCTCTAGTATTAGAGTAAATAATCATCTTAATTACATGTTGATCACTGGGTGTATTTTGTCTTCATGACTTTCAGATTTCAAAGGTTATTTGTATAAAGCAAAATAAAAATCAATCTTTAATACCCTAAGTTCAATTCTGTTAATTTACTAAATCAAATAGGCAGATAAAATGTACAAAGCACCTTGATCTTCCCATGCAAATTTAAACATTAATCTCAGTTCATTGACATAAAAGTGTTGCCACATTTCCCTCACTGCAGAGACATCAGAACAGCAGAAGGTGATTCACATTTCTTGTAGGCTAGATGTACATTTTTCCCCTTCATTATGGAGAGATCCCAGGACACCTAAACTTCTGAATTAGGTTCCCCAAATATGGGATTCATTCACATGGCCTGAATGAAGCTTTGGATGTTATCTTCAGAACTGGAACTGAAATGAACAAAAGACTCAAAGAGATGATAATTTACTGAAAACCGTCAAGGTTCAATTTGCCAACAGTGGTTAACAACCTGGAGAACATGGAGAAGAGGGACAGATATGAGACAGGGTGTACTGAAGGTATCAAGAAATCCCAATATGGTAGGGAATCAACAGGAGAAGACATACGAGGCATTTTAGGAGGCGTAAATAAGTGTCCTGGAAGGGAGACCAGAAGAGAAGGTGATGGAAATACTGGAAGAGATTGAAAGAACAGGGAGATGATATAAATTATATCCCACCAATGCGCTTATGACAAGGTTAGCAGTTCAGAGTCAGTGGGAAGTGAGGAAAAAAAGTGGAGTATCTCTTTCATGACTGCCCTAACATGTCTTCCAAAAAGTATTGGAAGAAAACTGAGTGACTGGCAGGTCAAGGGAGGTGATTCTCCCCCTCTACTCCACTCTCGTGAGACCCCACCTGGAGTACTGTGTCCAGCTTTGGAGTCCTCGGTACAAGAAGGACATGGACCTCTTGGAGAAGGTCCAGAGGAGGGCCACAAAGATGATAAGAAGGTTGGAGCACCTCTCCTCTGAGGACAGGCTGAGAGAGTTGGGGTTATTCAGCCTGGAGAAGAGAAGGCTCCAGGGAGACTTTATAGCGGCCTTCCAGTATCTGAAGGGGGCCTACAAGAAAGCTTGAGAGGGACTTTTTACAAGGGCATGTAGTGATAGGACAAGGGGTAATGGCTTCAAACTAAGGAATAAGGCAGATTCATACTAGACCTCAGAAAGAAATTTTTCACTGTGGGGGTGGTGAGGCACTGGAACAGGTTGCCCAGAGAAGTTGTGGATGCCCCATCCCTGGAAGTGTTCAAGACCAGGCTGGATGGGGCTTTGAGCAGCCTGGTCTAGTGGGAGGTGTCCCTGCCCATGGCAGGGGGGTTGGAACTAGATGATCTTTAAGGTCCCTTCCAACCTAAACCATTCTACAATTCTATAATTCTATGATTCTATAAAAAGACAGCCACATACAAGAGAGTAGTTGACTACTAGCCTATAGCATCTAAGACAAGATGTTCATAGGCACATATTTAGCAACTGCTAGTTTATACTAAAATATGTATTTTAGCTATTTTTTGTAAAGAAAAGAAGTAACACATAGCAAAAAATCACAACATTGATACACAGTTACTTAAAAATATAAGCTTACACATTCAATAAAATAAGTAAATAAAAATGCAGTTAATTAGACCCTTCATATCACCAGAATCTGCCAGGGAGGAATATTTTCCAACTAAGATGCCTAACTAAGGTAATTTTTGCTATTTATTGCCTTCCATAAGAAGCACAGAAAAATCCAAAATCCATTATGGTCTTTGGATACACTTAAAAATTCCTGTTGTTTGATCATCTTTACCTGTTTTTGTTTTTCTTAGCCACTCCTGTAGCCTCCCCACTACCAAGACCTTGCCACTTAAACCCAACACAACTTCTTTACAGATTTTAATTTATTTTTCTTGCAAAAGTCTGCAATTGGAACATATGCAACAGACCACATTTTTTCTTTCAGTAGTTTGGGCCGCATGCACTTTCCTTATGCATTTTTAAGAACCCTAATTTGTGGGAAGATTCTTGATGGAAAGTGAGCATCCTGTGATCACTCCAAGTCTCAATGATCTGTGTGTGGCCTGTAGGTAACTTATGTAAGTGTTGCACTGGAAAGGTTACTTGCGGTCAACACGGTAAGAGAGTAAACAAGAATGGAGGAGGAGGTTGCACTGAAGGTGGAACCTGAAGCAGGATGTAGGCGGACAAAGCATCCGCTTGGACTTGTACTTTGAGCCAATCAAGAGTAGCCTTAGGCGCGTGCTTAATGAGGTAAACCAATCAGTAAGTTGTTGGCGTGTTATCTCGAACAGCACAACGTATATTAACTGAGCTATCTGCGCAATAAAGTGGCATTAACCTGATCATATTGGTCGTTGTGTTGTGTCCGAGCCTTCTGCGTCAACACTAATTTTCACACGAAAAAAACGGACAACTTTTTCTCTGTGCTTCTCTAGAGTTTTCCTAAAGTCTATATACATTATTCCTTGAAGGATTTTATCATGCTTTTATTTTAGACCATAAAAAATTCCTTCTTGGCAATCTATCTTAAATTTTTATTTGTTTTATTTTAATCGTATTTTATTATGATTGTCACTTGTAATTTGTAAATTAATTGTATGATCTTTTGGTGTCTTCCCAGAATCACATACCTTTATTAACCAGTTTAACACTTACATTTATGAAAGTACAAACAAAATATCTGTGTCATTAAGGATACCTTTAACCTGATATTCTGCTTCATGCTTAGAGTAAATCTTCACTTGCATTATATTTTGTCATAATATTAATTTGTTCTCTTTGCATTCTCATTAATCTTTTATTGAATTTGTTCTTACATCAACACAAACTGTATCACTTATAACTGTAGCAATTTAGCTTGTTAAAATAACCGTATTGATAAAACTATCAATGGTTAAAAACTATTATCATTCCAGGTAAAATCACCAAATTAGAACTGAATGAACTGTAGACTTTTTTTGTGTTTGCAATCAAACCATCTTCCTGTCGTCCCATCATTCCGCTCATTAGTATCAGTTAGGACAACTGAATTTTGCTTATTTTACTCACTGATTCTTTCTCTTTACACATGCTTTAGAAAGAAAAAAAATCAAGAAAAATATCTATTTTTTAAAACTTGTCCTATTCACAGTTTGGTCTACATTTTCAAGAGCAGGTTTTCCCTGGAATTCCATTTCTTCTTGATTTTACAATTTCAAGGAAAATTTCACATTGCTTTGAAATTCATAGAATCCTAGAATCATTTAGATTGGAAAAGACCCTTAAGACCATCGAGTACAACCATAAAGTTAACACTGCCAAGTCCACCAGTAATCCATGTCCCCAAGCACCATGTCTACATAACTTTTAAATACCTTCAGGGATGGTGATAACCACTTCCCTGGGCAGCCTGTTCCAGTGCTTGATAACCCTTTCCATGAATAATTTGTTTCTAATATCCAATCTAGACCTCCCCTGGTGCATATTGAGGCCATTTCCTCTCATTCTATCACTTGTTACCTGCGAAAAGAGTCTGACCCCCACCTTGCTACAACCTCCCTTCAGGTAGATGTAGAGAGCAATAAGGTCTCCCCTGAGCCTCCTTTTCTCCAGACTAAACAACCCCAGTGTATTTGGTCTGGCTGGGATGGACTTAATTTTCCCCATAACAGCCCTCATAGTGCTGTGATTTGTATTGGTAGCTAGAAAGGTGTTGATAACACACCAGTGTTTTGATGACTGCTGAGCAGTGCTCATACAGCATCAAGGCTGTCTCTCCAACATTGCCCGCTCAGCAGAAGGCTAGGGGTGGACAAGATCTTGGGAGGGGACGTAGCCAGGACAGCTGACCCAAACTGACCAGAGATATTCCATACCGTATGATATGTGCTCAGCAATAAAAGCTAAGAGAAAGGAGAAGCGGGAGGGCCTGGGGGCATTCTTTATTACAACGTTTGTCTTCTGGAGCAACCGCTACACATACTGAAGCCCTGCTTCCCAGGAAGTGGCTGGACATCACCTGCTGATGGGAATTAGATAATAAATCTTTAGTTTTCCTTTGCTTCCACACACAGACTTTGCTTTTGCTTTATTAAACTGCCTTTATCTTGACCCACAAGTTTTTTCCCATCTTATTTTCTCCCCGCTTCCGTCCTGCTGAGGAGGGGAATGATAGAGTGGCTTGGTGGGCACCCGGCATCCAGCCAAGGCCAACCAACCACACCCAGTTCCCTCAGCTGTCCCTCATAAGAAGGAATTCTTCCTTCTTGAGGAAAATTTTGCCACACCAATCATTTATGGAAATGTAAGAACAGGTAACTTCAATAAGAATCCTTCCTTTTAATTTTCTCCACCTTTCCCCTTCCTTCCCCTCCCCTTCTTATCTATGGTAAAACACATGAGTAATCTAATCAAATTTCAGCTATTACCTTTTGCTTCAACTGTTATCTTCAGCCTCATGAAATGTGAGAATTATATGTTCAAAACTACTTGGTCTAGAAAGTCCTGGCCTCACTTTTGTACTTGCTCAAATGTACTCTTACTTTCATAGTTCAAGTGAGAGGTGGAAGGGAAAAAGGAGAAGTAGGGGGTGAAGCAAGGGGGAATGGGAAGGAGGGGGGATAGAGGGAGAGGGAGAAGGAGAAGGAAAGGAAGAGGGAGAGGGAGAGGGAAGGAACCAATAGAACTGCATTACCCTAGCTGAAGTATTCTACCAGTACTCTGCAGTTACTTTTTTTTCCTTCAAATTTTCTTCATTTTCCTTACATACATACGTATGTATGGTCTAATCAAGCTATAAAATCAGGATCTTCAGAGGACTTCTGAACATCCTAGACAAAGACAGATGAGTGATGAGCATTCATTTTAACAAATCACGACCTCTTTATGGCATATCAAACCCCATAATTTTAACCCTTGTGGGATATGTTTATGTCTGAAATGTTAGGCACCTGAGTTGCACCAGCTGACTATGCCGACTGAATGGAGTTGTCCTCTGTGGTTCTCTTGAACTTGGTTTACTGTTTCCAGTAGCACATGAGCCTCTGAAGAACTTTGTTGAATAGCTGCCCTGTCCTCACTTGTAACTCAGCTAGAGAGATTAAAGCTGACTGCTACATCTACATATGCTGCTCCAGACATGCCTCCACATTGTGGTGAGCAAATCCCTGGTGTAAGGGTCTGCTTCTAAAAGCATGTATCAACCCCCTCTTCCCTCTTATTTGGATGATCCATTAAGTATTTGAAGTATCATATGTTCTATAAATGGTACATGCCAATGCTAGTAGTACACAGGATTTTAGAAGATGAAAGCAAAAACACTAAGCAAAGAACAGAGTGATGAAGAATGATAATGTACATTAATGATTGCATTTCTATGCTAACGTAAGCCTCTCCTGGGCTAACTTGTTATGCAGATATTTCCCCTTTGGCTGACAGAGTACATCTGTTTTTGTTAGTCTCCTTGTTGTGTGCAACATATTTTACAAACCAAGCAATTAGAAAGGAGAATTTTTCTTGATGTGCTGATGCTGTGATGACTTGCTATTGGAATAAGATATTTTGCAATCAATAGTTTATTCTAAAATTATATCCAGGGTAAACAAACACATATTCCCTCTCTGAATGTAATTAGTATGAGTCTTGTATCTTTTCAGTAGGGAAAAGAAAGACACAACCCCATACACACATTATAATTACAAATTAATCCAGTAGCTGAGAAAAATGTAAGTACGCAAAATTAGGTCACTCTTAATAATAAGGTTATTTTTCTTGAAGCTGTTATTTGTAAACCCCTTTTTGTTTAGGGGTGTTGTAGTGACTGTGTCAAAGAATGATTCTTTTAATCTCTGCTTGTTAAAGAGAGTATAAACTTTTAATTCAAAAACAGATCTCACTTTGTTTATTCCTACCTTTACCACTACAGTTAATTTTCAATAATTTAGGCTGTTTGGGGCTAGTCTGTATCACCATTTGTAAATTGAAGATAATCTAGAAATCAGTATCCTTTTTATACAGCAATCAGGTAACACTCCATTTCATAAACTGTCCTACTTGTAGTTGTCCTACTGGTGGAGCTGGTAGGATTTTGATTTCAGGGAAAGATCTTATTCTTGACTTTTTAAAGCTCAAATAGTTCAGATTTGGCTGTATTTTTTACGTTTTGGTAAAGGGTTTTATAGCTTAAGGAAAAAAATATTTTTTAAATAATTTCTATTGTAATACCTCTTTTTTCTTCTAAGTGATCTGACAACAAAGTGGCTATTTCAACAATTGTGGACTTGATCCCACTACACTAGAAGATATGAAATGTGATAACTGTCTTTGAGTGGAAGATGAAATTTTTTGGTCATGGAAAGAAGTGAAAACAGTTTTTGGAGACAGATTTTATTTGTATATACTTAAGTATTTTATACATATCAAAACTTGTTTTATGGAGATCAGAAGAAAATTCTTCATAGCGTGCCTCCTTTTCATTCTGAGATAGCCATTTATAGAAGTGAGGTGATTCCGTCTGTCTCCTTCCGCAGGCTGACTGTAGTGTCCAGAAACCTAGCTGAGATAGAAGGGTTATTAACAGTTAAAATACATGTCATTCTAGGTAGCTAACATTTAATATTTCACTAATATCAACACAGCTGATGTACAGAATAAAAAATATTCAAGGTAATAATTACTCATGAAATGTATACAATTGTTGAAATTGTAACAGTTCTTGGACAGTAGATGAGAAATACTGTATTTATCAATCTCAATATTTGGTTAAAAAATGAAGGTTCACCTCTAAGATTGTGTATAAAACTACTTAGGATGGAATAAGTCAATATAAGAAACAACAGAAAAAAAGTAATGTTTTTTGTTAAGATAGTTCAGATTTATTACTGTTTTCTATTATGCTAATTTGTCATGTCTGCTGACCATTAATTTTGTTATGAAACTGGAGTAGCTGGAGGCAGGCAGCCAATCTGCAAACTCATCTAATAGTGAAGAGTAATTTATAAATACAAAGAGCAGTAGTGTTTCTTCAACATACTAGAAATACATCATAAATAACCATCAAAAGGGAGGTTGTGGAGTCCCCTTCTCTGGAGATTTTCAAGACCTGCCTGGATGCAGTCCTGAGTAATGTGCTGTAGGCATTCCTGCTTCAGCAGGGGAGTTGGACTAGATGATCTCTAGAGGTCCCTTCCAAGTCTGAAAATTCCGTGATTCCATGAAAAGTATAAATCTGCTTAAGCAAGATGTTTACTCTTCTGACATAAAAACTTTCTTTTTTTCAGATTTACCTTAAGTGTATATATAAATTTGCATTTGGATTTGAGTAGAAGATGTTGTCTCTTACCTAGAGACACACACATGCATACACAGAAGAATCATTATTCAATTGAAATAGCCAGCTTTTTGTCTTTGCAAATGTTATTTTTACATTGTAAAATTGCTTCAGTGCAAATATGCATTCTAAAGCTGAATAATATTTAAAGGAAAGAAAGAACAAATGAAAAAATAATTATTTGAGATTATTCAGGTGTTAGTTTACTGGAATAGGCACACTGGGCAAAATGTTACCATAATAGGTTTACTGGAAATATTGCAATGGATTTTATTGTGATTTATTGGACATGCTGCAGACAGTTGTACAGAAAATGCTTTAGACAGTGTTTATCCAATGTATTTGTCCTCATTGACTAAACCATCTACACAGCATCTTAGAGTCACTACTCGTATGTGAATATCTGCATTAGATCATATGAATTCCAGTGTATGAGTCTTTGTGGTTTTCTGATAAGAATTCAAATTATTTGGCCAATTTTAGCCAAATTGGACAGAGGGTATGAGGGCTGAAAGAGTCATAATTATAATTTTAACTTTGATATAATTTATTCAATGTAGCATTTAGGGTAGAAAAGAGAGCAACTAAAGTACCAAGTCGTGGGAAATCAAGACTTATATGATGAATGTTTATGTACCTTCTGTAGCAATTAATTTTGAACGTTTTACAGATTCTAAATACATCTATAAATGTATATATTTATACAGTTAGTTAGGAGAATGAGATTTCAGTGAGAATTATTTTCTTTTGCAAAGTTTCAGAAATGGAAGGTAGGTAGATGATTTGAGTCAAGTTTAAATATTCACATTTCTTCTTTTTCTCTTTTGATTCACATCACTGATTTCTGCAATAGCCTGAACATTATAGCTAAAATACATGGAAGGAAGGTATTATCAATAACAGCAAACACCAGACAATAACAGATAGTCATCCTAGTAACTGTAGTCTTTACGAAGCCTGGCTTCAACTTTCTCATAAATTTTAGAAGAAAACAAAATGTTGATAAAATTTAATCTCTGCTCCAGTAATCCCACTAGGGAAAAATAAAGAAGCCAAATAAATTAACACTGAAACAAAAATGCTTTATTGAGAATATAGAAAAAAACGTATTTATCTTCATCATTATTTTACATGTGCAGTATTTTAAAATAAATACAAGTGGTAACATTTGAACCTCTAAATGCCTGAACTAATTACACTGATATAAATGAGATGTTTCTTATTGGGTCAAACCCCAGTGCTGTGATAAAATGTTGATAAATCAATGCATTTTTTTTCACAATAAATTAACAGAAAGTCCAAGTCCAGGTTTTATTTAATTATATGATTAGTTACATTATCTTATGCCTTTACAATAATAATAATAAAAAAAAGTACAATTAAAAGCTTTTGATAATATTAATGTTTTACAGAGAGATAGTGCAATTCAGTGAATAATACATTGGAGGACTGAAATAATAGTTTAAACATACTTTTTTTCCTCCCTCTCACATTTCCACATTAGACATTATATTTCTTCTCTTTGTGCTTTAGATTCCACAGCTTTAAAAATGGGGATCCATGGATCAAAACACTAAGTATTATAACAGTCTTACTTTGGATGTTGACTGATTATGTGCTTGTAATTCTATTGTTTTCAAACAACTTCCTTGTGGCAAAAGATTGCAATTATATCTGTCACATGAAGAAAAAAGCTTTGATATGCTCTGTTAAATTCAAGGACAGGTAGCTAATGCTATGTCCTGTAATGAGGAAATAAAGAAAAGTAGTGAAAAAGGAAGGGAGAATGAAAGACCAGTGGAAAACCACTTTTAGGATGGCTGGATGCAGACAAACACATACAAATAAGGGTTACTAATACATAGGTTGCTGATGCTTATTGCAGTATTGCTAATACTTATTAGAAAAAGAGATTGACAACTGGCAATAAAAGTCAGTAGAAAACAGAAATTTAAACATAAATGAAATATATTAATAACTTTGTCATGGAAGACACATTGACTACTTCTTGCAAAATCTGTCAGTCCCATGGGGAAACCTCTTGGCGCCTAGGTCAAGGTCAGCCCACCAGAGGTGTACAGCAGTTTGCACCTGTAATGCTTATGGCTAGCTTCTGCTAGAGCAGACTGGTCATGTCCACCCTATCTAACACTCGGTATTGGGAATATTTAGGCTCATGTTGGTACCCCTATGACTCTAAGATATAATTTATTTTTTTTAATTATTTTATTTCATTTCATTTTTTTCTTCAGTTCAAAGTAGCTTAAATAATTTGAAGATTATGTTACAGTCAGTCACCAAAGTGTGTGTTTTTATAGCCTGAAAAATAATGGCATATGATGCGTGCATTAGCTTATGATATAAAACTTTATAAAATATGTTAAGGGATGTTAAGATGGCCACCAAGTCCCCTCCTTCTCTTGGGCTGGCAGAGGCAGAAGGTCAGTAGTGCAGCACACACATGACACTCTTCAGGTTCATGAGCACATGCACATTTGTGGATTCCCCAAGCACTCCTGCCCGGATCCCAGCCCCTCTTACCCGCCCCACAGCTTCCCTACTCGTCAGCTGGTCCAGCTCAGTGCTTGCTGCAAACACACGGCACTCATACTCATCCCACAGGAACCCCACACTCACAGGTCCCCCCAAATACCAGCACGGACACCCTCCCACCTAATACCCCTGCCTGCACCCAGGGCCCCCCTTCTCACTGGCGAGCCCAGTTTGAATTTTTCTAGTGAAAACATGCGCACACACCAGGACTGGGGATGACACGGGATGACACAGAACTCCCTGTAGCCCCCTGTAGCCAGCACCAGGCACACGGGCTGTGACCTGTGGTCCTGCTCGAGCCACCAGCTCTGAGCCCTTCGCTCCCCCTTCCCCTGCACATTGTCTCTTCAGTTGTAACAGTCCCACCGACCCCCTCCAACATCCTGTACCCTCAGGTTTGTATCCTCATCCATTGTGAAGTGCTGGTTTGCCTGCAGTTTCTTGATAACCCATCAATTATTCTGACTGACCTGGTTTGTTTCTGGTTATTGCTTGTTAACGCTAAATGGTCAGGTTTTATGTCTCTGTGTGTTTGCCTTCCTCCCTTTCCTTATCCTCCCAACTGAAAAATATAAACATTCTCACACCTCACATACTCTTACCAATTCATGCCAGTAAGTTTGTTCTTGTCACGACCTCCCTTATGCTGTGTTGCTCAGGTTTGTCTCTGTATGTTCTGGTTTGTGGCTCTTTTGACCAGATACCCTTAAAGAAGCAGACACGTTCCTCTTACATATGCTTACAGTATAAACTAACGTTTCTTTACCAGGAATAGTCAAAAGACTAAGATTCAAAGGTGAAATGGGAACCTAAGATGACAGCATGTGATTTGTTTGTGACTGATAAAACGACTGAAGCAGTCCAATTTTCCACTTATAGTAGAATTGGAATATAAATTTTATTGGAACATATAAGTGATAAAGATTGGATTTGGCATTGCTTCCCAGGGCAGGGACGCTCTGTCTAAACTGTGTTGGAGAAGACTACTTGCAAATCCCTTAGCAATGCACACGTCCTAGCTATATCTTAAAAGCATTCTCTAAAAAAAAAAAAAAGTAGGAAAATGAAAGATATTATATAGCAAACTGCCTTTTGAACAAATGCCTCATCAAAATGCTATGCAGCACCTGCAGAGACATA
Source organism: Burhinus oedicnemus (assembly GCA_008921705.1). Lineage (NCBI taxonomy): Eukaryota > Metazoa > Chordata > Aves > Charadriiformes > Burhinidae > Burhinus > Burhinus oedicnemus. Next base: position 165,940 of record VFFE01007188.1, read on the forward strand.
GTAAGAGGGAGATGAAGAGCAAACATTGTCCTAGGCACCTTGCTTGGAAACGCCAGTGCCCTGAGGACAACACTGGGTCTTACTGATGCTTACTGGCCTCACCTAGGGCCTCCTCCCAACCACAGGCCCAGGACCCCTCTTTCAGCTCAATACTGCACACCCAGTCCTTGCCTGAGCCAGGTGTACTGGGTGTAGGTGGCAAGGTTTGGTTTTGGCAGTGGGAGGTTCCAGGGGTGGCCTCTGCGAGGAGAGGCCAGGGGCTGCCCTGTGCTGGACACAGCCGGTTCCACTCAGCTCCAACGGACCCACGGCAGGGCACAGCTGAGCCCTTGGCCAAGATGGTGGCAGTTTGGGGAAAACATATTTAAGAAAGAGTAAAATACTGCCTGAGAGAGAGGAGGGAGGAAAAAAAGTGTGAGAAACATTCTTGCAGACACCAAAGTCAGTGAAGAAGGTTCTCCAGGCATCAGAGCAGAGATTCCCCTGCAGCTCGTGGAGAAGATCACGGTAGAGCAGTTGTCCACCCTGCAGACCGTGGAGGTCCTCACGCTGGAGCAGGTGGATATGCTCCAAAAGGAAGCTGTGACCCCGCGGACAGCCCATGCAGGAGCAGGCTCCTGACAGGAACTGCGGCCTGTGCAGAGGAGCCTATGCAGGAGCATTTTTTTGGCAGGAAATGTGCCCCATGGGGAATCCACACTGGAGCAGTCTATTCCTGAAAGACTGTACCCCATGGAAAAGACCCACACTGAAGCAGAGGAAAAATGTGAGGAGGAAGGAGTGGCAGAGAATTGTTATCAACTGACTCCCCATCCCCTTGCAATGGTTGTTGGGGGGATGGTAGAGGAGTTGGGACTAAAGTAGTGAAGATGAGCCTGGGAAGATTGGGTGGGTGGGGTGGGGGGAAGGTGGTTTTAGATTTGTTCTTATTTTTTATTATTCTACTATGTTTAATTGGCAATAAATTAAATTAATTTCCCTAAGTTGATTCTGTTTTGCCTGTGATTGGAATTGGTAAGTGATCTTTCTGCATTTATGTTGAACCTTGATCTTTTCTATCCTACTTTTTCCCCCTGTCCTGTTGAGGAAGGAGAATGAGAGAGTGGCTGCATGGGGTTTTGGTGGCTGGCCAATGTGAACATGCCACAACTTGTCCTCAGCCCCAGCTCCTGGATGGACCTCAGGTGTGAGCTGTAGCCTTGTCTCCAGTCTCTGACCACATCTCTGGCCCTGTCTCTGACTGCTCCTGGTAGGACTCACCTGACCAGGTCCCAGCCATGGCTTGCCCACACCAGAAGTTTCAGGAGCTCGATGGCACCCTGCACTCTGGCCCCCTAATGGGACAGCCCTGCCCCTGCTGACAGGAGACAATATATAACCACAGTATGGAGAGAAGAGGAGGAAGCATTATCAGGAGGGAAATATCAAAGGTAGAATAATGGGGGAAAAGGCGACTTTCAGAAAGCAATTTGCTCTGTGGGACTCTTAAACAGAATTTTTTAGCGGGTGAGATGACATTGCAACCATTTTGGAAACAGAATGTCTGAAAATAAGCTTCTGTAGTATATTCATCACCTTACTGACTGGAAGAAAGATGTCATAGCCTTCTTAAGGGATAAAATCAGAGTTCCTCTAGGATTAAGCATTTACCTTCAATCTGGCTTAAAAAAAATCTGTAGATTTTAAGGGATATATGAAGGAAGAGATACTGTTGCTCTTAATGGGAGGAAACATAATAAAATAATTTTAATAGTATTAATAGAGAAGAGGACAATAGCCACCAAAAAAGAGTAGTAACATAAAAATATTATACTGAAGAGTTAGGCAGAGCTGAAAAGAAAATAGAACAATATCAGATACCAGGATCCATCTTTACTGAAATATTGCAACAAGCATATCATTATATTATCACATCACGCAGTCTGCAAATGCTCATCTCCTAACAACCCACACAATGAAAGTGAATGTTTTAATTCCTGCTGCTCAGAGTGGATTATAGTGATTTGAGATTATATTCTTATTTGGAAATACTAAGAGTTGTCTTCAACATATATTTTTGACAAATATAAAAATTAAGCAATTCTTGTTTAATTAAAAGTGTCTTATAGCATGTTTATATCTAAAGTGCTGCAGAAAAATGATGCTGATAATGCCGTGACTTTGTATTTCCTTGAAAGAAAAAGATTGCCCCAACAAAGATCTTGTAATAAATATGAGCCAGCAAATTGTTCCTACACTATAGTGTCATTATTATGGAGATTAGTGATCTCTGTGATTAAGGTTGCCTCCAAGTTTCCTGATAAAACTTTACTTTAATGTCTTTAAGACTTTACCCTTGAAAATTGTTTTGTCTTGGTAATAGCCAGCTATAATCTAATTGCAAAGCAGAATCTTTTTTAAGGTTTGAAGAAAACATGGAAAATTCATATGCTTTACCTTTTCATTGTAAAATAGTTATTTGAAGTGTTGTTTCAAAATAATATCTCTTAATTTTATCATAGGTAAAGTAGCTTCTTACAAGTCCTTTTTTAATTTTTTTATACACATCTCTTCTTGCATACTTATGTGGGATCTATTTGTTCCATGGTTATACCATGGTTCTTTTTTCTCAACAGAAAAAGAAGTAAATATAAAGTAAAGAATACATTAAAAAAAACCCCAGTTTTAGTGGTATTTGCCATTCTACTTAGAAATCAAGAAATCTGAAAGTTTCATATTGGAATTGTCTGGCATTTTTCACTGGTTATATTTTATTGAAAACATATAGGAAAGATTTAAAAATATATTTGCAATTATAAAGAAAAAAGTAATTTAACAAGTTCCTATATTGAACAGCTTGGGATCTTACCTTATTGTTCTGATGCCAAGTAAAAAAAAAGTCCAGGTTTCTTCACAGAACCCTAACTGCTTAAAGGGTTTTTTTCCCTGCACTAGTAAGTGCGAAATCTTATAAAATATACATGTTCTCCATATCTTACATGAACACACACACCCAAGGGATTTATAAGTGAGCTGCTCAGGAGTACAGACACCTTACACAGGCCAAACAAATATTGTGAGTGATCTTTCTGTCTGCAACATTTTAAATCAAGGCTCCTGTTGAATTAAGATCCATTAAGCATCCATACACTTGGTATGTAATCAATAAAGTGAAAGTAAAACCCTGACATTCCTCCTCTCTAAGGAAATCCAAAGAGGAAGAAAGGGAACTTTCCAAAGCCCCAAGAAATGAGAGTTAACATTAAGTGGGAAGAAAGGGAACTAAATAAAAAATGATGATACTGATGTTCTATTGTGTATGAGAGGCAATTCGACTAAAATATAGTCATGTTATAAACTGAAAAAGTTTCTAATCTACCGTAGCCTTGTGTGAGTGGAGAGCAGAGCATGGGGCAGTCGGCAGAAACAGCACGAGGCAGAACAAAAAGTTGCAAGGAACATGGCAAAGCTTGAAAGGGTGGCCAGCAAAAGAAGCAGAAGGAAACAACTTGTGGCACCATTCAGTAGAATCAGTTGACCCCACTAGGTCATTTGTTTGCTTAGATTATCTTTGATATAGTGGATGTGGTTTTTAAAATTATTGTTACTGTTCTATAGAAACAAGAAAAAGTTCCCACCTAACCTAGAAGCTGCCTTATTTTGGGAAAAAGGAAGCTAGCTGTGGTTGTATTTTAAGCATTTAGATATTGTACACTGACTTGTTCCATCACCTTATTCATGTTTTCTTTCTTTAAAATACTTGCTCAAGTCCCCACCCAAAGCGTGGGAAAACTAAACCAAACTTCTTGATGTTCAGCTCATGGTTATGAGTGAAGAAAATTTGCCTTATTTTTCTCAGGTTGTTGGATAGGAAATCTAGCCAGTGTTTTAAAACTGAACCTGGGTGATGGTGTTAGCTATCAGTTTTTGGCAGAGTGGTTCCATAATCAAAGCCTACAGTCACAAATCTGAACTGCAAAGTCATGAAAATAGTCCAGTGAGGTCACCAGCTCATACTAAGTGGATAACTGATCATCATTGAAGGATGATAGCTGATTGTGGAATTTGGATAATAAGGTAAAGTCTCTGTGCTCAAGGAACAATTAAGACTGGCCTTGCTATCTCTTGTGCAGTCCGAGGGAGTGGAGACTCGCCTGGCCAGCACGGGATGCAGATAAGGAGGGGGCCCTGTGGAGGCAGGACAGCCCTGCTTTTGTCAGTGAAGACAAGATAACAGGAACTTGTGTAGTTCTTTGTTTCTTCGAAGGCTAGCGTGCCCGAGGACTGACCTCTGCCTCATTACCTGTGAAGTGCATATTAAAGTTGACACCCCTGCATACGCTAATGAAGACTACAGAGATCATGCTAAACATACATGACTATAGCACTCGTCTCTCCACCCAAATCATACTATACGTCACCTAGGGGAGGGAAACCTTGTAATTTTGGGGATAAAAAGACGGAGAAAATGACTGTTAAATTGGGAGAGAAGAACCTCAACACCTGACGGACCAGCCGACGGGCTGCGTTCTCTTCCTCCATCCCAGGCAGGGACGCCTTCTGGGTAAGCGCTGCGCCTTTCACCCTCTGGTGAGTGTTACCCCCGGGTTGTTGTATTATTATCGTTATTTTTGCTAGCAATATTAACCTTAATTCATAGCGCTATTGTAGTCAGTGAATTTATCAACGGCAATCTCGAATCTGTTCTGTCGCTCTCAATAAAATAACCAATTTCAATTTTTGTGAATCTGATTCAGTGAAAGTCCTTTGTGGGGACTCTGATAGACAGGTCAGTGAAAGTCCTGGGACTCTGACAGACAAATATCGAAACTGCATTCCTTTTAACGTGACACTGATCAGTGAAAATTTAATCTGGGGAGGATTCAATTGCAATATCAATGTACAAGTAGAAGGGCTTCATAGGTGCATCATGTTAAAAAGGGAACTTGCTATCTTAGCTCCTGCCAATGGCAGGCCTATGGTACCCTCCATAACTCCCTGATTACTCAAAAGTAAACATGAGCTTGATTTAACTCTCCCCATAAAAAAATACTTCTCAGCAGAAACATGACTTACATGTGACATGAAGTCTTTTTCTGTTATCTGAGAGTGTCGGGCAACACCTTCTGTTTTAAAGAAAATTCTGCTAATATAATTTAATGGTTTTTTTGTTGGGCTTTTTCCCAAAATTGAATGGAATCCATGAAAATTTATGTTTTCTCAGGAAATCAAATTATCTTAAAAAAATAATCATGTCAAATTAACTTCAATTTCTGTTGTTTTTTTTTTTAAATGTTCCCCATTGTATTGTTCTGACATAAATAATATCTAATTAGAATAATGTAATGTAGAGAGCATGAAACAAACATACTTCATGGGAAATACAGTTCAGGTCTCTTTTCTTAATCAAATGCTTAGTACAGTCATATACTTAGGAAAGGCACTATAGAACATCAATATAGGTTTGCACCTCCTTTCGCATCTCTGAATTAAACTTCAAAGTGTTGCTTTAGTGAATGCTTCTTCTCCATTTTACCTACTGGCTAGCTCTAGCTCTATGGGTAGAGGGTTTTTTTGCTTGTTTGTTTATTGTTTTTTAATCAACCTTCTCATATCTGTAGCTCTCCCCTAGGCACCTTCCTTTTAATTTGGAATTATATTTGGAACTACCATATCAACATACTCTTTAGCATCCAACATCTATGTTGAACCTGACCTTTTAACTGAATTGAAAAATGGGATTGCTTTTCAAAGAGAAAGCTAAGCTAAAAAGATACTGTGCTTGAACATACGAAGTATTATGGAGTGGAAATTTTTCAAAAAGTTGTCTTATACTACCTCACATTGGTTACCCCAAAATAACCTTAGACACAATATGCTTCAGTTCTGTACCAACACGAGAATATGATCTTTCACCACCACCTCCCCTTCCCTTCCAGACACTTCACTGAATAGTTGTGAAGATAAATTGTTTGTGAAGTGCTCATATACCTTAGTGGGGATCGCTATAAGAAAGTCCATAACAAAATCAATAACTCTGCCTTCAGAGTAGGGCTTAAATAGTGTGCAATAATTTGGCTTGAGGCCATACCTTGAGCAATGAGAATAAAGTAAAAATATTGAGTAGCTGCACAATAAGCGAGAACCATCTATCCGGTGTAGTGAATGAGAAAGGGCCAGGAACAGAACATCCCAACCTTCTGTTTTGAAATGACTTTGTCTTTTATTTTAAAAAGAGTGTATTGCATAATATATAAGGTAAGGAATATAGACAGGAAAAAACAAAGTAGAATTACGGAAATATATGTCATGCATATGCAAAAAGGCATTAAAGTAAGGTCATCAGCCATTTTACTTCTCACTTTTTCCTAGTTTTTTGTTCTTCATTTCTGTTTTCTATAACCTGATTCATTTGTATTCTTTCTGAGATGATTTGAAGTAATGATTCCTTTTTTGTTTCCCTTGAACTTAAATCTGACTTCACAGACTGTGATTGTCAACAGATTTGCTAAACTGGACACCTAGGGAATCAGAACTGCAGGACTCACTGTGACAAACGCTTGAACTGCCTTTGAGACTATGCCAAAGGCAGCCAAGCCACAATCTGCTGAGGGCTGGCCAGCTCCACGCAGGCTTTAACCTGCCTTCTGAACCATGTTCCACTCACCAGTATAGATTTATCTCAGTGATGATGGATTTGGTACCTGAAGTGGATTCCTTCCCTGATTCTTTCCCTAGGGAAGATGATGTATACAGTTATATACTAATGTATGCTATTTTATTTTCAAGTCCACATTAACAGTGCGTTTGAACAAAAGTAGGCAAGAAACTTTGCAGGAGAATTGGTGAATTTTGTGCTAATTCTTTCATGGTTTACCAGTTTGTTCCATAGTCTCATCTAAAACAGTGTTGACCTTGTTGTAGACATCTAACTTTGAATTACTTAATTAATTAATTCCTTTTATAGTCAATAGAGGAAATACAGTAGCTCCAGAGGATAATTAGTCTGATCCTGAAGTAGTCCAGATAAATCACTGTCTGCTTACTGTTATATCTTTCCAGTTTCTTTGAAAGTAGAGTGTGACAAGTAAGTCAAAGCTAGATGTCTATCTGTAAAACGTACTAAATTTCTTGAGATGATTTCCACCCTAGTTCTCTATGAATTGACTCCACATGTTATTTGACAAAGAAACTACGTACCGAGCTGTCTGGTTCAGATTTTCCAATAACACTCATTTGTATTTGAGACAATATATTTTTAATGAAAACACCAATACTTTCCTTTCAAGTATTAAAACCTAATACAGTTTCCTGTAGATGTAGTTCTTTGGTTTCTGCTCTAAAATATGTTCTGTACCATCTTTAGTTAGGGAATAGGTAAGTGGTTTCAACTTTAGTCCAACAGTTTTGTACTATGTCCCTTTTAATGCATAGGGTATGTCTGCCTTACTTGTTACGGATATAAAAGATATCAGGTGTATTCTTAAATTTATGGCAATCAAACATTACTTTTCAGTTCCTGAAATTGAACATCTGGAAAATAAATAAGAAGTTAATACTAAGGAGATTTCCAGCAAAACACAGAAAGACATTTCCGAATAAGATCAGGAGCTTTTCTCAGAAAAATGAATGGAAATGAGGACTGGGTACAGGTTAACCTTATTCTATTAATTCTACTATTTTACAGCAGGAAGAAAATCCCAGGAAAAAAACACCTCTTTGCATAGAAATTGCTTCACTTGTCTGTAAACCTTCCCCTGAAAAGGAAAAGGAACAAGTTGCCGTATTTGTATTTTTAAATTATATAAAAGGTAATCCTTTAGAACGTAGATAATCACAACTATAACAAACCAATACCTCTAGAAAGAATGAAGATTTCAAGTGGAATGATATTTTTTGGTATCACTATAGGAATTGAAGGACTTTCATCTAAGACTTAGGCTGAGAGAACTAATACAGGAAAGATTAAAAGAGCAAAATATGCAGATCTCAATGAAAAAAATGGTTAGGAAATGTCATGACAATTGTCAAGAAATAGAGCCAACTGAATTATTCATTATAAATACTATTAATTACAAATTTTGTCCTTTTTTCTATCTGTGAATTGCTTGCAAACTAATGCTGAGTCTGAGTGTATTTGTTATTCACATATATTTGCCTATGGCCTGTTCACAGCTGTTCACATTGACTAGTCACTATTTGTTATTTTTAGTGTATGATTGCTCATCTTATATGGTATTGTTTTTGCTCCAAGATTGGCTCATACTGCACTATACTAAATAGGATAACAAAGAATAAGAGATAATGGTGAATTATGACTGCCATCCTATGAACGATTTTTAGACAAATAATAATTCGTACTAACTTCAAAAATATATCCAGGATTCACGGACTTTTTTGGATGGCTAGTTGCAATCTGTGTAATCAGTAACAATGGACAATAATGGCTCACACAGAACAATTAACTCACTGCTGTGTATTAGTGAGGATATTTGTATATTATGATCTACATTATTTGACCAGCTGTTCCTACTCTGTTCATATGTGATCACAATGGCTCCCATAATCACCTATGCAGTATTAGTTACTTGGTTTTTAAAAGCTGTATTTTGCAGACAAAGAAGCTTGGTATAATAATAGGAAGTGCTCATTGTACCATGCTGACAGCTGGAACTGGATGATAAATAAAGCAAAGATATTCCAAGTTAAGAAAATTTTCTGAACATTAGCAGTTCTTCCAGAAATTATTACCATAAAACCATCATGGACTCATACTCTTTAGTCACACCAGAAGGGGGAGGAAAGAGAATGAATGGGCAAGGAAAAACAGTTATACTTTCTGTTCAAGGGATGGGTTATAGTTGTCACAACGATCTGCAAAACCTTTTGTCACTACAAACAATATTGCACCTAATTTCTGAATGAGTTAGATATGTGTCATATCTGTAGAACTGCAGGGTTGAATACAGCTGTCCTACTTCTATCCATCTTAAAAGTAGATATCAAATAGATAGTCATTCTAGAATGAAAGGCAAGACAGATAAGCGTCTCATTCAGACAATTCATGCTAAGCTAAGATAAATGTTTTAGACACTTAGTGTCCTCTGGATATGCCTATCTCTCTTCACTAGCTATTCCAAGGTATTTGAACTGGCTCCATCACTTTTGTATATTTAAAATTAGTTAGGATTAATTGAGGCATATCCACCAAAACTTCAGGGAACAAGAAGATTCTCCTTCCTCCCAGGATATATTCTAAGGTGATGATTCTTTATTCAGTTCTCTGGGGTGAAGAAGCAGTGGAAACAAATTTTCTCAGGCTGAGAAATGCTTAAGAACTGGATTTTTGCTTCTTTTTTGTGCCCAGATTTTTATGTAACAAGCCTTCGGTATTAGGAATAGTTCAAGTCTGAAATCCCAGAAAAGTTAAAAAGTGTTTTTTTGGATTGCTCTCCTTAATGTAGGTTTCAAAATTACGCCTGAAGTACACTTAAGGATTCTAAATATTTTGCTTAATATGACTCTGTTTTTTTAGTGATGGTGATAACATCCCAGCTAGTTCATCAAATAATTTTCTTTTTATAACCTGTGTTTGTATCCAGATTGCGACATATATTCTTTCCCCAGGAACTGATTTTATGTGATTATTTTGGAAATCTAGCTATAGTGATAGTTGCAGAAACTAGAATGAGAAATACAGTTGAATGTCAACAGGATGTGGGGAGAAAATAAGATGGAAAAGCTCATGGGTCAAGATAAAAGACAGGAAGATCAGTTGCCAATTATCATCCCAGAAAAAACAGACTCAACTAGAATAATAGTAATTTAATTTATTGCAAATTTAAGTAGAGTAGGATGGTAAGAAACAAAGACAAACAAAATTAAAACAACATCTTCCCCCCACCTCCTCAGGATGAACATCACTTCTTCATTCCCTACTCCTCTATCTCCTCCCCCAGTCTCCCAAATGGCATGTGGGGAAGGGAAATGGGGGGTACGGTCATGTCATAACAGTTCCTCTCTGCCACTCCTTCCTCCTCATGCCTTTCCCCTGCTCCAGCATGGATCCTCTCCATGGGCTGCAGCCCTTTAGGATAAGCCTGTTCCAGTATGTGTCCTCCATGGGCCACAGTTCCTGTCAGGACCCTCCTCCAACCTGGCTTGTTCATGTGCTGCAGCTTCCTTCAGGCCACATCTACCTGTTATAGGAAATGCCTCCCCACAGGGTGCAGAGAAATATCTGCTCCAGTGGGGTCTCATCCACGGGCTGCAGGGGAATCTTTGCTCTAGCATCTGAAGCACCTCCTCCCCCTCCTTTTTCACTGACCTTGGTGTCTTTAGGGCTGTTTCTCAGTTTTTTTCCCCTTACTTCTCTCTCCCAACTGCTACAAAGCATTTTACCCTTTCTTAAATGTGTTTGCCCTGAGGCACCACCATCTTGGTTGAGGGGTTCAGCTGTGTCCTGTGGTGGGTCTGTTTTGCAGGTATCTGGAACTGGCTGTGTCTGGCATGATGCAGTCCTTGGCCTCTCCTCACAGAGGCCACCCCTGTAGCTCCCCTCCACTGCCAACACCCTGACATGCCCAATACAATAACACTAATTTTGGCATAAAGTAATTTCTTATTGGAGACTGACAACTATTATCTCTTGAATTTCCTTATTTATTTTTAAGCATTGGAAGTTAAAGAAGTTGCACAGGTGGAGAGGAGTGACAGTGCAAAAAGAATGAGAATGCAGAAACACGGTCTTCCTCTGAGGAAGCTCCATTGGTAGCACTCCTTAAATACTGATGTCCCTCTCTGTGTCTGCCCCTTTCCCTAAAATTGTCATTCTCTTAAAATAAGCAGATGACATTCAAACATCTACCCCTTCTTTGACAATGGACTGTGTTCTTTTGTGAAAGTTCAGAATGTTTTCTTTCTATGTCTCAGACTTGTTGACAAATAACAATTGAGTTGGTACTGGAAATGTGTTTCCCCTCTCAGGTAATGGATCCTCTCTTCTGAGAAGTAGCCGATAGTCATTGGTGGGGGTTTTACGTGTTAAATTTTTAACAAAGCTATAGTTATATATATATCTCCATTCTTTTAATATAAAAATTCTTAATTAATAACTTCTTAATAAACTGCATACAATAATATATCCTAAGGCGTGGATTTGAATGTGCCCATCTGAAGGATCAGTGGAAGATACATAATACTAACTTTTCATACTTAAAACTTGAGATGAAAATGAGTTTATGAATTTTAGCTTAGTCCATATTAGACATATGTTCATACAAGAATAGCTAAATATTCTGTACTAGGGAAAGAAATAGCAGAGGATGGACTAATAAGAGAAAGAATTCAACAAGCTGAAGTTCATAGACCAGTCCATTAATGCAATAATTTCCTTTTTTTCCCCCTTTTTTGCCTTAGAGATACATTTTACAATTTTCTCCAAAATTCATTTCCTTTTGAATCTCCTGGAGAAATCTGTAATTCCTAAACATTGGTATCTCATCTCTTACATGTTATTTGAGTAGTGTTTTGTGAATCATAAATATAGTTAAATAGAACAATAAAAAGGTATAACACTGTTTTTAACTGACATCAAGAAAATAACAAATACCAGCTTGCTTAATCAATAAATTGCACAACACAAAGTAGACAAAATTGTCTGCTCCAAACTGGCCTAACTCTTATTTGCAGAATCAGAAAATCACATAGCTGATGTAATAGTCAATAAAAAAAAACCCAAACTACCTCTTTATTTAAAAAAAATAAAATTAGAACAAAGGAGAAATAAAGATTTTCACAAATTGAAACAAGACCAGTTCAGGAAAAAAGAGTGATTAAGCAGTTTAACATGTTACCCTTCGAAACTGTGAATAATCCATTCTTGAGGTGTGCTGGCAGGACAAAGCTCTGAGCAATCTGATCAAATTTCAAAGTTACCCTGCTTTGACTGGGTTTTTGGACCAGATGACTTCCAAAGGTTCTTTCCAGTATAAGCTCTTACATATTCATAAGCATTTACATTTACTTTAGCTTACCATTCATCTTCATTATAACATGTATCAACTTTAATTATTTGTAATTATTTGTAATAATTATCTCTGGTTTATATCTTTTTATGCAATTCATGGTGTTAAGTAATTATTTTATCCTATTCTAGAGAAATGAAAAACAATATGCATGCATAAAGGCAATCATATATGTATTTACTGCCAAATGCCAAAAGCTTCACTTCATAGGCTTAATCCATCTGTGAATACAGCGAGATCATGGTCAGAATACTGTCACACGACCCAACGTTAATGTCTGCATTTTTAAAGACTGAGGATCCTGGTAACCTTTTAGATGTGTAATGTGTTTTCCATCTCTCCTCAACTTTCTGAAAAGATCAGAAACTTCTCCATTAAGTGAATGATGTAGTTTAACTTGCCTTTCCATCCAAATGTAATAAACTTTTTAATAAGAACATTATAATGAAGCAGTGATAAAATTGTACCTTAGCTGAAGGAAACATGAAGCAATTCTGTCAAGATAATATAGTGAGTAGCAGCAACAATCCATTTGACCAAATGTAAGCCTCTGCCTCTAAGTTATTCACTCTACACGTCCATTATAGTCAATAGAGAGAAAGAGGCACTTCCAATAAACACTCAATCTCATTTTATATTAGATGTATAAAATAGATCAAATGAATAGCACTCTTGCTACAAAGGAGCCTAGGAGAACTACTGCAATGTAAATGAATCACACTGCAGTTCCCGACTCCCACTTAACAGCCATTAGACTACATCTGAACAGAATTCAGAATGATAGTTTCAAAGGGAATTTCAAATGCTAATTACCCTTTTATTCCAAACTTAAAAATATGGAGTTCTTTCTTCTCAGAAAATAAACTTTATTTTACTAATTTTTATGCAGAATAATAATTTAGTAAATTATATAATATCTAAATAAACTTGAAGAACTTTGAGGGTTGTTCTTGCCTTATTTTAAAATTTAATTTGGTATTTTCATATTATTTCATGAATCTTAGTAAGCAGAGTGCAAAATACTTAAAAATAGAGTTTCATAATATGTCTTAAAATCAGTTTTTACAGGTGTCAGACAGTCTAATAACATTCAGCTGAAACAAGAAATAAAGCAAATAGGTATTTGCCTTAGAAGAAAATGCATTTTGTAACAGAAAGTATTTTGAGGAACATTTTTTAACCAGTTCCACAGGAGACTACATTATAGCGTGTTCTCTCGTTTTAACCATATACTTATTCCTGTAGTTGATCATGAAAACTGACACATATATTCTTAGAAGGAAAATCAGCTGCTATGTATGAAGACAAGCTTATTATGTAGGTCAGTGAATGATTCACAATAAATTTTTTATCAAGGGAATGCACTCTCTGTTTTTCATAGTGAGTTGTCTCAGAACAAATTATGAATTTAATTTTGAATAAATTTGAAAAAAATACATAAATATTTTTGTTCCCTGGATTGCTCATGTTTATGATGTTTATTTTTGTATGACATTGAAGTCTTAAGCTGGAGAAGAGCTATCAATATTTTGAAGCTCCACCATGGATGCCACCCTTATAACCCATGAAGACCAGGAGACAACTGGTGAAGATCGGGGAGTCAGTAATAGTCTGGACACAGCTGTGTTCCTAGGTCAAGCTATGTACAGCATGCACAAAAAGAAATTAATATGTGTAAGCTCTTGAAGTTGATGTATTTAACAAAACAGGTAAATATTAATAGATATTTTAAAGTTAGGGATTGATGGAAGATACAGAATGCTAAGAACTGCAATTCCTAATTCTGTGTTCTTCACTTTAACATTTCTTTGACATCCCTTTTTACAGTTCCTTGGGAATGATGTATCATTTTAAAGGGCACTATTGTTTTCAGGCGGTGCACACTAGTGTTTCTATGCTAACAACTCTGGTTTTGTTGTTTTCTCAAAGTACATAAATGTAATTTACAGCTGCAGATGCTTGGTTCTTGTTAACCAGCACCATTAACTCTATATAAGATCTCAAACTCTTAAAAGGCTGCTTACAAAAAAACCAAAACAGAAACCATAGTGTAGGGACAAACTATTTAGCTGCTTAGTGTAGCACATACATGTTTTTAGAAAAGGCAAGTTAATATTTGATGAGATGATTTTTCCTTTCCCTGCGTCGCTGTTTCACTGCCTATCCTTATTCTCCAGGCTCTGAGGAAGGAATATTGCAGAGTTTCTGAGGATGCTGAGACTGGCTACCCAGTACCTTCCATAAAAATTTCTTATTTACTTTCACAGCTGCAAGACTGAGATGGAAGTTCAGCCTAGATTTTTAAATCCTTACCTCCCTGATAATACTGCTGTAACTGTCTACCCTCTCCAAGCCTGTTGAAAAAACCTCAACAAACCCACAGTGAAAGAGATGCTACAGCCTTTCATCCTATGTCCTTTCCACCCCCACTTGTATTACACTTTTGTGAGTTAACTGCAAGGTGTGTTCAAAGCTTTCTAGTTTCAGACTGATACAAGTCTGTAAATCCTAACAGCTGTTAAAATCTGTTTTCATGGAATCACAGGACCATAATAATTCAGTCTGGAAGGTACTTAGCACATCTCTAATCCAAACTCCTTCTCAAATTAGGGTCAGCTCAGACCAGGTTGCTTGGGGCTTGATCCAGTCCTTGAAAACCTGCAAGGATGGAGCCTGCACAACCTCTTGGGACATATGGCTTGGCTGCTCTCATGGGGAAAAGTTTTCTTTTATAACCAATATGAACCTCTTTCATCTCAATTTATGCCTGTTGTTTCTCGCCTTCCCACTTTTCACCACTGTGAAGAGCCTGGCTTTTCACCCTGCACGTACTGGGGGGGCTGTTGTCAGGGGCTTTTGCAACTCTGTCTTCTGCAGGCTGAACAAGCCTCAGTTCTTCAGCCCCTATTCAAAGGTGCATCTGCTCCAGCCTTGACCATCCTGGTGACCTTCCCCAAGACTCCTCAGTTTATCAATATCTTTCTTATTTTGGGAGGAGAAGGGAGAACAAAACTGGATGCAAGATCTAGAAAAGAGGAAGGATAACAACCTTGACCTGCAAGCAATGCTCTTCCTAATGCAGACCAGGATGCTGTCAGTGTTCTTTGCGACAAGGGGACATTGCTGGCTCATGGTCAGCTTGCTGTCCACCAGGATTCACAGGTTCTTTTCCGCAAAGCTGTTTTCAACCCAGCTGGCCTTCAGCATTTATTGATGCATGAGGTTATTCCTGACCAGGGGCAGGACTTTGCATTTCCCTTTGCTGAATTTCATGAGGTTCCTGTTGGTCCATTTCTCCTAGACTGATATCAAAGTCTTTCTGAATGGCAGCACACCAATCTGGTGTACTGACCACAACACTTGAGTCATGCAAGCTAGCCCACCTCAATTATTCTAAAAATGTTGTAAGCTTTTGACTGTAAGCAGCACTCTGGATTCTCTTGTTTCTTTTCCATGCTGTGAGCATTTCTGTCCATACACTGGAGGATGTCCTCCTTTTGCCCTGCTTTTCCGTTCCTGAGGTCTTTATTTTTCTTGTCAGCCCATACTCTTTGTTCTCCACCTGTCCTCCGTTTCATATGATGTAATGAGTTTGCAGATATATTTAGAAAGTACAAAGAAGTTGCAAAGTGCATTATTTTAATGCAGGAAATATTTCCTTTTCCAAGAAAAATATGGGGTTTTTTTTAATAATTTACAGTAGAAGTTCTGAAACTATAGCCCACACAGCATGTTCCAGTGAACAGCTAGCTAGTCATGTTGTGCTGATCTTTTTTTTTTTTTTCCAGCTGCTAAACTTATGTTGAAAGATAACTGAAATATTTGGAGCACTTACCTTTTTGTGTGAAAAAATTGCTGTTTGATACAGTGATGTAATGCTTTAGTGAATCGTGATCCTTGCTGTTAAAAATTGACATGTCATACTACAGAACCGTAATTCCGTAAGAAGGAATACCTGTAAGATGAGGGCATTTTAGGACCATAATAAATAGAATCATAAATGATAACTGAAAGCTTGTAGTCAAAATTAACTTATTCCTTAAAATATAGCTGCTAGCTCCCACTTCCAACTAACATGTTGGGTTGGAGTTTTTTCCCCCCAGAAATTAAAACTCAATATATTTCAATTACAGAATTTTTTAAAAACAAACTTATTGTGACTACTACATCTCAAATTGGCAATAAGCAGCTGAGAAAGAGTGGGAGTTCTCCATTACTAGCAAAGTCAGCTCCTGGCTTCCAGCAGGCAAGCACAAGACCTAAATAAAAAACATAACATAAATAAAACCAAAATGCTATAGATTCCCAGACGTCTTTGATTTACAAAGTTCTGATGAATCAGGACAGAGAAATAATGTAGCATCATGTATCAAGTCAGGAACACAAACTCTGAATAAAGAAAAATATTGGCAAGTTGTTCACAGCATGTCTGTGTGTCTCTTCTTCTCTTTCAGTTGTTATTATAAGTAGTTCTAGTTATATTGACTCATCATACTTCACATTTCTGTTCCCCAGAATTGATACTGTAAGTGTACACCTACCTTGCAAAATTCATCCTTTATTATAACATTTGTATTAAAATTATGCAACTACAGCAATTAGAGCAAATGGGTCTAAAAGAGATTTTCGGAAGTACTGTAGTCCATTCCTCTGCCGAAAGGTAAAATATTAATTCATAAAACCTTCTTGACAGTTGTTTGTCTAAGATGTTATTAAAAACTGAATAAATGATGGAGATTCCACTGCATTTCTTAAAGATTATGCTGTTTTCCCAAGGCTCAACTTTAGGGCTAGTTCTCCTTAATGTTTTTATCAATGACCTGGATACAGGATTTGAGTGCACACTAAGTAAGTTTGCTGATGATACTAAATTAAGAAGAGCCATTCTTTCCCTCAAAGGTAGAGAGACCTAACAAAGAGACCTTGATAGATTAGAGTGCTGGGCAAGCAACAACTATATGAAATTTAACATGGACAAATGCCAGATTCTAAATCTGAGGTGGTGTAATCCTGGATGTATATATAGCATGGGGGACAAGAGAATGAAGTGCAGCTCTGCTGAAAGGGATTTGGGGATTTTGGTTGATGGTAAGCTCATATGAGTCAACAATGTGCCCTGGCATCCAAAAGGCCAATCATATCCTGAGGTGCACTAAGCATAGTATAGCTAGCCAGTCGAAAGAAGTGATTGTCCCACTGTACTCAACATTGATGTGGCTTCACCTCAAGTAATTAGTGTGTGCAGTTTTGAGCTTCAGAACATAAGAATGATATAAAAATATTAGAATGTGTCCAAAGGAGAGCAACAAAGATGGTTAAAGAACTAGAGGGCATGACTTTGGAGTGACTGAGAACACAAGGTTTGTTCAGCTTCAAGAAGAGGAGACTGAATGGAGGCCTCATTGCTGTCTACAACTGCCTCATGAGGAGGAGCAGAGAGAGAGGTGCTGATGTCTTCTCTCTGGTGTCTGGAGAGAGGACCCAAGGGAATGGTTTACAGCTGCATCAGCAGAAGTTCAGACTGGATATTGAACCCGCTCCAATTTCCCGGTTCAGTTTTGGTACCCCAAACCAGATGCAGTTCTCCAAGTGAGGCTTTGTAAAGTGGAAGGATTTCTTCACATTTTACTTATGATGCTTATTATTATACATGTTTGTTTTCTGTCAGCTTTTTTAATAAACGCCTATGGAAGTTACAGTACAATTAATTCAAAAGTCCCTGTTTAACGAAGAGAAAGCAGCAGTGAAAAACTAGTTGTCATCCATTTTCAAGTAGGTAGAATATACATAAAATACATATACACACATACACACACATAACATAGAGCATGATGTGTAATAACATATGTGTATATATAATGAAATACGTACTTCTTCATAGTATCTCACAGATGTATTCCAGGTTTGGGTTTTTTTTTTCTGGTGATATTCTGGTATTATGAGATTATTTCCATTTTGATTTCACTAAATCTATGGGACTCTCAAATTTCCAATTATGTATGGTGCTTCTGAATGTTTTGTGAGGATACGGATAATGCCAACCTTACTTTATTCTGCATTTATGAAAGCCACACAGTTTTTCTTCCTCAGTTGATGGATTAGTGGTTCAACTTGAATGAATGCTTACTTCACAGGATTTATTTGTTTGGAAGAAATCTGGATAGGCTAGAAGGTAGGAGAGCAATGTTTTTCCTGCATGAGTTCACAAAAGCAAGAAGAGAAACTTTTTCCTCTGATATAGTTGTACAAGAGTTCTTCAAAGCTACCTACTTTGGGGTCAGAATCAAGAACATACGTGGTTATGCATGCAGTAATGTAGTAATCCATCTGTGTGAGTTGCTGAAATGGAGGTTTACTCTTAATGGAATAAATGGCAACTGCATTCACTTGAGCAATTTTTAAAAATGCAAAATATGTCCAACTGCTGTTCTGACTACTTAGCTGTCTGCAACATACTCATTCCTTAATGTTTGTGGTTTATATTGAAATATATTGCCTCTTATTCTCACCTCACATAAACAGCTCCAGCTAGGAATAATATATTTTACTCAGATAATTTAGGCACTGGTCTAACTCTAAATTTGGATTCTTTCTTTGAGTGAGTATGTAATGTTATACATCTCTTTGCAGATAGTGTGAAAGGATACTGGATTATGTTGGAGACAACCTTTTACTGAAGATGAGGGACAGAGTAACTGGTTGCAAGTATTTAAAATCACCATAACAGGGGATAACAGACTGAGACTCAGAAGATAAAAATAGTGTGGATGAAAGTGATCAAAAAGAATGGGACTCAGGTGATCTAGTAATTAGGCTTCTTATCTTAGCTAGTTATCTAATCTCTCTCTTTGGTGATCCTTTTATAAGTGTCTGTTTCTCTATACAGATTATTATCTATCATTCTCAATAAAGATGTACGCAGTTCAGGCTAGACACCTACCTTTAAGAAATGTAAAATTACCTGAGAAGAATACTATTTTGTACATGGAAAATCACATTAGGAATCCAGTTTTTTAAAAAGTCTGAGGCCCAAATAATTCATTAAAGTAACAAAATCTATTGATTTACAGACAATATTAAAAATTATTAGGCACGTTAAGTTATTTAAAACATGTTTGAAAAAATCACACCACAAATTTTGTGTATTTCTATAGCAACTACTCTATAATTACTGCGAATTATTTGGGAATGGGATAATCTGGATGCATATGCACAGATATTTGGGGAGCTGTATAGTAGCACAGTGTATGGGACTGCATCATGTCTACAATGCAGTGGGGGTGGAAAGAGGCAAATCAAAGTTCCTGGGTTCTCATGGATAGTCCCATTTGGATTTCTCCTCCTTCTTGCAGGAATCTGCTCCTGGATGGATAATCCTATAGAATCTCATTAAAATTCCTAATATATCTCAAACAAACTTATGGTAAGTTTGTAGTTGCCTCCATCACCAAGACAAGCAGCTCCAGTGCCGGCATGATCCACAGCAGGGCACTCTAGCATGGTGCTCATGGGGGTCTACCAAAGCAGGGAAACCTCAGGATTAGCCAAGAGAGCCACCAGGAGCCCGCAGCTCACTCAAGACTGGCTGACGAGACCTGGGTGGGGCTAGGATCAATGGTGGCCAAGCCCCCCACATGTATAAAAGAAGCCTCTGGGGAGTGATAGCGACCATGAGTGCTGCGAACTCCACTAAGTGAATTGTTTTGTCACAGAGGGAGATCAGGACCTGCCTTTCATAAACCCATGCTGACTGGGCCTGATCATCTGTGTGTACTGTATGTGCCACGTGATGGCACTTGAGATGATGCTCCATAACCTTCCCCAGCACCGAGATCAGACCAACAGGCCTGTAGTTCCCTGAATCCTCCTTCCAGCACTTCTTGTGGATGGGCATCACATTTTCTAACCTCCAGTCAACTGGGACCTCCAGTCCAGGTAGCCAGGACTGCTGGCAATGATAGAAAGTGGCTTTGTGAGCCCTGTTGCCAGCTCCTTCAGTACCCTTAGGTGGATCCCATATGTCCTCATAGACTTGTGTGTGTCTAAGTGGTGTAGCAGGTCACTAGCCATTTTGCCTTGTCTTCCAGCTCAGGGGGCTGGGTACCCCAACAACTACTAAAGATGAGGCAAAGAAGGCATTAAGTACCTCAGCCTTTTCCTCATCCTTTGTCACTTATATTTTCCCCCATATCCAATAAAGGATGGAGATTCTCCTTAGCCCTCTTTTTGTTGCTAATGTATTTATAGAAACATTTTGTATTGTCTTTTATGGCAGGAGCCAGATTAAGTTCTAGTTGGGCTTTGGCCCTTCTGATTTTCTCCCTGCATAAACTCATGACCTCCTTGCGGTCCCCCTGAGTTGTCTGTCCCTTCTTCCAAAAGTCATAAACTCTTTGTTTTTTCCTGAGTTCCAGCCAAAGCTCTCTACTTGTTCAGCCAGGAAGGTCTTCTTCCCTGCCAGCTTGTCTTTTGGCACACAGGGATGGCCTGGTCCTGCACCTTTAATCTTTCCTTCTTGAAGAATGTCCAGCCTTCCTGGACTCCTTTGTCCTTCAGGACTGTCTCCCAAGGGACTCTTTCAACCAAGTTCCCAACAGGCCAAAGATTGCTCTCCAGAAGTCCGAGGTGGCAGTTCTGCTAACCCCCCTCACTACTCCTCCAAGAAGTGATTGTTGTGCCCAAGGTGTCCTCCAACCACCACATCACGCACAACTCCTTCTCTGTTCAAAAACAACAGGTCCAACGGTGTGCCTTCCCTAGTTGGCTCATTAACCAGCTGTGTCCGGAAGTTGTCTTCCACACACTCCAAGAACCTCCTAGACTTTTTCCTCTCTGCTGTATTGTATTTCCAGCAAACCTCTGCTAAGTTGAAGTCCCCCACGAGAACAAGGGTAGCGATTGTGAAACTTCTCCAAGCACCTTATAGATTAATTCATCTGCCTATTCAGCCTGGTTGGGTGGTCTATAACAGATTCCCACCATGATATCTGCTTTGTTGGCCTTCCCCCTGATTCTTACCCATAAACAACCCTTTCGTCACCATCATCAAGCTCTAGATAGTCAAAACACTTCCTAACATACATGGTTACCCCACTTCTTCTCCCTCCTTGCCTATCCCTTCCGAAGAGCTTATAGCCACCCATTGCAGAATTCCAGTTGTGTGAGTCATCTCACCATGTTTCCGTGACTGCAACTATATCATAGTTTTACCAGCTGCACAATGGCTTCCAACTCCTCACGTCTGTTGCCCATGTTCCATGCATTGGTGCAGGTGCACATCAGTTGGACCATTGATCCTGCCAGCCTTTTTGGGGAGAAGCCTTAATTCCTATGTGACTGTTTTCAGGCACTTCTGTGGTTTCTAAAACTTCAACAACTCTTACGTTTTTGCTGCCACATCGATCTCTATTGCCTTCCTCCACTAAGATGGCTAGGGTTCTGCATGCATTAGTACAGGGACATTTCAAATGTGCTTCAGTGTGCTCAGCACACCACAGAGCAGACTGAAGGACCTCACTAGCACACTGTCCCTCAAACACTGGCATGCCACCCCCAGGTTTATCTCTACTGAGCCTGGTTTTATCACTTTCCCCCTTCAAATCTAGTTTAAAGCTCTTTCAATGAGCCCTGCTAATTCCTGTGCAAAGATCCTTTTCTCCCTTTGAGACAGGAGTACTTCATCTGTCACCAGCAGGCCTGTTGTCATGTAGACTGATCCATGATGAAAAATCTCAAAATTCTTCTGGTGACACCAGTCTCACAGCCAGTCATTGATCTGCTGGTTCTTCCTGTTTCTTCGCTCGTCATTCCCTGCAACTGGAAGGACAGAGGAGAACACTACTTGTGCTCCTGATCCCTGAATCAGTCGTCCCAAGGCCCTGATTGCCCTTGGGCTTCTTGTTGCAACTTCATTGCTGCCTGCCTGAAAAAACAATAATGGATAATAATCTGAGGGCTGTACCAGAGTAGGAAGACTACTCATCACAGCTTTAACCCAGGCCCCAGGGAGGCAGCAGACTTCCCTAAGAAGTGGGTCCAGTCTGCATATTGGGCCTTCTGTTCCCCTCAGGAGACAGTCTCCTATGACAGTGACCTCTCCTTTTTTCTTTATGGAAGTGATTTTGATGCAGGGTGTAGGCCGACTTAACCTTGGTGACACCTCCTAGCTAAATGAACTATTGTCCTCGTCATTGTCCAGTTCCACTTGCAGAGCTTTGTACATATATGTAAGGGCACCTGGGAAGGTGAGGTAGTCATGGAGGAGACACACCTGCTGCACCAAGCAGGAACTTGTCGCCATTGTCCCCTACCCCTTAAGTCACTGCATTCTGTCGGGTGGAAAGAGGATAGGGAATCCTCCATCTGCCTGACAGGCGTGTCCCAGGGGAGGTAGGGTGCGATTCCAGTAATCTTTATCTCTCTCGGACCCCCTGATACTCCTCAACCTACTCACCTCCTCCTGGAGCTCTGTCACTAAGCAGAGGAGTTCATCTACCTGGGTGCACCTCCCACAGGTGTGCTCACTACTGCTGTCCACTACTGGCATAAGAGTAAGGCACAGCCTGCAGCATGGGTGCACCTGGGTGGCAGCACGTTCCTATCCAAGCTCTGTCTGTGAAGCTGTGTCACTCGTGGCAGGTGCAGAGTTTTGAGAGGACATGTCCTTCTGCTAGGTAAATACCATTGCTCCCTGGTCAAGCTGGCAGAGCTACAGCACCCTTCCTGCACACCCTTCCATGTTAACTGCAGTGCAAACTGCTGTGCCACACCGCACCCTCCTCACTTAAAGGGTTGCCAAGCATTGGAAACAGGCTGCCCAGGGAAGTGATTGAGTCACCATTTAAAAGACATGTAGATGTGGCACTTAGGGACGTGGTTTAGTGGTGGACTTGTCAGTGTTAGGTTTATGGTTGTACTCAATGATCGTAAGTTTCTTTTCCAACCTAAATGATTCTATGATTCTATGATACTATGATTCTATGATTTTAGGGTAGTAATAGGTGTAAACCACAAAGACCTAATATTTAAATTACATATGTGTTGTAGAACAATAACCTGAATAAAGTAAATTTATTTGAATTAAAATGAATTTGCTAGAATTAATAGTATGGGGAGATTAAAAAAACAAGAATGCTCATTACTGTAGCAATAGCAAATGTGATATTAATTACTTCAGAATAATATGGAAAAGATTTGTATGCTCCATTTAGTTATTCTATATTGTGTAAGATTATTCTAAATTGCTTGACAGTAAAATATCCTCCTGACACAAAGTAATTATAATACAAGAATGGATTTCAAAATCATAGTAATTTGTGATACATTATTTCAGATAAACAAATAAATTGCTGTAGTCTCTAAATGAGCTTCTCATTACAACTCTCTAGAATATAAATTGTCCTATAATATACTTTCAAAAATTTATTTATTTATTTTAAACTAATTAATCAATCAAGGATTCTCTGATGACTAGAAATAAAGACAGCAAAGGGCATATAAAATTCACTGTATTATTTAAAATTACATGAACTGAAAATGATTGATATGAAAAAAAATTATCTAAGAGACCACATTCAAAATTTACAAGATATTTTCTGAAAGATGTTTCATTCTATTTGACAACAGAGACAAACATGCTAAGTTGTAATGCAGTGGTCCTTTAAAATAAGAAATAACTTATAAAAACTGGGTGGTGGGGCGGTCAGAAAGAGAAAAAGAATGAGATGTAATTCATACACGCAATGACATCACTGAATATTTTAGATGTCCAAGCCCTCAAATGGGTCAATATTAGTGTTCCATTTTCATCAAGAGTGCTCTTCTGAAGCAAATTTCCCAGTTGGCACTGATTACGCATCTTTCTTGTGCTATGGGTTACATCATGTTCTTTCACTATGTAGTTCAAATTCCTTGAAAATTTAGCTAACCTGATATATGCACCTATGCAGGGCACCTGTGATGTTTAGCTATTAATGGACACTTAGTCCATGAAAATAGATTAGAGGCAGTCTGAAGCAAATGCTTTTGAATGCATATAATGTATACATTGGGTTTTCAATATTTTGCCCTGTAGTTCTCCTTCTATTGAACCACACTGTTTGCTAATGTAGTCACTGCCTAAATTGTTGTAAAGCAATTTTGATAATGAACCCGTGATACTGCCTCAAGTAATAGATATTAATAGGCAGTTACTAAAGCATTTTATCAGCATCTGTATGTATCTATAGATGCATGCATCCTCTAATGCATTGTTATTGCTGTAAGGTGAACTACTCAAACCATTAGAACAGCAACATAAACATGTCCAGGCAGCACTAATAAAACACTAGTTTTGGTTTTTAGGAAACCATAGCCTGAAGGCCATTGAAGACAAATGGGATTTTAACAAGAGGCCCCAAAAGAACAAGCACAAGATGAAAGATAACCTTGAAAGTACATGCACAAAGCGATATCGGAGGTTCGAGAGCTATAAGCAAAACCTCCAAATGATCAGCCTCTGTTAAACGATCAGTCTGCGTTCATTAAATAAATACAGCTTTTGGAGCCTGGCAAAACCTGTTTTAAGGTAAAAAACATAAAAAAATAATTCTAAATGGACCCAAGAGTAAAAAAGAACAGCCTCTGCTCAGACTTTTTTTCACCAAAGACCTCAAGACGGTGGTGACTTCCTGCAGTTCCCACTCCCTTCTTATGGAAGAAGACTAACACCATTGACCTTAGGATCCAGAAGGGCCTGGAAAGAGTGAGCAAAACATAAAAGAAAGATGTAGATTATAGAAAATGTTTGCATACATGTTCTAAGGGTATCATTTTGGAACAAGCTCTAATAATTGCATAATTTAGACTTAGTGTAATATATCTTGATTGAATTGCTAAAACTTAATAAGATTACCAATTAATTGTTGGCTCCAAATATAAAGTGTGTTCCTGTAGCATACATAAACCGAACACGTTGTTTGGTCTTGGGCTTTGCCTTTGAGTCTTCACTGAAATTTGGATGCAATGAAATATCCATCCTAAGTTAGTCCTCAAGGCTACATTTTAAGCTAATGATTCTGTTTGTCCTGATGAAATTAAGAGGAGCTGTCCTAGAGAAACTCCTTATGTTCTTTCACAGTCATTTATACAACAAGCTCAGACTAAAGTCCTGTGCTTTAGATGGTTAAAATTAGGTGGGATGATTTTCATTTGCAGTGCCCAAAACACCTCTCTTTCAATGTATAAATCTGAACATCCACCTTATTTGATTCTCTTGCTACTGACCCAGCAAAATAGTAGGTAAGAAATGGCTTATCATCAGGATGTAAATCACAGTAGTCTGGAAACATTTTAGAACTGTAAAAGGTTTGCAGTGAAATTACAGTATTAGGGCAGGATGTTCTTTTCTCTGTTACTTGTCTGTGGCACTTTATACAATTCATCTTAATGAATCATAAATGACATAAGCCAAAAGTATACCTTCTCGGTGTTATTTTTTGTCCTATTAGTCTTACTGGTTGATATCTCTTTAGAATACTAAAGTACTGATTCTTCTGTAAGAAGAGACAGTGCCACGGAACAGCAGTTTGAACTTCAGTGTAATTTAACAGCTGCATTGGACCAAAATTTTATGATGGTCCCCTTCCCCACTGTGCACAGAAAAACAATGCATATTTTGGGGAAATGTTGTTTAGTAAGGGATGAGTCATGCTTTTGCAGATATTTGGTTTTGTGACTAATAAAGAAGGGTGTTGCAATGAAAAAAATAATGCAACCACCTGTTTAATTTGAATGTATTTAATGTGTTTGGTTTTTGTGTAAAAATGATAAAGAAAAGCAGATTGTTTTGATTTGTGATTTTGAAGTAATTGTGATGCAGGAGGCTTTAATCAATAGTGAGTGAAAATATCTAGACATTATTGAAAGTTTATATTCTAATCACAGATAAAAATAAATCTGAGAAAAAGGTATTCAAAATTCAACGTAACTGCTGAAGGAGCTATCATAATGAATTATTCTAATAACGCCAATTATTCTTTTTCTCATTTATAAAAAGAGAGGTAAGAAACAGGTAAGAAATTCCTGTAAGACTGAAGACTGGAAAGCTGACACTTTGCTTCATTGTTGGATCATCCTGACATCCACACCTTCAGGAATCAGTGAGAGTAATTGTTCTTTTTAACTGCAGCTGAGAGAAGATGTCTCAAAAATGTGAGGTTGTGTTCTCAGTTCTCTCATACTGTGTCCCCAGTATCTTTATCTTGTCCTTTGTTTCCCTCAGTTAACTTCTCTTTAACTGAATTACATGGCGGCACGACATTGCTTTGATATTTATGGTGCCTGGCCAAGGAAAAGGACCTAGCTGCATCTGTAAAATGACATTCTGGATATTTGGAGCAAAACAACAGTAATCATAACTCACCTAATATATTCTCAACAATAAGCACATGACCGTGATGGATGAGTCAGCACAAGAACTTAGATGTTATCTATATTTTCCAATCCTTTTCTAATTTTACCATTCTTCTTTTTATGTATCCCTTTTTGATTTCTGCTCTCTGATCAGAAAAAAAAAAGAACAGCATAATTCAGAAAACACTAAGTCTTTGCACTCATGTCATTGTTCTGAAGACACTTTGGAAACAACTTATAAAACCTAAAATTACCTAGCACATTGAAAAGGTAAATCATGGGGTTTGTGCTTCGTAGTATTAAAAGCTATGGAAGCTGCAGATTCACAACACTATTCTTGCAAATAAAAAAATCCAGAACCTCAGAGTGGTAAAACTGTTTTAAACTCAGAATCAGGTAAGAATTCATTATATTTCCCATGAGTTTTTAGACAGCTTTTAACTCCTTGAAAACTAGGTACCTGCCTAAGTTAATTAATCCTGCAGGCTCTTTCTGTAGTCACCAGACATAGATGGACAAGCAACCTGTCTGGTCTAATTCAGGGGTTTAAGAGAACAAAGAAAATTTCTAAATGTACTGATCCTTCTTAATCAGCAGTAGAAAGAGAGACAGACAACTATTACAGACTAATTTTTAGATGGCTAAAGTAGCTCATGTGGCTACCACTGTAGAGTATGAAACTTCTCACAAGAAAAGTACTCAACTTTTTTATAAATGCTAAAAGATCTGAAAATTTCAATAAATCCATTTAACTTTTTTGGGGTTAACTTTCATTTACTGCTTTTGTTTTCCAGTTTCTGGAATGAGCAAAACTTGAGTTATTAAAATACCCTGAAGGAATAACATCAGGTTACAGAAATCTTGTGAAAACACTTGACTTGATTTTTTTCACCCCAATGCCTGGAACACAGAGCTTCAATTACAGTAAAATGAATTATTTAATTCTATTTATTTTACAATGAGCTGAAATGCTGGGATATTTCCTAATTGTCAGGCCCCTGTTCTGCATTATGAAGTGCTGTGAATTGTTGCATTTGTTTAAGGCTCATTCTATCTTGCAAATAGGAGCACTGAATATCACAGGTTAAATCCTGAAGTTTTAGCTGTTCAAAACTCCCCTTGACTTCCTTGCTGAGGACAAAACTGAATTCAAGCTTCAGCATGAATAATTAACCCTTGATCCATCAGTCCTATTTAACTGAAACACACGTTTGTTTTCTTTTGGAATGAAGAGATTTATCATGTCTGCTGATAACCATGGGGTTTTCTCTGTTGTTTCATTGGGTTTTTTTTGGTTGTGTTTTTTTTTTATTAAAACTTTTCATTACAACTTCTGCTGCAGGGAAGTAGTTGTAAAAAGGAGACTTTTATGTACATTTTAAAATTAAAACAAAAAAGAAAAGAAAAAAATCACAATATTCACTGGCTTTATTTTATCTGAATTCCTTCATATGCCACTGATAATATGTCCTCTCTGATGCTCTTAAATTAAGCAACTCAACTGTTCCACTCACTATCCTTCCATCTTAGTGGAGCAACAACCATTCCTTTCCACCAACCATCCTGAAGCTGGAAAAGCAAATTATTTCCCCCCCTGCTGACATTGCATCTCACAAACTTCAGTGGGTTTCTGATTATGTACTCAAGCTCAAGCAGTTTTCTTCCATTTTCAATTTTTTTAGGACCTGTTTCTGTATTGTACATGCACCTTCCCATCTAAAAATTCAAATCACCTATGTCCAACAGTGTTTGATGCCTGGGCCTCACTATACCTCCTGTGGTTCAGCACAAAATTGCTTTTTCATCTTTAAAATAGAATGAGAATGTGAGCTCTGTCTTTTTGGTAGCCTAAACACTAAAAGATATGATTACAGAGCTGGAGGAGATTTTATCTTGAGCTACTGTGTGTCAAAATGAACTTTCATGGTCTACTGATTCAAGAAAATCAAAATGTCATTGAAGGAAAGTGATATTTCAGTGTATGCAACCCATCACTTTATTTTAATGTATCTACCTCTGCATTTGACTTTGTGTAGACCGAAATGTAAAGTGTTTGGGCTTATGCATGAAGAAGGAAACGTAATTACTTGAAAAACATGGAAAAATACAAAAGTTAAAAACCTAATTTCATGAGAAAATAAATATGCAATACTAATAGAAATAATTTTGCAGGCACTTTTTCAAAGGAGTATTAAATATTGCTGGAAGTACTTTTTCAATTGCACCATTTATGGTTGTTAAGAAAACATGCTACTACTGCTAAGAGATTTTGCTTTATGATTGATGAGTTCATCCAAATAGTCTCAAACCCCAAAACATTTAAGATATGGAGTATAGCACTCAACTTTCTATAGCCTTTTTGTGCAGATAGCATTAATTACCCAGTCAGATTTTACATTCTCTCATCTAATAAAATAACATCTTCCTCGTTGTGTTAGTAGTATTTAAATTCCTATGCATTTTACTTTCATTTACATTCTAAAACTTTTGGTATAATGAAATAAAATTATATTGGTGGGGTGGCTGATTTTGTTACTATAAACACGTCTGTAAAGCATGTAAGCAAATCAAATATGTAAAACATGGGAATGGAAGGAAAAGAGGAGGGGAAGGGAAATACATAGACAAAATAAAACATTAATTTTGAAAATTCTGAATGTCTTATTAGTGATTGAAAGTCAAAAAAATAAATACACATTTAAACAGTTAAAGAACTTGACTTTCAGAGTTATTAAGCCACTCCTATTAGATTCAGTGAAAGTTATGTCTGATTAACATTTTGGAAGTCCCAAACCCCTTTAGATTCAGCTGAGCTTCAGTTTTTTGTGGTCTAGATCCTTACTTAAGTACATAATTAAGATATAGGGAATTAAATCTAAGTATATAAGTTTGAAAATACTGGCATATTTTCTAATATTTATTTAATTATTTTCCTTTTTCTTTGATCTATTAAATTACTCATGTGCTGAAGTTCTCCAAACATTTGATAAATTTCTGGAGGTTTAGAATTCCACCCTATGACTATGGCATTACCTGTTCTATAGGATACATTTCACTGTCTCTGCTTGGGTAGGAAAAAAAAAAAGACAATTTACTTTTATAGGCCAGGCAGAGTTGTAATATTACAGGTAATATTTATCAGTTTACCAGTGCTTAAATGTTACTGCATTGAAATTACATCTGAAGTGAACTTACCTCATCAAATTTTGCCATATAAAATAGATTGATTTGAAGCACTTGTTAGGATTTTGTCATCTTCTAGTGCAACAGATGTTATTCTATAATATGCTTTGTTTTCTGAAACTTTCCATAATTTCTACCATAGGCACAGCTGGAAGTTGTAACTGGACTACATCTTCTCTTTTGCTATTTTGCTATCTCAGTCACTAGTCTATCTAGGCATCCTTTATTTGTGTCTCCAGCACCAGGTCAAATTTGGTTGATTTATAGGGGGAAAAAAGAAGGAAGATTTTATCTCATGTCAATTTTTCAGAAACTCTGATGGACCATACCTTCATAAGCCATTTGGAGTATGTCTCTGTACATCTACAAATGCACAGAGGCATAGCCTTCTGCTTGAGATCAGTAGTTTTCAAAAAAGCAGATGTGCTTTTATGATCTTACAAGCTGGTAACAAAATAGATCACACCTTCAGAAAATGTATTTGTCTATCAGTCTATCAATCTATTGAATTGAATATAGAAAGGTGTTCAGCTGAAGATTTTAAATACATTTTACCTTTTCTTCTTACATGGAAGGCTTATAACAGCCACCTTCTCATGGAAGGAGAGCAAGCCACCTTTATGAGAAACACGTTCACATTCTAGATTAAGTAATTACAGATAAAAAGATAAAAGAATTAAATCTAAGATTGCTGTTACTGATTAATATATTATCTTGATTTCTTCCAAAAGGTGAATAGCCCTCTTTCTTTCAAAACAATACAGAAACAAGTGGTATTTGAAAATTCAAAATTGTCTTACTTAATGTCTAAAAATAATTTATATTCTCTTGGAAGGATAACCATTTCTGATGGCATATTGATTATTTATGTTTAATCTGGAAAAGCTAAAAAATTTCCATCTCTATTTAAATTATGGCATTTATATGAAGATGATTTATTTTATTTTCAGCAGAGCTACATTCCTCTCCCTTTCTTTGTATTTATAGAGATATTTATATCCATATGTAAATAAATATATTTAAATACATTAAGGAAAAATTAAAACATCCTTTGAATTGAGGTCATTAAGACTTTTTGGCCCAAATCCAGTTAATATTTCAATGGGAAGCTAAGAACTTAAAGAAAAATTAGGGAACTAATTAATTGCTGGGTCTGGGCCATTGTAACTAAAGATTCAATAAACATTAAAAAGCAAGCAAGCAAAGAAAGACAGACACAAACAATACTTCCTTAGAGCATTTTAATGTAATATATGTAGTAGTAGACTGGGCATGGATCAGGAGTCATCACAACACTATTAATCCCTCTGGGAATTAGGCTGTCTGATGGGAAGGAAATTTTTTGTAAGATTTCAAACATTCCTAGGTGTCTGAGTTTACAGGACAGAAGAGATTATAGTAATTTTTAGTTGCTTACCAAAAGGTACTAGTAGGATAGTAACTTGTCCAATGGGAATAAAACTATTTTCCTTGTGTTACATGACATTCCTGTTTAGTTGTGCAGAAAGTATCCTAAACAATGGCAGTCTGGATGATTTTCCCTCCTGTATTCAGCTGTTGCCTGCAGAATAGCCATAAGCATATCTTCCACTAAGGAAGTGTCTTTGGCACCAGCACATCTCTTTTGCAGAGCTATCACTTCCCAGAGTGTCTTGGAAGGAGAAAGAGAGAATGTGGGAACTGAATTTGCAGTAAGGCAACGTCAGCAATTTTGGTGATGGCAGTAAGTGTAAGGGTCCCATTAGATAAGCCTGCTACATAAAAGAAGGTCAGAAATTGATCTTTTTCTTAATCAAGCATATTTATACCATATTCCTTAGGGGAAGACCCATTTTCAGAAGATTTTTCTCAAAATAAGTCACTTCATGTGTTCCAAAACAGGGTCAGAGAGAAAGCTAATAAATAAGTAGTATGATCGGTCAGGGTTTTGTTGTTCAAGCTTTATCCTTGGCCTTTTTTATCTACTGTTTTAGACATACTCATTGGTTTTAATAGAGTGTGGAAGGACAGCTCTTACCTCAGGGACAATGGTGTCCGTTTGCACCAGAACTTCATAATCATCAGTATTTTTTTTTTATTTATTTTTATTACCCTCTGTGCTAGGCACAGATGGCACATGTGTTTATTACTAAACACAACACCACACACAAAAAAAGAAAAAAAACCCAACCCAAAACAGAAAAGAAAGTGCACCCTGGAACAGGATCCTTTATTTACATGGTAGCCCCTGGTGGGGAATGACTTTCCCAAGCTCTCAGAGAAGGGTATGTGACACCTTGGGATGAGTATGGAAAACATGGTGTAGGAGAAAGCTGCAAGGTCCTTTATAGGATAAAGCCTTTTTTTGTTTGTTGTTTTTAATTATGTAATTAAATAGCCCTGTCCTCAGTATTATCTTGATAACAAATAGCACACTGTTAATTTTGTCCTTGTTCTTTCAAACTTTTGTTATATTCTATGCCTGTTGTATTTATACTTATTATGTATTATATGTATTTATATGTAATGTATATTATATTTATTGTATATATGCCTGTAAGCATATGCACACACAAGTAGAGACACACCTAGTTGTATGAAAAGTGTACTATGAGCTGATCTCATGTTAAACAACGTAGGTAAAGCCTTTTTATGCCTATGCACTCTGGAAATGCAGATTTTATTTAAAACAACTAGAAGTCTTGTATTGATATTTCTAGCAATTAACAATGAAATATCAATTTTTTTTTCCGGTAAAAATTGCTAATATGGAAGAAAATTGGTATCTTCAAGGGGTAAGTATCAGCCAGAAATGTACCTCAGTCTAATGTTGTCTAAGCTATATGCCACATTTCAGAGTTATTGAGGGATGTTAACAGTTCCTGAAGTAAACTGGGTAAGAAAAGGCTCACTAAAAATCAGATGACATAAGTAAAGGCAGATATTCTTAAAAGTTCTAACAAATTGCAAATATTGTTGAGCAATTCAGTGGAAACATTATCATTCAGATACCATTGAAGGTTTTCACCACCACAAAAATTAAAAATAAATTATAATCTGGCCAGATAAATTGACAAAGGAGGGACTGATGAATAGATGGCCCTGTACTAAATAATATAATTATAATATATAATTATAATATATTATAATTATAATATAATTAATAATATATTATTTATATTTAGCCTAGTTTACTGACAAAAAAATAGATTAAGACAGTTCTGAGACCATATTAAGTTGGAAAGAGCGTTAAGTGAAAGTCCACTGACCATGTTAAGTGTGATGATTGCATACAAGATGCAAGTTCTTACATTTTATAAAGATCTACTAACGAGGTAAAAGAGTGGCTAAAAGAAAACAAGGTTCTTAGCCTAACATCATCAAGGAGCAAGAACAGGAGATACAAAACAACTCCAAAACCAGCACTGTGCTGCAGTGGCATGGAAGAGCTGATCAATATTTGGCTAACTTTAACTTAGCTTGTTTTCACTAGACACACAGTTAAATTAACATATCCTGTGTTTGCCAATAAAAAAGTCACAATATAGGTGATATAGTGTATCATTCTAATTGTTCTCTAAAGTGGTATTGGTAAATTAGGATATCTATTCACCTTCACTGTTGGGATAACTTCTAGGATCAGCTATGTAGTAGATGAAAGTATTTCCTTAATCAGCTGGCCTGACTGGCATGTGGCAAGATTTTTTGGTGTGCAACAGATGTATAACCCTTTTTACAATGGTAGTCCTCTGTTCAAGTAACGAGTTATTCATTTTCACTTAATACATTTATTTTTGATATGAGTTATCATTAAGAGTTTAGGAGGTTACAGTTTTACCTTAATTAGTGTCACCTAATGAAATTATTTTTTTGAGCTAACATTCACCCTGAATTCTCTTCAATTGTGCATTAATCGGTATCATTAAAGTCTGCCCTAATGTAGTTTTGTTTAAATAATAATAAAGTTTTGCTGTCTCGAGTTTTAAACATTCTGGTCTAGTCCCACCTAAACAATTTTTTTGTCAATGACAACAAGTAGTATGATTTTGACTGATCTGCACAAGTGTGTCACAAATAGTAATGGAAGGTAATGAATGGTGAACAGAACTGATTCTCCCACTTACTACTTAAAAATCTAGGGGTTTTATTGATCTTTTGAACTCCATCTGAGTTTTTTATTGAATGCTGGATTTAATACAAATATTTTTTCTCCCTGCATCACTAAGAAAACAACTTCATTATATTAACTTTTGTAAAGAGAACTTTACATAAAAAGTTATTTGGTTTTGCAACTTAAATTGAGAATTACAGATATTATTAGAAAGCAGTTCATTTTCCAACATCTAGGAAGAAGTATAGCCTCTACAGAAAGGTATGAATGTAATTAAAATGGATATCAGCGTGCACTCTGCTAGGCCACCAGTTGGCATTCTCGAGCCTGAATAGCAGGACTCCATTGTAGATCAATCTTGTTGCTACAGGTTAGAGCCAGTCTCTGGGAAATACAATGAAAAGTGAGGCAGAAACTGAGCTTGAACACAGAAGTGAAACCTCTGATACATCTGAACATGCTGCCTATATGTTCTCTGCTAGGGCATGTGACACCATAGTTGTAAATCACTTAAGTTTACTACTGATCATTATAATTTATGTAAGAAGTACACTGGGCAAAATAAAGAAAAACATTGTATAACCTTTAGATAAAGCATACTACTTAATCATTTTTAATGGAAACCCTTACAGAACATTAAAGAAAACAATGATTATATTTATTGAAAGGATCAGCTTCCAGATTAGGCGGTTTACATCTTAACACTTGAGCATGTCCTTGTTATTTGAACTGCTATTATAAAGCTATTATTCAACCTGAAGATGAAAAAAACGCATGATGCTAAAAAAGTGAATACTTGACTTTACCATATATTTGCAACTGTTTACTTTCTCCTGCTTTCCTTCTTCATTATTTCCATGCATATTTAAATGTATGGTTTTTCAAGCTCTCACCCTCAAATCTGTCTGCTAAGCATCTGTTGCACCATTCATGCTGTACAAATAATACATAGCAACAAGAAAACTTTAGTAAACAGAGCAGTAAAAATAATGATGATTCAGACATAAGAATTAATTTGAAATAACAAGAAAAATGGTAATAACCTCAGTATCGTGGATGGCAAAGCTGGACTTCTAAGGACCTTTAATTTTTTTTTAAATGGGACTGAACTCAAGAATGAAATTCCACAGCATTAATTGTAAAGAGCTTAGTGCCATACAGATAGAAGAACTAATGCTGATTCTGTTAGTTACCAGTTACTCCACTTCCTCAGTTTATGATTTAGTCTAATGATGAACCCCACCCTTCTTTTTTGGAACTGAGCAACAGTACCAGTGAAAGCAAGTTCAATCCGCATCATACTCCTTTGCTTCACAGACAATTCTTCAACCACAGTAGCAGAACATCCGTTGTGTTTTATTGTCTCTAGTAGTTGTAATGGTCTTTTTTTCCTCCACCCTCTTCCCCGAGTATTCTGAATGCTTGCCAGGTGCTTGGTGTTGTAGATAAGTGCACATCTGCAGATAGCTCACTTTTGGAACAACTTGAATCATTTAGTGTTTCCTTTAAATCAAAGAAACTTATAGAAAGTAGTTGGATAGGACTTTGAATTAGGATATCGTATTTGAATTGGGAAGCAAAAGGCAATTTCAGGTTTTATGACAGTATGATAAAAGTTCCATTGAATTTAGATTCTTCTGTCTTAAAGAATTGTCTGAATACCTTCATGTTAAGCATATTGCTTTCTCGTTGTTAATGTCTCCATGAGACCCCATAAACTGATAAGAATTCACAGGTGAAGAATCTGAACTGCGTGATCTAAAAAGAGCTGTTCAAAGGCTAAGTATTTCCCTCTTCATTCAGCAAAGTGATGGAAACCTTAAAAGGATGATTTGCTTTACAGTGGTAGTGTCTCTATAGATTAAAAAAAGAATCCTGGTTTACTAGCTTAAGCTCTTTCCACAGGAATGTCCATTAGGAAAACATGAACAAAAATCAGCCCAGTATGTCAACTGTGCCACAACCAGGGATGACAAGACTTCAGGTCTTTCAAACAAAGCTCTATTCCATTTTGAGGCCAGCTGAAATTTTTGTAGATTTTTCCAAATTACGTTGAAGTCATCAATCAAGTTGTCGAAATCCTTTGATAAAATGTACTTCTGAATGGATCTAGGAAAGAAGTTTCTGAAAATTTCATTCTTTTCATAACTTCCACTAGCTTCTACAGTTCTCTGATTACTTTTTCATTTTCTCTGTCACTATTGCCAGCCTTATGAATCTTCCCCATGTCCTCTGTGATAGTCTGGCAGGTTTATAAGTTAGGTTTTTATTGTTTGCTCGTGTCAAATTAAGCAACTCAAGGGTCCCTTCAAAACAGATGTGCAACAACTGGTTCTGTGGGGAACTGGAGACTGGACCTGCTGTTGGGGTGAAGACTGACAGCCCCAGGGGGCTGAAATGGAGTCCTTGGCCTTGGGCAAGGTGAGGGGAGTCCAGAGCAGGCTGGGGAGGGACAGCGAGGCCTGGTGATGCCCTCAGGGCACTGTCAGTGAATATCTTAGATCACCTAACATATATCACCTTGCACTTATCTGCTATTTGTGGACAGCTAAATTGAACTATATGTTTTTACGTGACAGCTAGATATTTAAACTTGTATTTAGTCAGTGACAATCCAATTACTACAGTCAAGATACCAAAAGAGTTATTTAACAGACCAGATACAACCACGTAGTCTAATACCAAATATCCAGGTCTTCAGACCCCCATTTACAATCTCTGTAGTTTAGATAGCTCTGTAAGAGCTAGATCGCTTACAAGCACCTACACAGTAAATACCAGAAGCTAGATATCTGAATCTGCAGCTTAACCTCACCCTCAGTGGTAGCTCAGTTGCCTGCTCAGAGGTGTTTAGTACTATATGAGATGCCTGAGTATACCTTGAACGGCTTCCACTGCTGTGCCAGAAGATCTCAGTCATTTAGTTTCTTTGTCACATTTCCCAGTTTTGTAAATGTGTTTTCAATACCCTAGGGCATCTTAAATGGCAACAGTGGTCTTTGTCTCAGTGATGGAATTGAGTTCTAAATGTGAAGTTCTCAATGACTGAAATACAATTAAACATCTTCCTCATTTCAACTCTAGCATGTTCCAGTAATCCTTTCTCTAAGAGAATTAATCTTTCTTATGTCTTCATCCCATTTTTTCCCATCTGCCTCTAGGCAAATCTAGTTATGGTTTGCAGTTCTTGAAAACTGGGTGCAGTTTTGATCCCTTCATATCAGAAAGAATCTATTAGGACTAGGACTACATGGGGCTGTAATGAATGGCACAATTCTTAAGAGAGACTTGCAGTCATCTGTAGTAACAGAAATATATCTGACAGTGCCTCAAACGCCATTTAGGCAAGTAATACCAGTGCCTAGTTTAAAATAGCTTTATAGGCTGTCTCTACCATTAATTGGGAAAGATATGCAACCCCAGATACTTTTTTTGAAATCCTCATCTATATAGATACTTAACCTAAACAACGTGCATCATTTGAGTCTGAGACTCAGAGGATGATGCAAGTAGCACACTATTTATGATATTCTTTTATTGAGAAATAATGATCTGCACTAACTGGTAATATATATCTCATTTCTTTTTAATAGTGTGGACAGGACAATGTCTGACCAAGATAATGAAATTATTTTTGTAAGAATTTGTCCATGTAATATTTCTGTATTGAAATATTATGTAAGTGCAAACAATAATGATGTTCATGGTGACAGTAACAGTGAAATGTCTAAATATTGTCTTTCCTTTCAAGCAAGTATCAGAAACGACACAAATAAGGAACACAATCTTCACTCTAAATTTCATCCAACGGGACAGAACACATTGTATGGGGTGACGAATTTAGGTAAGTAAAAACTAGCAAACATCTTCCTGTCTTAATGAAAGATGCCCAAGAAGAGAAAATAGTAGTACGTAGTCAAGCATGTCTGATAAATAATCTGTCTTTTTTAAAGATATGCTCAAAAACTGTTTCTTGGCCCACCTATCTTAGAAAAAGAGGTAGGTACAATTCATGGGTTCTGATACTGGATATTGATACATAGAGCTTTGTTTATTCAACGGAACACAAATGTCTTAAGCTATATTTCTGTCTTCTACTGTGAGGATCAAAATTCTTAAATTATAAATCTGTCGTGGTTTGGGCCAGATTGGCCCAATCTGGTGGAACGACAGATGCTCGCTCTTTCTTGCTCCGCTCCCAAATGGAGGCAAGAAAGAAAGAGAAAAAGAGAGACTTAAGAATTTAGAAGGAACTAAACTACTTTAATGAAATATTAATAATAAAATAATAAAAAGAGAAATAATGAAATATATACAAAACCATGTCAAGCTCCCAGGATGACAATCACGTCACCAGCAGGCACTGGGGAAGTCCCAGGCTGGACTCAGTGACAGACGGGAACTGGATTCCAGATCTGGATTCAGGATCGGGATCAAAGGCAGACGCAGAGAGAGTCCTCCTCGGACATCGGCCATTGAAGAAAAAAGAGCTGACCCTTTGATCCCTCAGCCTTTATACTGAGCATGAGGCAGATGGGATGGAATACCCTTGTTGGTCAGTTTTGGGTCACCTGTCCTGTCCGCTCCTCCCCACAGGGGTGACCCCTCTACATTTTTCCGCTTCCGACCCTCCAACGGGGCAAGTAACAAAGTTGGCTGGCCTTGGGCATTATAGCAATAAGTATAAGCAAGAGCCTCTCTGCACACCATTCCTTGGCATCAACTATAAACATGGGTCTTATCACTCTGAGAGCGAACAGTTTTCTGCACAATATGCTGTTAATTTCAGCAGTTAGAAGAGGCCTAGCTAAAAAGTAAAGTTACTGAAAAAAATTGGTCCTGTTTTACCTCAAATCAGGACATCTGGTTTCCAGAATAAGTAAATTCAGATTCACTAGGGCAATCACTTGAAATGTCTGTTTCTGTGAACTTTCCTGCCCATTAAATAACAATATTAAAATACTAATTCATTACATACTTTGGGAAAGCAAAGACAGAGGATCTTAAATTCAGTTGCAGTGAAAATCATATTGATAGCAATCTTTTAATTTTTGTATTTCCAGTATTTATCTAGTTCTCTCTCTGTCACATTTTTTTTTTTGTTTTGCTTAATTTTCCTCAGGATTTTCATAAAATAACTAAAGTTATTTTTAACTGTATTTTTAGTGCCATTCCTCTTCAATCACGAAGGATTTATTTGATGTTTTACAAATTACAGCCTAACTGAAGTATTCATGGTGAATATTATTTCTGATGTATTCATCCCCTTTAACAATATGTCTTGTCCCAAAATTATGAAGAAAATTACCAACAAAATGACATAAAACAGGAGGAAACAAAAGCACAAATTTCCTTCTTACTTTAAAACCTTTTGTAGTACCAGCATCAAGCAAATACTTATTTTTGTCAATTCTTTGTTCTGTTAGAAGACGAAAATTCAAAATGCTGCTGTAAAAGAGAGAAAATAAGGAAAATAAACAGTAAATTTACCTGCATCACTGCATATGTTATATGGAATCCACTTTAAAGTATGTTAATATTCTAACCAACTACAAGATACTGAATATATGTATGTAATAGGAATTAACCCAAGTGTTCATTTTTAATGAGTATTTGGGTATGCACAGCAATAGAATTAAAACTCCCTGAAATAATTTGGTTTATTGTATAAATTATAGAAGTTATATTACAGAAATGAAGAAATGGGTATTGATAATTAGAAAGTATGATAGATACTTTTTCAAGACAAAATTAAAATCAGGATCAGTGAATGAGTTAGGTTCTTTCCTCATGCTCCCATAATAATATTTCAAATACCAATATCGTTTTGCAAACATTTAAGTGGGAAGTGCAGTATTCTTAAAGTAAGGGTTTCAGCTTTATAATCTCCTCTTTCATTATCTATAATGAAAATAACCTCTATAAAGAGACCATCACTTTCCACTGCCCCTTTTCTCCCCTTTCAGCCCTTGATTTTTTTTTTTTTTCATATATGATGTCTGGTATAATATCCGTTTAACAGTATCTTCTGATCTTGTTTCAAGAAAGAATAAAGCAGCAAGTCATAGTTATCAGATGGTGAGGAAATTGGATAAAAATGGATGACCATTTTAATAATACAGATTCAGATTTCTCTTTTTAATTCGCAGTAGAATACAACTGGATAAGCTTTCTTTGGCAACTCACAATGTGCTGAACATATGACAAAATGTGAATGAAAATATTATAAGTTAAGTTACATTATTTTATAATAAGCTGTTGGATGTTTGGGAATTATGACAAGGAAAATTTGCAGGAAACTTGTCAAGAATGTTTCAGCAAGTAATAAATTTTATTTTTAAAATTCTGACTTAATTTACCTATATCTCTATTTATGTATAGATACATGCCTCTAACTATACCAAAATCAAGGTTAGAACTGAATGACTTCTGGTTTCAGTTACTAAACTAATGATTCAAAATTGGATAACTTTACATAAAAAATAGAATTTATGTTAAGGAGCTGCCAAATCCAGTGAAATTCAGAACCCAAGTTTTTTCCTTCCTAGTCTGTTTGAGCCAAATCCAGTGCACTGTAATACCAAGGAGGATGTGGCTGTTGTTGGGTCTGTTTGCAGGTCTGACAAGCAGCAAGGCGGAGCCCACGCTGCAGAGACAGATACTCAAACACATGCATATGCACACACATGGAGGACATTAACATGGCTTGTCACAGAGCACTGGTTTAACAACACCCATGTGAACACCAGTGCCTCTCACAGAAATAAGCACAGACAGCAGAGGTCTGTTCCTCTTTCCAGTGGAGCAGGGTCAAGGTTCGCTGGTGGATGTACATGTTCCTTCAACCCAAATTATCTAGATGTACAAGCACACCACAGTCACAGAAACCTTCAATATTAGCACGACATTTAAAGTCTGCTTAATGTCCATGCCCAGATCCCAGATCACTTATACAGTCATTGGCTCAAGGGCCGGGTTTTTCCAGATGTGTGTCTCCTGCTCATTGGCTGGTCCAGCTTGACATTTGTTAACAAATTACACATACACACAGCAGCTCGCACTAAACAATCAGTATCTCCAACTGCCAGCCCCTAAACCTCTCATCACACATGTACATAGAATAAAGAGTGAGATCACACAAAAAAACAATTGGGAATATGATTTAATAAGAAGCTAGGATAGACTGCAGTGATCAGGGGCAGGGCTCAATCAGACAAATGTGCTTGCTTTTGGTTGATGAGCCATTTTTACTTTCTCTTCTCTCTGTTTTCCCATGCTTGTTCTTCCCCCATATACCTTCAGCCTTCCTCTCTCTTACCCTTGCTACCTCCCAAACAAACAATCTGCCAAAAATTACATTTTCTCCACTGGTCCCAGTTTCCCTATATTAATACCCAGATTTGGTATTTCTGATGACATTACCAAGGTGATTTCATGGTACCACCAATAGGGTTACCTGGGATTCTCCTCCCAAAAAGCCTTCCAGTGCTCCCTTTGAAACTTGGTCATCTCTTGAATACGTCCACTTGAATGGCCTGTGTAATTTGGCCACCCACCATGGAGCTCTCTGTAACTTCTATCAGCTTCTCACTCTGTTATTCGTCATGTGCAGCCTTTTCTTGTGTCAGGTTCAGCAGTTTCTCATGGTCTGTTCTCTCAGCTAAAACTCAGGCCAGAGTCTAGTCATTTGCCTGCGTATCCTCACAATTAGTACATAAAAATGTTGCATTTTTAAGAGAGGTAACTACAAATAGATGATCCTGGCATCACACTGATCTGCTTTGATAACCCTTTTTTTCTTTATCTTCTGCTTCGTGTAGTAAGTGTGTTAATGCTGCAAGGCATAATCTTACGGAAAAATTGATATCATATTGCAGGAAAAGAACTGAAGCTTCACCTTTCATTTGATTAATGCGAAATCACCAAAAGCAAACCTTTTAGTCCAAATAAACTAATTTTAAATTCCAATTCTCTCTGTTAACTTTGGTTTCTTTTTTTAGGTGCATCTGAGAAAGCTGTATCTCCATCTTGAGTGTTTCACAAGGACAGAATTTTCAATGTGTTTAGACTCTTCTTGATAGACTTGTGCAATACATCCCATACTTGAAATTTTTTCTCTAAAATGGTATTCTTAAAGAAGCATACTGCAATTAAAATATAATTATATTGCAATTTCAGAGAGGTTACCCAGTGATTTTCAGTAATTATTCATCAGTAATTAATTTTTTTTTTCTGATTCATAACTTATTAATACAGCCTGGGAAGAAGGATCAGTTATGCTAACCTTTCTTAGATGAACATTATACGTCTAGCCAAAGCTAATCACAGAAACTTCATTTGAGACAATGTAATGTTAATAGATGGCTTTCATTATTTCACATGCACACATTTATTATTGTATCATGACAGTAAATACAAATAACCAAATAACCCACATTGGCATGATAAGCCACAGATGAAAAGCCAGTTGTATTAGGACAAAATGTCTTTTTTTTTTAAATTTTCTATCTTGCTGTTATTTCCTAAAAATTAATGAATTTTAAATAATCATTAGCAATGAATACATTTTTTGATGTTAAGATTTTGGGTTTTTTTCACCAGTGTTGATGGAGTTTTTGTTATTATTTGAAGTGTTCCTCTTAACTACAAATACTTAAAAAAAATCAGAAAAAAAGAACATCTCTTTTTTCCTATATGTAGCCTGGAAGTAGCATGTACATGAAACATATTTTCCTGAGAGACTTGGGATTGTTCAGCCTGGAAAAGAAAAGGCTCAGGGGAAACCTTATAGCAGCCTTCCACTACTTAAAGGGGCCCTATGGGAAAGGTGGGGAGGGACTCTTTCTCAGGTAGTGTAGTGATAGGACAAGGGATAATGGTTTTAAACTGAAAGGGAGTAGATTTAGATTGGATAGTGGGATGAAATTCTTTACTGTGAAAGTGGGGAGATATTGGAACAGGTTGCCCAGAGAAGTTGCAGATGCCCCATCCCTGGAAGTGTTCAAGGCCAGGCTGGATGGGGCTTTGAGTAACCTGGAAGTGTCCCTGCCCATGGCAGGGGGCTTAGAACTAGATGATCTTTAAGGTCCCTTCCAACCTAAACCATTCCATGATTCTATGATTCTATGATTTCAGTACACTAATAGGACAATTTCATAAAACAAGAGTTTATCAATGATAGTTTTTATGTATTATTGTAATAAGTTGCCTGTGGAAATATATTTTAATGAGGAATGGAATGATATTCAACAAAAAAACAAGGAACAATGTAAAATATGTATTAGATATGTAAGAAGAGAAATAAAATATTTTCATATTTTATATCAAGGATTTTAATCACAAAATTCATCATAGACAAAGTATTAGTTTGAAAAGAGATTATTTAACTGTATGCCAATCAACTTCACTCTTCAAACGACATCTTTGTTAGAATAAGTTAATTCTGATTAGCTGAGGCTTTACAGTTTCTTAATGAAATTGATGTAATTTCTCATTACCAGAGAATCAAAATAAAACTGAGTTCATTTGAAATCTTATTATTTTAGATATCTCAGTGAGGAAAAAAAAAAAAAGTTATTTTTCTCCTCCTGTGTTTGGATAGTTTATGTCTTATCATTTCAGAAACAGGAGAAAACTTTCAATATGCATGATGAACACACACACACCCCCCCGGCAAATTGTCACCAATTCTATTAGATCCCAAATTAAAGTATTTCTACCTAAAA
Organism: Burhinus oedicnemus; assembly: GCA_008921705.1. Lineage (NCBI taxonomy): Eukaryota > Metazoa > Chordata > Aves > Charadriiformes > Burhinidae > Burhinus > Burhinus oedicnemus. The sequence continues at coordinate 209,334 of VFFE01007188.1, forward strand.
TAAAAAATTCCTCTAAACTTAATTCTATCATTTAACAGGACTCTTTTCTTCCAACGTGGTTAAATGCATTACATATGTTACATATTGAATGCATTTGGTTCCTAATTTACCAATAGATAGGTAGTACCTCTTTTGTGGCATGGCGAGATTAACTGGCTTACTCAGTTTATTCTTCCCAAAGACAAGAAAAACATTACTGCATTTTTGTAGCCAAACAGAAATATGATCTGGGATTTTTGCATCTTACATATTGGTATAATAAACTGTGTTGGGTTTATGTGGCAAAGTTTTGTTGGTGAGTGGGGCTGTAGGGGTGGATTCTGTGAGAAGACACCAGGAGCCGTCCCCATGTCATACAGACCCAGTTTCAGCTGGCTTCAAGAAGGACATGTTGCTGGCCAAAGATGAGACAGACAGTCAGTGATGTTGGAAGCTCCTCTGTGATAACGTATTTAAGAAAGGGTAAAAAATGCTGTACAGCAGCTGTGAGAGAGGAGAGAAAAAAATGTGAGAGAAACAGCCCTGTGGACACCAAGGTCAGTGAAGAAGGAGGGGGAGGAGGTGCTTCAGGCACATAAGCAGAGATTCCCCTGCAGCCCATGAAGAAGACAATGGCGATGCAGGTTGTCCTCCTGCAGCCCATAGAGGACTAGGGTGGAGCTGATATCTACCCACAACAGATAGGTATGCCCTGAAGGAAACTGGAGCCTGTGGAGAGCCCCCGGTAAGGGATATTGTATACTCACAGCTAATCTGGGATAATATTGCTAAGGACTAATAGTTTTGTATATATGTAGTGATACTGTCCACAAGCCACCTGTTAACACAAAGTGTGTTTTTTAATGAAGGCAAGTCTAAAAATTTTTACTTTGAAGTTTAAAACTTGCATGATCTGTCATTCTTCTAAACATGTTCATCAGCAATCCCTAATTTGCAGAGAAATCTTACATATATAAATGTAAGTACACATGAAATAAATATATTTTAATTCTATATTACACACATATATTACATTGTCACACCATATTTGGTAGGTTAGCTTTATTGTTAAGCACTCCTTCATTCTGCTATGGAGTTTGGAAAGCATCCCCATTCAAGGTAGAGGCTGAACACAGGAACAAGCACCAGAGTAAGTCACTCCTGGGGCTCCTCCTAAAAGGCAGTGTGGATGAAATTGAATCAGATCCAGCTTCCATCACCCTCTACTGTTCAGTTAAGGTGTGCTAAGTCAAATATTCAATACATTTTATACTCTTGTATATCCCACATTCCTTCATTCCACATGCCAGAGAAAAAGAAACAGACGCTTACAGTTTTGCACTGCAAATACACTGTTTCAGCTGGCTACAGAAGAGCCCTCAGATTATGTAATCCATTATGAAATGAAAAAAAACCCACAAAAGAATAATTTTATCTTAGGGCTGCACTTACACCTTGTGGACCCTGAGCAGATGCTGGGACATACATCGCAGAGTACAGATACAGTCCATTTGTCCTGAGGTGGTCTACACTGACTGCTGTAGACACTGCCTGAGTGGTGTAGACATCAGTGTGTGTAGTTTTGACCTCATCATTAGGATTCTGTCCCTATCCTGTATTTCACTCTGTGGGCGTTCCTATCATGATTAGGTCAGAGCTGTCTTACTTTCAAATGTCTGTATTAGGGCAGATAAATCCTTCCCCCAGTGTCTAATTGATTGATTGACTCTCAGCATGCAAAAAGACTTAATCTTTCTGATCTTGAACATGTTTCTTGTCAGGTTCATCTCCTTTCTCTCTGCTACTGGTTTGTCTTTATAATGAATTCCTGATGATGATGAATATTATCAAGGAATTCAGTAGGAAACTTAACTCCTTCAATCTTCTTTATTCTAATTATGTATTTGTCTTCATTTTAAATGCTACATCCTATATTTTATCTTTAATACTACCTACAGATTAAGAAAGAAAAAAGATCAAATCCTTAGAATGATGCTGAAAATATGAAAAATATGAGAAAAGAAGGTAATATCTAGCTTTACTATTTAAACAATATCAATTAATATTATCAATAAATATTTGTACAATGAATGACAAATCCCAGGGTCAGATGACAAATATTGCTTTATTGGGTTTACATGGCAAGGCTGTGGTAGCAGGGTGAGCTTTAGCAATGGCCTCTGTGGGGAGAAGCCAGGGATGGCCCTGTGCTGGCTGACTCCAGTGGACCCACCACAGAACACAACTGAGTCCATCAGCCATGGTGGTGGTGCCTCTGTGAAAACATATTAAGAAAGTGTAAAAATTTCTGTGCAGCAGATGTGAGAGATACAGGAGTAAGAAAAAATTGAGAGAATCAGCTCTGCAGACACCAATATGAGAGAAGGAGGGGGAGTAGGTGCTTGAGACACTGGAATAGAGATTTCTCTGCAGCCTATGGACAAGACCATGACAAAGCAGATTGCCCCCCTGCAGCCCGCAAATGACCACACTGGAGCAGATATCCACACTGCAGCCTGTGGAGGACCCCACACAGGAACAGGCTCCTGGCAGGAGCTGCAGCCTGTAGAGAGAAGCCCAGACAGGACTGGGTTTTAGGGCAGGACTTGTGGCTCGTGAGTGACCCACGTTGGAGCAGTCCATTCCTGAAGGACTGCCTCAGTGGAAAGGATCCGTGCTGAAGCAGTCCATTCCTGAAAGAATTCACTCAGTAGCAAGAACCACCTACAGTGGAGCAGTTTGTGAAGAACTGCAGCCCACGGGAAGCAGATGTGTTGGATTAGTTCATGAAGGACTGTATCTTGTTGGAGGGACCCCACAGTGGAGCAAGGGAACAGCATGAGGTGAAAAGACCAGCAGAGATGAAGTGTTATGAACTGACTGTAATCCCCATTCCCCATCCCCCTGTGCTGCTCTGGGAGGTCAAGGGCAGAGGTAGAGGTGTCAGGAGTAAAAGGAAAAACTTTCAGGAAGAAAGCTGAGCCTGGGAAGAAGGGATGGGTGAGGGCAAAGTGTTTTTAGTTTTGTCTTTGTGTCTCACTATTTTATCCTATTTTAAATTGGCAATAAATTAAATTTATCTTCCCCTTGATGTGTCTCTTTTGCTCATGGAAATAAGTGGTGACCAATCTCTCTGTCCTTATTTCAACCCATGAGCTTTTTCGTCTTATTTTCTCCCTCTGTCTTGTTTAAGATGTGGAGCGAGAGAGTAGCTGGGTGGGGGTCTGGCAGCCAACCAAGGTCAGCCCACCACGATATCATTCATTCCATGTGGTAATATGTATGTGCTATATACCATGCAAATAAGTTATTTTCTCTAATGTCATGTATTAAGTTGATTTTAGTTGTATGCTCTTTGAGATAGTCATATTGTAAACATACACAGTGCCTACACTCTTCAGATGTGTTATAATAATGACATGAATTACTCTGAGGATTTAAATAATTAATTATTTAGATTTATGGATCTATAGAAATTTGAAACATACTTGTCTCGTCACATACATTCACAGTCTTAATTATCTTTCTTGGTGACTCAGAGGTAAATTTAAAATTATTGATTGCACATATTGAATTATTGCTGTACTACAGAGAAATGAAAACCCATAATGCAACCAGCACTCTCATTAAACGTAATAAACCAAAATTTGATTTTCTTACAGAAAGATAGCAGTACTTCAGGTAGTAGTTTTGGAGGGAAAAAAGTGATTTTATTAACTAACTATGTATCTACAGCATTCTGGATGTTTTGTAAAACACATTGAGCATTAAACGTGTAATTAACTGTAAACAGTTAAAAGTTTTCATATATGCATAGTTTTTATTATTGGGTGCATGATAAACAAGATGTCAGACAGCAAGATACATGGTAATTGTGAGTTGATTATATTTATTAAAATGAATAAAATTATTAGTATTTCAAATTAAATTATGGAGTGAAATGGTTCATGTAAGGAAAAATTATCTGTTCAAATTAATCTTTAATAAGCTGATTAGAAAATGCAAAACACAACATAATGTTTTGCTTAGTTCTGTCTTTATGGGGTTTTTTTTTGACACTTTCAATTTAAGACACCTCTAAGTATGTGTAACTTAAATATGCCTGTGTATCATATAGTATATTTAGTTAGTATGCACCACTTACTTTTCAGTACTTTTTTCTTGTGACTGATTACATGAACTTCTAGATGATTCATGAAATCTGATTTTGGATAGATTTTCCAAGGTTAATCCTGAGAAAGACTGGATGATTCTGGCCTTATCCAACCAATGCATATATGTAAATTTGAGATCTTCTTTGAGACCAGGATTGCTTCCTCAATAATATTTTCAGAAATGAGAACTTCACCTATTTGTGAATGGATTGAACAGAAATACATAGGTTTCTCTATCTTGCCATAAACAGATTTGGATAAGGTTCCAAACACCAATTTATGAGTCAGCTGAAGCTATTAAAAAAACAATTTGCAACAACACAAACTGGTATAGTAAATGTTTCCTTTAAAGCTGAAAAGTCTATGTAGAACATGGAGTTACAGAAGCACTGTCATTACAGAAGCACTAGTGCATAGGCAGGCTTCTTTGTCCAGTCTCAAGAATTCTGCTATGGATCTTTGTTCTTCATTATACTTCCTTTTTCAAACATGTGGCGAGTTACAGCTAGTTGCAAAGATCTGTTTAGCTTTGCTGAATATAAAAGGGTATGCAAACGCAATGCAGGGCTGTCTCATTATGCATTTCAAACTGGAAGCAATTACTTTGATCAACAAATCCCCAAAGCTCTGTGTCTGATTTTGGCCTTCACTTAATGTGTCACAACAGCATACAGAAAATTATATATGGCCTTTTAAAGCTAATTCTGAAATCTGTATGAGAAATCTGGATTTTACCATACCATTTTGTCATCTGAAATGTTTAATCTTTAATTATGTACTTCAAATGTAAAACAGCTTGTTTCAAAGATTCCTTGTGCATGTATCTAAAAAGAAGTTTAACAAATTTTGCTGAAAAAGCACCTGACAAAACTGTAAAATAATAATAATAATAATAATAATGCTTTGAATTTACATTCTGCTTTGCATTTCAGTAGCACTGCATGGACATTACTTAATTAACTTTTGTAACATGACTTTCTGAAAAACATTAGTGTTCTCTTTTTACATAATGTGTCCAAGGTTATAGATCAGTTTATCACAGATGCATATACAGAATATTTTACCTTCTAATCTTTGTATTTTCTTTTTAGGAAAAAAACCAAACCCAAACATAAAACACCCCCCACACACACTTGCATTCATATTTAACATATTTTCCTGAATAAGAATTGATTTGAAATTACAGTTAAATTACCTCTAAAATTTTGAACTCCACCACCTCGGGTTGAGGTGCTAGAGTTGCTGTCTACATGAGAGAGCAACTGGAATGTATCGAGCTCTGCCTCAGGGTGGATGAAGAATGGGTTGAGAGCTTATGGGTAAGAATTAAGGGGCAGGCTAATATGGGAGACACTGTTGTGGGTGTTTACTACAGACCACTGGATCAGGAAGAGGAAGTCGGTGAGGCCTTCTACGGACAGCTGGAAATAGCCTCACAATCACAGGCCCTGTTTCTCATGGGGTGCTTAATCAACCTGATATTTGCTGTAAAGACAACACAGCCAGGCACACACAGTCCTGGAGGTTTCTGCAGAACATTGATGATAACGTTTTCACACAGGTGGTGGAGGAACCAGCAAGGAGAGGTGTGCTGCTGGACCTTGTGTTGAGAAACAAAGAAGGACTAGTTGGGGATGTGAAGGCTGGGGGCAGCCCTGGCTGCAGTGACCATGAGATGGTGGAGTTCAGGATCCTGGGTGGAAGAAGCAGGGCAAAAAGTAGAACTACAGCCCTGGACTTCAGGAGAGCTAACTTTGGCCTCTTCAAAGACCTACTTGGAGGAATGCTATGGGCAAAAGCTCCAGAAGGAAGGGGGGTGCAAAAGAGCTGGTTAATATTCAAGTACTAGTTCTTCCAAGCTCAAGATCACTGCATCCCTATGAGTAAGAAATCAGGCAAAGGAGGCAGGAGACCTGCATGGATGAGCAAGGAGCTTCTGGAAAAATTCAGGTGGAAGAAGGAAGTTTAGAGAATGTGGAAAAAGGGACTGGCTACTTGAGGGGAGTATAAGAATGTTGTCAGAGTGTGCAGAGGTGCAACGAGGAAGGCTAAGGCTCACTTGGAATTAAATCTGGCAAGGGATGTCAAGGACAATAAGAAGGGCTTCTTCAAGTACATCAGTAGCAAAGGGAAGACTAGGGAAAATGTGGGCCCACTGCTGAATGAGGAAGGTGCCCTGGTGACAGAGGATTAAGAAAAGGAGAAGTTATTCAATGCCTTCGTTGCTTCAATCTTTACTGCTAAGGCCAGCCCTCAGGAATCCCAGACCCTGGAGGTAAGAGAGAGCCTGGAGAAAGGAAAACTCTCCCTTGATTGAGAAGGATTGGGTAAGAGATCATTTAGGCAAACTTGACACACACAAATCCATGGGCCCTGATGGGAGGCACCCATGAATGCTGAGGGAGCTGGCAGATGTTATTGCGAAACCACTCTCCATCATCTTTGAAAGGTCATGGAGAATAGGATAGGTACCTGAGAACTGGAGGAAAGTTAATGTCACTCTAGTCTTCAAAAAGGGCAAGAAGGACCCAGGAAATTACAGGTCAGTCAGCCTCACCTCCATCCCTGGAAAGGTGATAGAACAGCTCATTCCGGATGTCATCTCCAAGCATGTGGAGGAAAAGAAGATTATTGGGAATGGTCAACATGGATTCACCAAGGGGAATCATGCTTGACCAATCTAATAGCTTCCAATGATGTCATGACTGGCTGGGTAGATGAAGGGAGAGCAGTGGATGTTGTCTACCTTGACTTCAGCAAGGCTTTTGACACTGTCTCCAATAACATCCTCATAGGTAAGCTTAGAAAGTGTGGTTTAGATGAGTGGACAGTGAGGTCGATTAAGACCTGGCTGAATGGCAGAGCTCAGAGGGTTGTGATCAGTGGCACAGAGTCTAGTCGGAGGCCTGTAACTAGCGGTGTTTCCCAGGGGTCAGTACTGGGTCCAGTCTTGTTGAACATATTCATCAATGACCTGGATGAGGGGACAAAGTGCACCCTCAGCAAGTTTGCTGATGGAACAACACTGGGAGGGGTGGCTGATGCACCAGAAGGCTGTGCTGTCATTCAGCAGGACCTGGACAGGCTAGAGTGTTGGACAGGGAGGAACTTAATGAAATTCAACAAGGGCAAGTGTAAGGTCCTGCACCAAGGGAGGAATAACCCCATGCACCAGTACAGGTTAGGGGTTGACCTGCTGGAAAGCAGCTCTGCAGAGAAGGACCTGAGAGTCCTGGTGAACAGCAAGTTGACCATGAGCCAGCAATGGGCCCTTGTGGCCAAGAAGGCCTATGGTATTCTGGGGTGCATCAAGAGGTGTGTGGCCAGAAGGTCATGGGACGTTATCCTCCCCTCTACTCTGTCCTGGTGAGGCTGCACCTGGAGTACTATGTCCAGTTCTGGGCTCCCCAGTTCAAGAAGGACAGGGAACTGCTGGAGAGGGTACAGCAGAGGGCTACAAAGATGATTAGGGAGCTGAGACATCTTTTTTATGAGGAAAGGCTGAGGGACTTGGGTCTTTTTAGCCTGGGGAAGAGAAGACTGAGAGGGGATCTCATCGATACTTACAAATATCTAAGGGATGGGTGTCAAGAGGATGGGGCTAAACACTTTTCAGTGGTGCTCAGTGACAGGACAAGGGGTAACGGGCACAAACTGGAACACATGAAATTCCATCTGAACATGAGGAAAAACTTCTTTACTGTGAGGGTGACAAAGCACTGGAACAGGCTGCCCAGGAGTATCCTTCTCTGGAGTTATTCAAAACCCACCTGGATGCATTCCTGTCTAACTGACTCTAGGTGAACCTGCTTTGGCAGAGGGGTTGGACTAGACGATCTCCAGAGGTCCTTTCCAACCCCTACCATTCTGTAATTCTGTGAATTTCCCAATGAATTGCTGGGCATTTAATGAGGATACAAAAGACTGAGTTCACGATGTGTGCAAATGGACTTTTAAAGACCCAAATTAAAAGCTTCCTTTCTCATAATAAAATATGTGCTTTCGCTATCCAGGTGAAATGAAATCCATAGTAAGAGGTATTTAAGCTAATCTAAGTCTTTTTGGCAGATCTAGTACAATGACATTATCTTGACATATTTGAGAGTGTGGTAAGCTGTGATTGGGTTAAGGATTCTAGAGAAAGCAGCCAGAATAGCACCTCTGAACTTCTAGGATGTTTAGACTGTTCAAAAATCTCTTTTGGTCTTGGAACTAACCCAAACTTTTCTGTTCGAGCTATAACTTGTTTGGTTGTTTGGCTGACAGATAGAGACTTTTTATGAGGCCTGCAGTGACAGGAAAAGGGGCAATGATTTTAAACTGAAAGAAGGTAGGTTCAGATTCAACACAAGGAAGAAATTTTTTACAGCGAGGGTGGTGAGACACTGGAACAGGTTGCCGAGAGAAGTTGTGGATGCCTCATCATTGGACGTGTTCAAGACCAGGTGGGTTGAGGCTTTGAGTAACCTGGTCTAGTGGAAGGTGTCTCTGCCCATGGAAGGCGGGGTGGACTAGGAGATCTTTAATGGTCCCTTCCAACCCAAAGCATTCTGTGATTCAGTGAGTTTACTTCTACCTAAGAAATATTTTATTTCTGCAATATAATATTAGTTTACTTAACAAGAAATGTCTCCCTCCTTGTGTGAGCTCCTACATAAAACATAACAGAACCGGTATATGACTATATAAATATTTATAGAAATAGGGGTATGTAAGTAAACTTTTTGCCTTAGGCAGTCCCTGTGGCACACAGCACTAGTATCCAATTTGAGTGAATGTGATGTGAATATACATATACACTGTCTATCTGTGTTAGCTCCAGGCATTGACAATAACACCCATCAAGAGTTAGTAGCATCTGCTTGCTGTTATTGGGATATGCATTACAAGACACTAATTTGGTTAGTCAGTCCATAATTAGAACTACTTGAATGTCTTTCTGAAACTTACAGAATTAAGACATGATTGTTGAAGGAACATTTTGTTATTCTTCTATCTGATGAAACCTGAAAGTTACATAAATAATTTCTGACCTACTGCACATATTTGTTTCTGCAGTGTGTATCTTTCAGTATGAACATGATTTTTTTAAAAAAAGAGTTGCTGTTACCATTCATGGGTCATTTTTAAAACATTAGTTATAACTATTTGTAACAATGTCAAATGTTTCTGGTGTACTCACCTCCTACAAAGCAGGATTTCTGTTTTAAGGAAGAAGGGAGCTCCACAGGATCTCAGGACAAAATACAAATATCAGCTTCATAGCATTTCTAACTGAGTAAGTGAACAAAATCCAAACCAGTATCATATCCTGTGGAATCTCTGCACTCACTGTAACAGATTTGGAGGGCATGGAAACCAGAAATAAAAAAATAGAATTAAAAAAAAAAATATCTGGGATTTTTCTCACTGCTTAAGGATGAGAAAAGGTAGCACTAACTAAGCTCTCCTGTATGATGTTGTTAGACACTGTTTGACTCAAGTTTCTTTTTTACTTATCTGCACCAACTTCATGATCTCTTCACAAAGATTCAGTGTTATAGGTTACTGGTTTTCAGCTGAAATTTCAGAATACACAGAAAGCTTGAAGGTCAGGTTATTTAGTCTGGTGCACATTTATTTACTCTCGTACATAAACACAGATTTTAGAAATGAACTTTGCAAATTTATGATGTGGAATCTTACCTTTTGAAAATTTTAGATAATGAAAATGTTAATATTTTGCCATTTCTTAATAAATAGCAACATAACACTTTTATTTCTGATTAATACTATTATTAGACTGACAAATGATGCCAGCTCAATGTGTACAATACTTTATTAAGAGATTCTGAACATTAGTTGCATTTGATTTCGCTGAAATTTCGTGATGGGAAAAAAAAATAAAAGAACCCAACACAAATACTGTTTTGTATTTGTTAGTATGTTACACTTTTTAAAAAGAGTTTTGATTTATAAGTTGTTTGAGACAGTGTATTTTTTTCCCTAAATTTAATTCTTAAGGAAACAAATTAAAATCAAAAATTTAGCAGTAGTAAAAACATTCATCTACATTTGTTTCTAATAATAATAAATGTAATACATTTTAAAAGCATATGTTTTCTCCCTCATACTAGTATCATGCTTTACAGCAATTGCAATTATCATTGTATTCTGGCAATCCAACTTGCAAGTGAAAGCAATGCAACTGTAATTCATATTAAGAAGGAAATACTGTGTCAGTTGGATCTGGCCTTTGTTTTACAAGACACACCATTTTATGGGTGAATCCTGCTCTTAATTTTCCTTTAGATGTAAAATACGTCCTGGAAAAACCTCCAATAATGTTATAAAGATTTCACATGATTCTTATTCCAATGGTTAATTTCATTTAAAATTAAGAAAAAATATAGGGACATAGGATGACTAGAGGTGCATGCCTTATTATATAGCTTACTTCCTAGCCACAGCATAGCTGGAATACCATAAACCAAGTGAATAAGTCACATGTTCGTGCTCACGTACCTTTTGTGAAATCTGCATATCTGATGCATGAAAAGATGTGAAAGCAATGTTTTTCTCCTTTGATATAGATTTAGCCTGCCATTTAAGTTTATCCTTGTGTCTTACTGTTTATTTCTCTGTATATCTTGATTTATTAAACAGAAATTTGAGATTGTAAGGACATAGAGGCCAGTAAAGTGAGTTTCCTATTCTTGCAGAAAACTAGGATGCCCTAAAGTTATTGAAAGGCTATTGGTGAACTTCACTTCTCCGAGAATTAGAAAATTCATTTCAAGTGTGATTTTACTTCATAACCAGCTTTCAACTGTTTGTTCTTTAGTCAGAATTGGTTTTGTTTGCTTGTTTGTTTACAAAGCTCTTCTTTCCTTATTTTTTACTCCCCTAGTTTATTTAGAGAGAGCAATCATACCCTTCTCAGCTTTTCTTTCTTTTTTCCCTTAGGCTAAGCCTGTCACTTTCTGGCACCTGGACATGTGAGCCCCCAAGGCCACAGACCCACTCCAGTACAGACCTTCACACACATGCACACACAGCTGGCCAGGACTCCACTGGCCCCTCTGATAGTCAGCTCCTCTCCATGGTCTTGCCCTTCAAAACACACATCCCTGTTTCCCAGGCCACTTCACCTACCTGCCAGCTAGGCTACCTTGATCTTTGTTAACGATCACACATACACTCGTACACCTGCACGCACACCAGTCCCTGGCAGCACAGACACATGGTCTCCTGTGATCCTGGTCTCCTCCCAGTGGGTGGGACTTCGTTTAATTCACTCCAGTATCTCCACTCGCTGGCACATGGGCCATAGACCCAGTCTGGCAGCTGGCACCCAGACACTCACTCGCTCCAGATGTGGCACCATGGATACCCTGTGACCCAGGGTCCCACACCAGTTGCTGCACTCAGACCCCCATACACACACAGAGAATGGAGATTCCCTCACCCAGGAAAAGAATTAGAAACAGGCAGAGAGACTGCTGATCAGGAACAGAGCAGACAAGTGTACCAGCTTTTTTTTGTGTGTGACCAGCCCCTTTTATCACCCTATTCCTCCATTTTCCCATGCTTGTTCCTCCTCAAATCACCTAAATTATTCCCTTTTCCCAGCTTTTTTTCCTTCCCTAAGAATCCCACAGTAAGTCCTGGGCAATCCTGAAATGGTCCTCCTTTGCATCCTGTATTCCCAGGCAGCAATTCCCCTCAGTCCTAAAGGTGCCTTTGCATTCGAAAGGCCATAGGATATCAGTCATTCCCAAGGGACTGGCAGATGTGACATGAGACTGCCAGTAGGTTTGTGCTCTTCAAAAGCAGTAACTGTCACTTAAGCAGGATAACCTTTAGCTTTTCAACTTAAAAATTTTAACTGGTTCAGATAATGAAAGTAGTGTTAATATTTTCATTTCTATTACATGAAGAACACCTTTAATAGACAATAGAAAAAAAAAGGCTGATTTTCTTTTTTATAGTTTTCTTGGCGGCTGCTAAAAATAGCTTTCTCTGAAGAATTACATGGATAGACAAGTGTAGTGAATCAGCAGTGCATTAAACTAGGGCAATGAAGCACAAGGATTGCTCTCTTCAAATAAACCACCAAATACAATTTAGGTTTTGTTAGCTAGTAAATAGGTTCCGGCAGAATTGATACAGCTGCACCAATATCTAACATCAGTTCAGCTAGAGCATAGCTCTCCTCCTGGGCTGCAAATGTCAACATAGCAAAGCATTTTATGAGCAGGATGAAGTGAACTGCATTCATCCATATTCTGGACAGTTACATCAGGCACAATAATTTTGTCTACCCGAGTCCTTGATAGATGTATTCCCTTCACATCTGCACATCATGGTACATTTTCCAAGGTAAGAAGCCTGGGACCTATTTCAATTTACACATACTGATCTTGTAATTGTTAATTAACAGCACAGTTTCCAACTAGTCGGAAGACTACTTTACTTAACTTACCTCCTATTTCCTAGTGGCTGTACTGCTACATGTTTCGGAGAATACAAGATTTCAAAAGGGTGTTGAACAAAAAAAGCTAAAAGGGAAAAAATGATTTTAATGAAAATAATAGAAAAATTATTTAAAATTTTTTCTCACACAATTTGGTCTTTTTGATCAATAGCAGTTTACCATTTCACCTTCCTAGAAGGACAGAGTCTATCAGTCTTTCTTAAAGAGAAGGCATAAGACCTTTTAAATATCATTAAGAAAAACATTAAGTTTGAAGTTCTAAAAACAAATATGTTGCCACTAACTAAAAACTCAGTTTTTTAGATATGAACAGATTTAGTTAGACTGCCCATGTTAGATCTTATTTAAGCAATAAGTAAAACAAGAAATTCAGGTACTGGATCCTGGCCATAATAAAGCTAATGTTCAATTTCTAGCATAGTGAATTAGAGGTCTTTACATGGGCTGATATTAAAAAAACTGGAAAGAAAACCCTTTAACAAAATGTGTTGAACTGTGAATAACAGGAGTATTTGCAAAGGGGGGGAGGTATATATTTTCTTTTTTGTTTTTCCCTGCAGAATAGTGATTAAGTCAAATCATACAGGCATTTTAATTCATATAATAGGCATTTATTTATAAATGAAAGGGTTAGAGAGCTTAGTATTTTCTGTTTAGATCAATTAACACATTACAAGTCTTTTTAGAAAGAAAACCCTAACACAACCATTCTGCTCCCAGAACTTTAACCTTATTTGAGGTTTCCCTCAATGCAGAGGAAGGATGGGAGAAAAGGAGCGAGGGAGAAAAGAAAAAGGCGAAGAAAGGCTTAGTAATATCTATTTTTCAGGACACTGACTTCTGATACATGTAGTTGCAAAAAAGGAATAAAAAAGAAATGTTTTCCCAATGTTATCAAAATAAAAAACGCTAATTAAATTGGTGAGGGCATGGTTGTATACTCTCCCCCCTATAGCTTCATTGTCCTATTCCTGTGATCTCTACCTCTTGCAAGATTGTCCTTTTCCCATAATCTCATTTCTCATAATTTTTTACTCTAAACTGAACCCAAACCTCCATGCCCCTTTTCCCTTCACTATCTTTTTACATGGAGGTTGGAGTCATCCTGTACGAGGAATCTGATACCACTTTATTTCTTCCAGTCATCACAAGGACACACACATCTCTTCAAACACTCGATACCTATTTTTACTCTTTTACTGATATATCACATCTCAACATTATCTTGCGTCCCTTGTCAATTAGCAGAATACCAGCTTCACACCTTCAAATTCACCAGAAGGTTGTCTTAGGGTACATGTTGTGTAGGCCTTGTTTGTTCTGCTTTTAAAGAAAATGCTGATGTGAGTTTTAATCTCTGTAACATGCAGATTTGATTTGATTTATAACTTATTTTGTATAATTCTTCTAGACTCACTACTGTAAGTCTTCCTGTCCATTACTCTTTTCACAGAGAGAAACAAAATTATTTTTAAGATCTATATATATCCCTCATATCTCAGATTGTACCTGGAGGTAAAATGATTTATTTTATCGAAATGTGTTATCTATGTAACCAAACATACAAGAATTCCTAGATTCAGAAGCAGTGTGCAAGAGGTATCTTGTATCAGAAAAAATGAATCTAGAAGACTGCCCCATAATCTCCAAGCAGTTCATATGTTATAGTTTAAACATATGCAAGTTTAGAGAAATAAAAAATAATAATAAAAAAAAACAAACCAGAGTCTAACAGTTTTATACTCCACCAAATTAAATTCCATTTAATATATTGATTTAGTTCTCTGAATGTCCAGTCAGTTGGATCTGTCAGAACTATCACTTAATGCTCAATGAATTTAAGTCTCTGGAAAAAAAATTACTTGGGGAATGGACAGAAATTATTTGCTTCAACTACATATAAAATTGTCAGAAATATATGTACATAAATATAAAACACAAGCACCCTCTTGGGATCACATGGCAGGGTTTTGGTAGTGGAGTAGGGGCTGCAGGGGTGGCTTCTGTCAGAAGATGCCAGGAGCTGCCTCCATATAGAAAAGAGCCAGATCGAGCCAGCTTCAGGATGACTCCACCACTGGCCAAAGCTGGGACAGTCAGTGACTGTTGGAAGCTCCTTTATGACAACATATTTAAGAAAGGTTAAAAAAGATTGTGCAGCAACTGTGGGAGAGGAGTGAGAACAATGTGAGAGAAACAGCCCTGCAAACATCAAGATCAGAGATGAAGGAGGTGGAGAAGGTGCTCCAAGTGCCAGAGCAGATTCCCCTGCAGCCCATGGTGAAGACCATGATGGAGCAGGTTGTCCCTCTGCAGCCCATGGAGCAGATATGCACCCTGCAGCCTGTGGACGACCCCACATTGGCACAGGTGGATATGCTCTGAGAGAAGCTGAAGCCCATGGAGAGGACCCAACAGAGGAGCAGCTCTTCTGGCAGGACATATGGCCTGTGGGGGACCCACGCTGTAGCAGTCTGTTCCTGAAGAACTGCACTCTGTGGGAAGGACACACGCTGGAGCAGTTTGTGAAGAACTGCAGCCCATGAGAAGGACCCACGTGGAGAAAGGACATAGAAGAGTTAGGAGTGAAGTTGAGCCTGAGCAGAAGGAGAGGATGGGGGGAAAGTGGTTTTAGTTTTGTTTGTATTTCTCACTGACTCTGTTATTAATTGGCAATAAATTAATTTCCCCAAGTCAAGTCTGTTTTGTGCATGACTGTAACCGTTAAGTGATCTCACTGTCCTTACCTCAACCCATGAGCTTTTCCCCCTTGTCCTGGTGATAGAGGGTGAGTGATAGAGTAGCTTGGTGGGCACCGTGCAGCTGGCCAAGGTCAACCCACCGCTAACACTAAGCTAAAATCTAATACCCATGTATATAATACTTGGGTATTATATATACAGTTATAGTCTAGTATGTAATTAATACCTGTCTGGCAAGAGGTGATACACAATTAGAACTTGTCTGCTATTCAATAAGTAAAACTCTTCTGCAATGACATTATGAAAAATAGTTTTATCTTCTTTTTTTAGGAATAGAGGATGCATAGAAGGCAGATGTAGATACCTAAACGTCACAAAATCGGTGTAAAGAAACATTTATTAAGGAATTGAATGGTTTATGAATATTTTTAGTAAAATTTAATAAAATTGCTATGACATAAAGATCACAGAAATGGGTTCCTGGTTCCAACTCTTAGTATTCCATGTTTTGTAATTCTGCACTTCGGAAACCTGATTATTTATTTTTTTCCACACAAATACTTTAATTACATATTTGGAAAAATTTCTTATGGGCAATTTATAGAGAAATGTCACTTTTGATGACTGTACTAGTTATGACCTCATATTTAAAAAAAAAAAGATTTCTTCTTATATATATGAGAACATCAGAAGTCAAGTCATATAGGTTTGGGAGGGACTTGAGCCTGGCGTATAGTTTTTACTACTACTACTGCTACTCCTTTTTTCTTTTTTTTTTTTTCTTTTCTTCCTTATAATCAGTGAACACAGGAAGTTCATCCTTATTCTTCTTAATAAGATCCATTAAAAATCATTTGCAGTAGTTAGTTATTTCTGGTGATGTTTTATGTTGCATGTCCATAAAACAAAATAACATAGTTGTATTTTAATATACTGGATATTCCCAGTGCCTGTGGGTGACGTGATCGTCATCCTGGCAACTCAATATTGGATTTGTATACATTTGTATGTATTTCATTATTTTCTTAATAATATTATTCTTTTCTATTTATTATTAATGTTTCATTAAAGTAGTTTTAGTTTCTTTTTCAACCCATAAGTCTCTCTCCCTTATTCTCTCTCTCTTTTCTTCTGAGATAAGAGAGAGTTTAAAAGAGAGTATCTGTCATTCAGTTAGTGGCCAGCCCAGCCTAAACCACGACAGCACACAAGATTAGTATACACAGGTTCAGAAAAGCTGCAACAACACATTAGGCATGTATAAGCTGGAGATTTTTTTCTGGTTTATGGATGTAGGTGATTCCAAGTAGGTGGTGTATCAGTCTGTCCCAAACTGTGCGAAACTAAGATTTCAAAATGAACGTAAAGGAAACTTAAGATTAAGACTTCTCTGTAAAAGGAGACAAATGCTCTGTTGGGAGAATCTTTAACAGTGGCTAAAGCAACACATAGTTTGAATGCATCGTAAAGGGACTTTCAGTGTTCTTCCATAGAGTCATCTACATTACTTAGAATATATTTCCCTCTGTATAATTATTTCTATTTGTGTATTCCAATTGCGAATTGAAAATGACAATAAAAATTCATACTTAGGCATCTATTTTAATCAATTAAAATGATGAGGTTTTATGAGTGGTGTATTTTTTCTTTGAAATTATAACAATGTCACAAATATTAGAGATGTGATTCAAAATAACCAGGACATTTTACATATTGTTTTTAGCTGTGCAATTTAGGAGTGTACAGGAACATAAATCAGACCTGCAAGTCTGATTTCTGTATGAACAAAAACGATAATGGGTCATCAAGGTTTCAGAAAACAAACAGGGAAAATTTATTTCTAAGAAGTTTGCTCAACATGAACAAATATCCTTAAAGGTATAAAACATATATGTGTTTGACCATTACACAAATTGTTGATGAGAATTGTACTTTAGTGACCTGAGAATGCTTTACATATTTTCAGGATTATCTTTGGTCTGTAAGCTCAAGATTAAATTGTTTTTTCATCTACACAGAGAAGTATGTTAACAGATACCGATGTTACATCGCATAAATAAGGGCTTATTTAGCCCAAACCCCCACTTCATTCTTGCCTTCCCATTTTCCTCCTTCTCTCCTTCTTTCCTTCTTTCCTTCTTTCCTTCCTCTATTCCTCTCCTCTCCTCTCCTCTCCTCTCCTCTCCTCTCCTCTCCTCTCTCTTTCCCTCCCTTCTGCCTACTTACTGTTCCTCAGGCTCTTGGCTTTGTAATAGTCCAGTTTCAAGCAGCTGAGGCACACAGATTGTTTTTCATGCTAAGCTAAGACAGCTTTTAACACGTGGAAGATGTAGGTTCAACCTTCCTCAAGATGAGAAAAGCCTAGGATCCAATCCTTTCATTTCCATTAATCTATTACCTAAAAAGTAGTCACAAGCTTGGCTGTAGCCCTAACCACATCCAACTTTTTGGTCAGCTTCAAATAAAATATTGGCATCTGTCTCTCCAGAACAGTCATGTGTGACTACAGTTAGACGTTCAGGGAGCTTTCAGGCTAAATAAGAAAATGCTCAATGAAACTAGAGGTCTATAGATCTAGGAAGTCTTGAAAAGAAGACAGATTAGATGGGTGTTGTGGATTCAGTCATCTAAAACCAGCCCTAAACTGGATAAGGTTTAGGCAGACTGCAACCTCAAATTATTAAATGACTGAACTACTTTATGTCAAAAACACTGGCATCTGGCCCAGTTGAAAAATCTGATGATAACTAGCTTTGTTTCACCTTTAACAGCTCATTACAGCATGACAAATGAAACTGCCGTATTATTCCCTGCCACAGATGGTATTCACAGGTTAAAATTAGTATTTGTTAAAGTAATTTCCCATACTTTCCCTTTACTATAAGAAAAGAGGCAGATGATTGATAAATTTTAAAAGAATATGGACTAAGCCTCCTCCCCCTCACCAAATGGCTATATTGATAAAAGAAAATTCATACCTTTAAGATACATTTTTTAAAATGCTTCTTAGAACAAAGCAGGGAAAAAGATTGTCATTTTTAGGTAATTCCAGTTTGAAAATAATTGAAAGTGGCTGTCATATTACACAAAGCATAGGAATGCTGCTGAATACCTAGAGAGCAACCATGTAATTTCCTGAAAATAGTCTTTAAAGGATGTGCTGTCAATCAATGCTCTGATTTCTTTATTTTACAAAAATTCAGATTATGAGTCATACTTTTTCTCTTAATCTGCTATTTTTACCTTTCCAAGGAAAAGCAAGTTTGTACCAGATCCTTCATTCCTCCTACTCTCAAAAAGATATGGTACTCCATTTTTTGTAAAAAGAGAGTAAGGGAAGTTGGTAAATTTACATATCCTCATGAACTCCTTTCCTTAGTTAATCCCTCTCTTTCTTTTATCTTCTTAGCTGTTATTGGATAACCTCACTCTAACTTAATAAGAGTTTAGCACAAATGTAAATTGAAAGTTTGTCTTATAGAAACCAGCATCATAGGCAAGTACAGTGAAAGTCAGTTTCCAGTTCCTTTGCTCACACAGTAGTACTTCATTCCACAAGGTGTTCTCTTGGGTTGAATTCTTGTCACCTAGCTTTGGCCATAGACTAGTTTAACATCTATTCTATCCTTTTACCTAAACTTAGGGGAGAAAGAACAATTGGTGGAATGAAAGATTTCTGGAGACAGAATTGCTATATTATAAGACAGACCGAATGCTGGAGGAGAGGATTCATCTGCACCAATTCTGAACCTCTGAAAGTTGCATGTGTAATCCCAGCTAGCATATCAGACCTTCATTATTGGTAGTGGTGAGAAAAAGTGTAACTGAAGTGCGTAAAAATAGGTGCCTACTTGAGGTACAATGGCACATATTGGCCTCCAAGTTTCTGCTTCAAAAGGGCGCAGATTTCATTTAAGTGCTGTGCCATACAGCTTAGTCCCATTTTGGTGTATCGTATTGCCTAGAGTATCAGAAACCACATTAGGTACTTACGTGTAAGCAGCTGAATCCCTTCTGAGCAGACCGGTATGGTGGCTGGTTTACAGTCAGGGTTTAATTGTAATCTAGTATCACAGATTCCTACCTATAGATGCGTTTCTCAATATAACAGATATATATATAAATATATAAAATATTATACCCATAGTCTACACATAGTATTATACATTATAGCTGTTTTATGTAGAACATTATGTTACATTTAAAACATATTATAGACAGAAAAAAAAAAGTAATACTACAGAAAAAATAGGCACATTCTTAAAATACATCCGTTGAACATTGTGATTAGGATATTACATCGGGTTTAGATGGCAAGGTTTCGGTAGCAGGGGGCTGCAGGGGTGGCTTTGTGAGAAGAGATCAGGCTCCTGGCAGGAGCTGTGGCCCTTGGAGAGAAGCCCGTGAAGGAGCAGGTTTTCCAGCAGGACCTGTGACCCTGTGGGGGGTCCACACTGGATCAGTCTGTTCGGACTGCAACCTGTGGAAAGGACCCATGCTGGATCAGTTTTTGAAGAACCCCGTGGGAAGGACCCACACTGGAGAAGTCTATGAAGGACTGTCTCCCATGGGTGGGACACCACGCTGGACTAGGGGAAGAGGATGAGGAGGAAGGAGCAGCAGAGACAAAGTGTTCTGGACTGACGGCAATCCCAATTCCTCATCGCCCCACCCTGTTCGGGGAAGAAGACAGAAGAGGTAGGCATGAAGTTGAGCATGGGAAGAAGTGAGGGGTAGGGGAAGGTGGTTTTAGCTTTGTTTTATGTCTTACTATCCTATTCTGTTACAATTAATTGGCAATAAATTAAATTAATTTCCCCAGGTCAAGTCTGTTTTGCCTGTAACAGTAATTGGTAAGAGATCTCCTTGTTATTATCTCAACCTACAAACTTTTCATCATATTTTCTTGCCCTGTCTTGTTGAGGAGAGGGAGTGATAGAGAGGCTTGGTGGGCACCTGACAGCCAGCAAAGGTCAACCCCCCCAGAATATGGTCTTCTGCCTTCTTTTTTTTTTTTCTTAATATATTTTCAAATAACAAATTTGTTTTACCTGAAATGAAGTTCAAGTTTAACTTACTACTATATGGACTACATTTCTTCATCTTTCTTAACATGTTATTTAACAAGCATTCTGTAATAAATTCTTTGTTATTGGACAAAAAACCAAAATAAAGTAAAATAAATGTTCCTTCTTTAATTATTCAGTTTTTTTTCAGGGCTGGAAGAAAGTGGTGAATATTTTCCTCCAAGTTTTAAAAATTATACATATGCAACATGAGATTAATATCTGAGCTATGCTTAATGTCATGAGTTAGATGGTACCCTTTCTCATGAATTAATGTAACCCCCTGTTGCTATAAATAAGAAGAAAAAAATTATCCTTGCTGAAGCAAAATGCTGATGTTTTTAAAGATGATAATGATAATAATAATAATAATAATAATAATAATAATAATAATAATAATAATAGTTTACAGTGGGAAGATTTGTCTTATTTAAATGGAACTATTGTCTTAAATAACAGAGGAGCTTTTAGTCTACTCTGTTTTCAGATTGCTTTGTTTTTGGCATTTTCTCTGCTCAGAGAAAGGTGTCACGATCAACTGATCTCCAGATCAGCACCAGTGATGCTACAGGAGTGCCCATGCCTAGTTCCTTCTCTGGCTCTGACTCCAGCCAGGCCTGGGCCCAATGCCATGCGGAATTTGTCTCCTGGATGGGCCCCTTGGGCCTGCACCACAACTTGTCTCTGTCCCCAGCTCTGTCCTCATCTCTATCCCACTCCTGACAGGCCACCTCCAGCCTTACTTGGGCCCAGGTTCATCCCTTTACCCAGGTGCTGTGGGACTTCACCATGGTCAGTGAAGGCATTGCTTGTGCTGGTGTCACGGTCAGCTCCCATCTTATTCCCCTTCCTGGAGCAACCCTGCTTTGCGCTGCCTGACAAAAGGTTAAAAATATAATTATGTTATATTACTGCACAGTAGTCAAAAAAATTATCTTCCGTCTCACTATATAAAATACAATAAAAAACATATACATAGCCTAAGAATAATAAATAAGGTAAAATAAAAATATAGGTTTCTACCTATATTGTTATTGTCAAAACTTGGAAAGAAAAGTCACAAGAAAGAAATATGAATATTTGTAATGGCAATTTGTTCAGGGAGGACCCAGTCAAAGAAGACGATAGGGTAACACTTCATGTTGAAGAGCTTTTGTTTTTTTACAGAGCTATATACATGTTCTCTGCTGAAGAATGACACAAGAAAGTAAAAAGGAGGTTAAACTAATAAATGTAGTTAATATTCTAGGTAGGTGCTAAATACTAGGTGAAATGCTTCTGACTTATGATATAAGCGTCATTCTCCCTGCAGGAAAATAAGGTGAACCCGGGTAACTAGCTTATGTCTTCTGAAACAAAGAACTAACCCTTGAGACCAGGGTGGCTGATCAAGGGGACCTCAAGAAGTTATACAGTTAGATCAGCAATGCCCCAAAAGATGCATTTGAGCAGACCAACATCCAGAACAATAGCAGTGCTACAGAGGAAACAGCAAGGGAGATGCAGACACTCATCAAGGAAATGTTCAAAGAATAGAACAGCTTTGTCTCCAGGCTAACATACTCAACTTCATGTAAAAGGGACTTCAAGGAGACTTGAAGGACAAACAATTGCCATGTCAATGTTCTTCATTGGAAAGTGGCAATATATCCCTTTGCACTGGCTGTGTCTGCCAAAAGGCAGGAACATTTTTTGATTTGATTATTAAGCTATTACATAGCGAGGTTTGAAACACGAGCAAGTTACATCAGCCACGTCCAAAAGTGAATGGCTTTCTGAAACACCTGAACATACTGCCAGTAAATAACAGAAACACATTTTGTGATGCCTCATTTTAAGTTAAGGTAATGACTTCAAAGCATAACAAACTTTGTTGAAGAAAGATATATAAGGGACAATCTGTAGGACTCTAGGTGCAAAGTATATGCTGGGAAGAGCTTCCAGAAACAGCTGGTGAAAGAATATTTCTATTTGTAAAAGTAAATTCAAGAATATTTCATGTCAACAACATTTAAATTCCTGTCCTAATTAGGAAAAGGTAATACTAGTACCATTTTATGAACTAGTTAATGAGAACTGTAACAGAAACTGTGACATACGGAATCTGAACCAAATCATCCATGCTATGGAAGAAGGAAACACAATGTCAGATGTTGATGACCATCACACAAACAGGGCTAACTACAAACTAAGGAAGGACAATTAGACTGAATTTTTAGACAGTTCAGGAATGGAGGACATAGATACCTGAAAATGCAAATATATATATATGTGTCTGTGTGTATATATGTATTTGGTCCTGGTCCTGGTTGTGGTCAATGCCATAGATTTATAATATTACTATCAAAATCTGAGCTATAACAGTGACTACAATGTATTTAAAGTCAATGCCTTTCCAGGACTACCAAAAGCCAAAAACCCCTATGTCTGTTGTTTTTAATTTCAGGAGAAAAAAGTCTGGACTACACGAAAATTAGGAAGCTTATAAAGAAGATTATAAAGCAAATGTAGAAAGAGAGTAAAACATTTTCAAATGTCAGGAGCTTTGAGAAGGTACTGTACTGGAGGTTCAAAAAAAATTTATACTACTTCAGGGTAAAGTCTGAAAAGTGTATCAAGGAAAGTGTCCTGGCTAAATAGCAGGGAAAGAAAGTTACTAAATTCAAGATAAAAAAAAAAAAATCATAAAAGGTATTAAAATCTGGCAGGTTAAATTTAAAAACAGAGTAAGTCAGGACAAAAAAGCATTGAGGAAAAAATTAAAGAGTGCATAAAAAATAACAGTAAGTCATTCTTCAAGCAGATCAGGTGAACAAAGTTTGATGGGAACTTTATAGTGTCAGTAGATGATCAAAACCTGAGAGGAGTGTTCAGAGAAGATAATGTCAGAGCTGAGAAGTATAACAATTTCTTTTCCAACTTGTATCACAATGAAAAAGACTTGAATGTTTCACCACTTTGGCAACTTTTTCTTTTTGTCTTTTTTTTTCTTTTTGACTTTTTTTTCTTTTTGTCTTTTTTTTCTTTTTGTCTTTTTTTTTTTTCTTTTTGCATAGAGGGGAGAGGGGTTGCACCACAGATTTGTCTGGTATTTTAATGTCAGTAAATTATCAGGAAAAAAAAAAATTAAAAGAAACAGCTTTCTGTAACCATATGATATTTACTCCAAATCCTATACGAAGTGAAGGATTAAATAATTAATTGCAGTTTATGTTAGGTTATGTGATAAAAGCTCATCTGCACACCCATAAAAGGAGCACAGAGAAACAATGGCAGATGAAAGAGCCCAAATAATTGAAGGCCCATCTCCACAAGCTTAGAGAAATACAGGGGAACAAAAGCAGGTGGGAACCCAAATCCCTCAGACTGGGGGAGCAATGGATCGTGAGCTGCCCTGCAGACAAGGACTTGGAGATACTGGTGGATGAAAGATTGGACATGGAGCCTGTAATGTGCACTTGCAGCCCAGAAAGACAATCGTATCCTGGGTTGCATAAAAAGCAGTGTGGCCAGCAGGTCGAGGGGGGTGGTTCTCCCCCTCTACTCTGCTCTTGTGAGATCCCACCTGGTGTACTGTGTCCAGCTTTGGGGCTCCCAGCACAAGAAAGACATGGACCTGTTAGAGTGGGTCCAGAGAAGGGCTATGAAAATGATCAGAGGGCTGGAACACCTCTCCTATGGAGAAAGGCTGACAGAGTTGGGTTGTTCAGCCTGGAAAAAAGAAGACTATGGAAAGGCCTTCTTGCGGCCTTTCAATATTTAAAGAGGGCTTGTAAGAAAGATGGGGACAGACTTTCACCAGGACAAGCAGTGACAGGACAAGGGGCAACAATTTTAAAGTGAGAGAGGTTAGGTTTAAATTGGACATAAAAAAGAAATTTTTTACAATGAGAGTGGTGAGACGCTGGAACAGGTTTCCCAGAGAAGCTGTGGATGCCTCATCATTAGAAATGTTCAAAGTCAGGTTGGGTGGGGCTTTGAGGAACCTGACCTAGTGCAAGAAGTTCCTGTCCCCATGTCTGGTGGCTTGGACTAGACAGTTTTTAAAGGTCCCTTCCAACCCAAACAATAACTCTATGATTCTACTCTTGTGTCTGGCTGTTCAGAATAACTGGAAATGTTACAAAAAGTGGTAAATACTGAAGTGACAAAACCTGCTGTTATTAAGGTAGCAGACAACTATGAAGAATGGCAGAGTAACTTCAGCATATCAAGTAGGTATTTTAAAAAATGATAGATGAAAGAAAATTAAGATGTGTAAAGCAGTGTGGAAAATCCCATCTTCTTACACACAATAACTGGTTCTGAGTGGATGATTACTATACTAAATGAGGTCTTGAGGTTATAATTGTTAGGTGTATAAAAAAATATCAGTACAGTAGTGCTTAAAAGATTCAGATGTTAGGAATAATTGGAGAAGTAATTGAGAACAGAAAAAGAAAAAATTTTTATGCTATTTTAGAGTCCATAGCAGAACTGAAGAAGATGTGTACACAGAAGTATGAAAAAGGTGATGATGCAAAACAGTTTCCATTTGAAAAATGAGTAAGTTCACGTTTAAATATAAAAGTATACTTCACCTAGAAAAGAGCTAAAGGAAGTGTGTATAAGAGAGTGTTATAACAGTAATGTCATAGAAAACGAGTGGCATGGATAATGTGCTTTAGAGGATGAGGGCTTATTAAGTTTTCTGTTGGAAGAACTGAGAGTATTCCAGTGAAACTAGACAGTGGTAAAATCAAAATAAATTAAAGAAAGTACTTCTCGTAATGTGTAGTTGTGTTGACCTTTGTGAAAAATGGAAAATAATCTAATTTATTTTATTTTCTAAAAAGTAAAATGTTTGCAGAATCAGGTTCTGTTCAACAACGAGACATCAATATTCCATTCCTAACTGCTCTATTTCATTAAAATAGGACAAGTCATCTGTTATCTGCCACACAGAAGGGAAAAAAAATTGTATTCTGGTTGCTGAGACATGAGAAAACTTTCTGGAAAACTCATTTTCACAATAACAAAATATACTTGGTACAATACACAGGTTTCCTAACTCAAATTCTAGCATTGTAAACAAAGTAAATCAAATAACTTATCTTGTTTGACATAAAAAATAGCATTAATTTCTGAATTAGAAATTATGCATTATTTAATTTTGGGTAATTATAGTCTGGTTTAATTTATTTTTTAAAATTCAAGAATTATGTCAGCATAGCATAGGACCATATATTATAAGATAAAAAATAATAATAAAAGTTGGAAATACTGAAAGATATTTCACTAACACCAATGATTCCACAGATCTTCCATTCAGAGACAGAAATAACATCTCTGTCTCTATTCTCTGCCCCCAAAACCTTATTTACAAACACAAAAAATAATCTCCCCTTATAGTGGGAAAAGAGCTATTTTGGTTAGACAGAGATACAAAAGAACAAACTCAGAAAACATTTCTATGAAGGCATACATTTGGGTTCTGAGTTCAGGAATACAGGTGACTAAGAAGAGATGTTAAATAATTAAAAATGTCTAAGTGTCCATTAAACATAAACATTTTCCTTAGGTTATATGAAAATTATATTCAATTTTAAATACTAGGAATTTACGAACACAGAAAATCATTATATGGTCAGGATAAAGTATAGGTGTTTTTGGTGTTCAATGAAAAATTAATTAAATGGATGATATAAATATATCATATAACATCATTTTTATTTAGAATACAGGATGGCATATCAATGATACAGTATCCAAATAGGATACAAAATGTTTGCAACAAATGAAAAAGTTTTAAAAGTCTGCTAAAATTAAGCATTTTCAAATCAAAAAATGTGAGATCTTGGATGCCAGAATTGTAAAAGAATTTACAGAAAAACTACACTGAACCACTACTTTTATTTATGCAAAAATTATAAAATATTTTAAAGCATGGGGACCTGCCACAGTGTGTAGGTTTGTAATGCCAAGTAGAATGATTCATCCTGTAGAATGTTAGGGGCTATAGTTGGATGATTTCATTTTTTAAATTAAAAATTTCTGTGCCTTTGCTCAGTATCAGGATGATTTCTTTTGTAAATAAGAACTTCTGGGCCTTTGTTCGTCAACTTGGGTCACAACAACCCCATGCAGCACTATAGGCTTGGGGAAGAGTGGCTGGAAAGCTGCCTGGCAGAAAAGGATCTGGGGGTGTTGGTCAACAGCCAGCTGAATATGAGCCAGCAGTGTGCCCAGGTGGCAAAGAAGGCCAACAGCATCCTGGCTTGTATCAAGAATAGTATGGCCAGCAGGACTAGGGAAATGATCGTCCCCCTGTACTCAGCACTGGTGAGGCCCCACCTGGAATACTGTGTCCAGTTTTGGGCTCCTCACTACAAGAAAGACATTGAGATTCTCAAGTGTGTCCAGAGAAGGGCAACGAATCTGGTGAAGGATCTAGAGCACAAGTCTTATGAGGAGCAGCTGAGGGAACTGGGGTTGTTTAGCCTGGAGAAAAGGAGGCTGAAGGGAGACCTTATTGCTCTCTGCAACTACCTGAAAGGAGGTTGTAGAGAGGTGGGCGTCGGTCTCTTCTCTCAAGCAACAAGCAATAGGACAAGAGGAAATGGCCTCAGGTTGCACCAGGGGAAGTTTAGGATGGATATTAGGAAAAATGTCTTCACTGAAAGGGTTGCCAAGCATTGGAACAGGCTTCCAAGGGAAGTGGTTGAGTCACCATTCCTGGAGGTATTTAAAGGACGGGTAGACATGCTGCTTAGGGGCATGGTTTAGTGGCGGTATTGGCAGTGTTAGGTTGACGGTTGGACTTGATGATCTTAAAGGTCTCTTCCAACCTAGATGATTCTATGATTCTATTCTATGATTCTATTCTATGATCTTAGCAGTGACTGAAAAATTGCATGAAGTAAGTATTGCGTGACAGGTTCTCCAACCAATATCTGCTTGAGTACGCCATAGTCACTTCTTCCTCTAAGGAAGAATAAGGATCTGTGAAAGCAGGAAACCCCTAATGTACATCATCATGGATCCAGGAAGAGATGGGCAGGCAGCTGGAAAACACTTAAGGTTTGAAAAGTTTAGATGCAGCCAAAGTTGATCTGGGATCATCATAGTCATCCTTTAATGTCTGCATTGGTTTTGGCTGAGATAGAGCTAATTTTCTTCACAGAGGCTTCTATGTTGCTATGTTTAGATTTGTGACCAAAACAGTGTTGATAACACACCAGTGTTTTAGTTATAACTGAGCAGTGCTTACATAGATTCAAGGCCTTTGCTGTTTCTCATTCTGCCCCAGCAGCGAGTAGGCTGGGGGCGCACAAGAAGCTGGGAGGGGACACAGCAGGGACAGCTCATCCCAACTGATCAAAGCCATATCCCATACCATATGACATGATGCTCAGCAATAAAAGCTGGGGGAAAGAAAGAGGAGGGGGGTAACATTTGCAGTTATGGTATTTGTCTTCCCAAGTAACTGTTACACATGATGAAGCCCTTATTTCCTGGAAATGGACAAACACCTGCCTGTCAAAAAGGAGTAGTGAATGAATTCTTTATTGCACTTTGCTTGAATGCACAAGCAATAAAGCTTTATATATTAAACTGTATTTATCCCATTAGTTTTCGCACTTTTGCCCTTCTGATTCTCTTCTCCATCCCACTGAGGGAGAGTGAGCAAGCAACCGTGTGGGGCTGAGCTGCCTACCTCAGCTAAACCATAACCATGACAACTTCCAAATGTGGATTGCTAATACTGAATACATGCAAATATAGAGAGGGAACCTATGATAGCAACATTTGTTCTGCCAACTGATAGCCCTTTCTTTTACCCCTGAACTGATCAGACTTTTTCCATCTTAGAATGAGAATGTAGTTTTCTTGTTCGTTTGGTTGATTTTTTGCTTGTTTTAAAAAGGGGGATAAAACAGAAATAAGAAAGAGAACTTAAAAATTCCCTGTTGTTCCTGCAAAACTGATGCCAAAATACCAGACCTGAGAACCTGTACAGTGTGAGTTAATTAGGATATCCTAAGCCAAGAAACTTCCAAATGCAAAGATAGTCTCGAAAATGAACAAGAATATCTTATTCTTGGTGCAAAAGAATATACGGCTGAAGTCAACGACACATCTAGAAAACACAACTGGTTTACAAAGCTGCTGCTTTATTCTCCAAACACTTTGAGACCTCAGACTTTTTCCAATGAATGACTTTATAAAATAACTACATTTTTTTGAAGACAACTTTTTGGTAAATTTAAGTCATGTGTTTGGATATTTGTTTATAAGTCTTTGACATATGTGACATCTCTGCTATTCCTACCTGTATAGAGAATTGGGCAAATATACTTGTTGGCTTTAACAAAATTAAAAATAGAAGACAAAAATGTCAGTCCAGTCACACTGACATTCCAAGAAAGAGGAAATCTCTCCATTTCCCTGCTTTTGATGTTAATATTGCTGGCAGTTCATTTCTATTCCTCACAGTTATCCGGAAAAGCAGACATAAAAAACACAAGTCAACCAGTAAATTATTTTCATTCCTGTACACTCACATACACACACACAGACATATGCTGACATATTGACATGCATGTTAATATATGAACTTATATTAGAAATTTACTGAAGTAAGAATAGGCACTGACATGGTGTTTTGAATAGAAGGATTCCTCTTTATTAATTTGAAAGTTGCTTGGTGACATTAATATGAGCCCAAGAGGAATAACATATTCCAATTAATTCTATTTAGGGCATTGTTATTTTTTTACAGCCTTTTAAGTAATAACACTGGTCAGATTAAGTAATAACTAATAAAATTCTGCTTCCCTTACTGTCAATAGCTGGCATCTGCCTCAAGATAGTAACAAAGAAGCTGGTAATTAGAAGTCCAAATTCAATGAAAACTTCAGTTTTAAAGTCTGAACAGAATTATATTTCAAGACTGCATGGAGATCCCAGTCTATGTTGTTTCTTCTTTAATAAATGAAAAAAAATGCACATACAATGTCAATTTATTATTTTCTCAACAGGAATTACTGAGCTTTTCAATTTCATTACACGCACTTGTCCTGTTGTGAAAGAAACTCAAATAATATTCCAGGGATTTTATGTTTTTGAGTCCCATAGGACAATTCATTAACCAAACTATTTTTTTCTGACACCTATGATTTTTCCATTGAAATGCTTCATATCTTATAAAACTGTAAGTAGGCAATATTTTCAAAACACCAAACTGACTTAATAGTTTACATCTTATTATTATTAGTTACTTAGACACATATTTATTTAGGTCATCTTTAGCCATCACAAAGTTGTTCATCTAAGACAGGGTCTAACACACCTGTAGAGAGTATCTTTCTTAAATTGGGAGCAATTGTCATGGTTTGACCCCAGCCAGCAACTAATCCCCACACAGCTGCTCAGTCACTCACCCCCAGTGGGATGGGGGAGAGAACTGGAAGAGCAAAAGCAAGGATAAACTTGTGGGTTGAGATAAAGACAGTTTAATAAGTAAAGCAAAAGCTGTGCATGCAAGCAAAGCAAAGCGAGGAATTCACTCACTGCTTTCCATTGGCAGGCAAGTGTTCAGCCTTCTCCAGGAAAGCAGGGTTCCATCACATGTTAGTTGGTAAGACAAAACGCCATAACTCCAAACATCCCCCTCTTCCTCCTTCTTTCCCCAGCATTTTATTGCTGAGCATGATGCCATATGGTATGGAATATCCCTTTGGTCAGTTGGGGTCAGCTGTCCTGGCTGTGTCTCCTTCCAACTTTTTGTGCGCTCCCAGCCTACTTGCTGGTGGGGTGGTATAAGAAGCAGAAAAGACCTTGCTTCTGTGTAAGCAATAACAAAAGCATCCCTGTATTATCAACAGTTTCCAGCACAAATGTGGTGGTTGGTGTTCGGAAGATCACGTGATGTGACGGAAAGGCAGACATCAAACCCCTCCCCTTGAGCGGAGCTTGTCTAAGTATATAAGCTTGTGATGCAGTTTATTAAACAGACGTTTTGTATCCACCACATTGGTGTCTGTGCTCTTTGTCCCCGAGGCGTGTCTGTCGCCTCGTAGGCCTCCAGTGGGATATGCCCACTTCCTGTTGCTGATTGTGGTTGTGGTGTTGCAGCTTGTCGTAGTGAGTAACTGCAACACACAAATCCAAAACATAGCCCAGTTCTAGCTACTATGCTAAAACCTGCACAGTAATCCACTGGAAGTGTCTCTTTCCTCTCTCTTTCCCCTAAGGTTAGATTTTTGTCTAGAATGTCTAGGCTTCCAGGTAATAGTCTTCCTTCTGAGCTATCTGCTCAGCATCACCAGCAAATTTTGTCATCAGTGATAATCTATAGTTCTGATAAAGAACAATGAATAATGTTGAACTTTTTAGCTGTTTTTAATCAGTTACATATTCCTAATTTAAAACATATATTGCCTTTTTAGCATCCACATAGTCCTTCTGACAGTCACTGATTTTTATTTTTACATCTAATGCTTAATTAGTGGGGATAGTTGACCTCCTATTCTGCCTTTTTTTTTTTTTCCCAATTTCAGCTTCCTAGTTTATGGTTCTATTTACCATTTTTAAGGACTAGAGTTACAAGGGTTGATCTAACTATTTGCATCAGACGTCCAATTCTAGTAGAAGGATAACTTTGATCTAACTTTAGTCCTGTAAAAGCCTAGATTTCAGACTACCTGCACAGTTGATGCAATCCTTCTGGAGCAAAGAATCTATCCTTTAACAGAATGAGTGAATTATTCCTTGTAATTGACGATATTTCAGAACTTATTAATTTCCTGGCAAATACATTCTGTGGCACATGTCAAAGACTTGATGACATAAAAGAGGAATCCTATTAGAGTCTGTTGCAGCTCCCAGCATGCTGAGGGAGCCTGCTTTTCTTTCCATGGAAATCAAAAGAAAGATGAAAGAATGATACATAAGTAAGTTTGTTCTGATGTTAGTATGGAATGCAGACATTATATATATGTAGG
Organism: Burhinus oedicnemus; assembly: GCA_008921705.1. NCBI lineage: Eukaryota > Metazoa > Chordata > Aves > Charadriiformes > Burhinidae > Burhinus > Burhinus oedicnemus. The sequence continues at coordinate 240,696 of VFFE01007188.1, forward strand.
TGGTTCAGGAGGCATGAAGCTCTCTGAAGCCCCAGTGTATAAGCATAGCCTATCCAGTATATACACACATACTGCATCTGAGCTACTTATCTCATCCTCCCTTTCGAGCTGATGAAATAAAATAAGCTTTCTCATTGTTCAATTCATTTTAGAAGCTAAATGCCCTAACAATGCCTATTTATACGCACTGACTGTAAATGAAGCCTAGAGTGACTACCTTTGATGTACATATTTACATTTAGCCAGAGAAATCTCACTTGTAATATGTAGAATTGGAAACTTTTATGTTATGAGTCCCATTTTTAGATTTCCTGAGTAATCATAAGAGAATGAACCTCCTAGAGATGTATTCAAGTTCTGAGAGTCATTTAGAATACCCAATTTAGAATTCTCTGTGTACTGCTTGTCGGACCCATCAAGGTCTTCCAATGACTACTAATTAGAATCATAGAATCATAGAATCATCTAGGTTGGAAGGGATCTTTAAGATTATTGAGTCCAACCATTAATCTAGCACTGCCAGTGCCACCACTAAACCATGTCCCTAAGCACCACATCTACATATCTTTTAAATACCTCTAGGGATGGCAATTCCACCACTTCCCAAGGCAGCCTGTTCCAATGTTTGATAACCCTTTCAGTGAAGAATTTTTTCCTAATATTCATCCTAAACTTCCCCTGGTGCAACTTGAGGCCATTTCCTCTTGTCCTATTGCTTGTTACTTGGGAGAAGAGACCGATGCCCACCTCTCTACAACCTCCTTTCAGGTAGTTGTAGAGAGAGATGAGGTCTCCCCTGGGCCTCCTTTTCTCCAGGCTAAACAAACCCAGTTCCCTCAGCCACTCCTCATAAGACTTGCTCTCTAGATATCTCACCAGTTTTGTTGCCCTTCTCTAGAAGGGCCTTCTCTGCGGTCAACGGGTTGATGTCCAGGTGGTGAGCACTGACAAGAGATGTTTCTCAGGGGTTGGTACTGGGACTGTTACTATATAACATCTTTGTTGGTGACACAGATGTAGGGACTGAGGGCAACCTCAGCAAGTTTGCTGATGACGCCAAGCTGTGTGGCACAGTTGACATGCTGGAGGGAAGGGTTGCCATCCAGAGGGACCTGGACAGGCTTGAGAAGTGGGCCTGTGCCAACCTCATGAAGTTCAGTAAGGCCAAGTGCAAGGTCTTGCATGTGGGTCGAGGTAATCCCATGCACAAATACAAGCTGGGTGGAGAATGGATTCAGAGCATCTCTGAGGAGAGGGACTTGGAGGTGTTTGGTGGATGAGAAGCTCAACATGAGCTGGCAATGTGCGCTCGCAGTCCAGAAGGACAACTATATCCTGGGCTGCATCAAAAGAGACGTGGCCAACAGGTTAATGGAGAGGATTCTGCCCCTCTACTCGTCTCTCATGAGACCCCACCTGGAATACTGTGTCCAGCTCTGGAGCCCCAACAGAAGGACATGGGCCTGTGGGAGGGAGTCCAGAGGAGGGCCACAAAGATGATCAGAGAGTTAAAGCACCTCTGCTATGAAGAAAGGCAGAGAGAGTTGGGGTTACTCAGCCTGCAGAAGAGAAGGCTCCAGGGAGACCTTATAGCAACTTTCCAGTTAAGGGGTCTACCAGAAATCTAGAGAGGGACTTTTTACAAGAGCATGTACTGATAGGACGAGGGGTAATGGCTTCAAACTGGAAGAGGGGAGATTTAGATTAGATCTCAAGGAGTTCAAACTAGATGATCTTTAAGGTCCCTTCCAACCTGAACCATTCTATGATTCTGATTCTATGATACTAGGTCAGGGGACTGGGTACTCCAAGAACAACTGGTCTTACCGTTAAAGACTGAGGCAAAGGAGGCATTGAGTACCTCAGCCTTTTCCTCATCCTTTGTCACTATGTTTCTGCCCCCATCTACTAAATCATCGAGATTATCTTTAGTCCTCCTTTTATTGCTAATGTATTTATAGAAACTTTTTTTATTGTCCTTAACATCAGAAGCCAGGCTAAGTTCTAGTTGGGCTTTGGGCCTTCTGATTTTCGCCCTACATAACCTCACAACTTCTTTGTAGTCCTCATGAGTGGCCTGCCCCTTCTTCCAAAGGCCACAAATTCTTTTTTCCTTGAGTTGCAGCCAGGCCAGCTGATAGTGTCGATATCTACAGTTTCATACTGCACTCTTAGTTCAATAGATAATTATTTATCAGCTGCATTACATTCATTATATGCAGATTGTTGGGTATATAATGGTGACCTTTCTTGGTATTGTTTATAGTAATGCCCGTACACTGAGTGTGAATTATTTGACTTAATTTTAGCCCTGATAAAACTAGACTTCTATGCTTAACTGGTCATCTAGTATCCCTGTTTAATCAGTAGGGAAACCTGTCACAAAATGGTTGTCCAACATAGGGTGGTGACTTCATAGAATCAAAGAATCATAGAATGGTTGATGTTGGAAAGGACCTCTGAAAGTCACCTTGTCCAACCCTTCCTCTCAGGCAGGGTCACATAAAGCTGGTTGCTCAGGTTCATGTCCAGATGGCTTTTGACTGTCTCCAAGGGTGGACACTCTACAACCACATAGAAGTCTGCAGTAATTAAAAAGACAGACTTACAGACTTAATCATTATCACTTTTGATGTCATCCAAAATGAGAAGCGTTCTGCTTAAAATAGGTACTTACACTGTTAGGAGTCAGCAGCAAAATGCCTACAGAAAAATTAAACTCACTAGCTTTAATTTTCTAAAGTTTATGCCTATGGAAGATTCAGGCTTATATTGTACCCTGGAGTTGTCTAATTCTCTCTGTTGGCAATAAAAACAGGTTTGAGACTCAGACAAAACATCAAATGTTCAAAATGCTTAATTTATATTAGAAACTCTCAGTCCTTCATAGTTCTGCAAATATTGCTATGTATCAATTATTTTGTTCTATTTAAATATAAACATTAATTTTTAGCAAATTAATATTTTCTACAGCACTGGCATTTTAAACTATAAGTTGATAAATATGCTGCTAACTCTTTATGACTATCAACAGAATTCCAAATGCTCCAAATGGATAATTTGTGTCTAGTTTTTTTAACTCAGAAAAGGAATTTCATCTTGACTCATGGGAAATCAGGATTGTTTGGTAAGTCTAGCAGGAAAATAATTGTATTTTGCATAAAATAAACAAAAATAACTATCATAAAATAAATTCCAAGACTGGATTCTTTCTTTCTGTTTTTTATTTACGTGAACAATGACAACTTGAGTGATGAAGGACAATATGGTTTACACAAATACATCCATTTGGTATTTTTGAGGGAAAGGATGTTTTCCATTTAGAAATTATGAAACTAATGACAATTTTTATCATTGAAATCTAATTGAATTCAGTTTGGAATTAATTTATCTTTCTCAAGCAATAGGAGAAATAAGAGCCAAAGAGTTAAAATGATCAGCTGCTTTATCTGCAGAGCCTATTTCTGCTGATATTATGGATAATCATATGGGAATGTTTCCATTCCTTTGTAATCAGTTCCACACATATGGAGGAAAGTCTTAGTCTGAGATCTTTTTGTTTGTTTAACCCAGAGGTCATTTGTTATCACTTTGGACTTAAAAAAATAAATAAATACCAAATGATCCATCACCTATTGGACCCCAACAGGCAGTCTGCCTGGAGACAGGATTTTCCACCAGGATAAATTCTTTGCAAGTGCAGGAAGGAAAGTGGTAAAGAAATGTTATGAAACAGATTCAGTGATGCATTGCACCTGTCTTTTAAATTCTTCTGATGGGATTCCTACAGCACTTAGCTTACAGCCTTCCTTAACCACGCACTTTTTATATGACGAAAAAAGTGCTGTGTGATCAAGGCTGAAATGCGTATTCCTAATAATAAGAAGGCAGTGCTGGTCAGGTGTATTTGTTCAGTAAGATAAACATGTGCTGTTCTAAACTGGACATATTGTTCATTATTGTACAATAAAAAATAATTCTGTTAAGACATTCACTTATTTGGTGGCCTAAAATATCTTTAAAAACTTAATTTTCCTTGAAAAATATACATGGTTTCTTGGAGTAAACATTTGAGTTAAATGTAGAATGTATTGAGAACATACTCATAATAATTTTGTATCTCATTTTGATTTGAGATGTTTTTATCAAAAACTGCACATGTTGGTGAGTTGTGGTGAAGAATGGAAGGAAAACGGGAAAGTTCATAAAGTGAGACTGCTGCTCTAAGGACTACAGATGGATCTGTTGAGCATAATATTTAACTGCAGCTGTGTAGAGCAGGCTCTTATATACAAAAGCTCTAGTTCTTCATTCAGTGCTTTTCTGAGGTGTCTTATTAAAAATAGAATGTTCAGCAGGAAAGAATGAGAGCTATTTAGCTCATAGAATATTTGCTATATCCAGAGGATGTGAGAGACAGCCAAAATTGACTGATAAAATAGGACCACAGTTTTGAAACTCATTATTCCTTTGCTTTGGAGATTTTCTGGTAAAAGGAAAAGACAAATATTTTGGCCTCTGTTTTTTTAGATTCTCTGACTAATCTTCCAGAAAAATGTTTCTTTTCTGAATCCTGGATTCTGCTATAGCTTTTGACTACCAAACTTTAAAATAAACAAGCAAACAAATTAAATAATGTAAATAAGCCTACTGATAAGTTTGAGTCAAAGATTTGAGGATTTATTATTTTTTTTATGAACGCTGGATGAAAATTTCCCAAGAAATATACTTTATTGACCAAGGAATTCTATCATACATGCCAAATAAGGGAAATTGATAGGTTCAGTACCTTTCACTGATACTAGGAGAAAAAAACCCAAACAAATGTAACAGCAACTGTGTTTCACAACTGGAAAAAAACCCAAACCAGTTAATACTCCCTGCTATAGCTGATCAAGGAAACAAAACAGAATATAAGACCATAATGAATTCATAGGAAGTGGTTTCTGCATACTGGCAAAGAAATATTTGAATTCCATATGTTGTTCTGTCAGATATTTTGAAGTGTAGGCATAGTGGTACATTAGAGATTTTCCAGCCAAAACTTTTGAAGCCTTTTTAAAAGCAAATATATCGTAGTTTTAAAAGTTATTTCCTATAATGTACTATGTTAAGCATACACATACTTAATTTTTATTTTTATGGGACTTAAGATCTTGATGATGTACATTGGTTTAAAAGATGTATATGTTCAGCTTAAGTATGGTTACTTTTTTACATTTCTATTCAACACTAGATGGCACTCTGAATTTAAACTGTGATACATTTTTTCTTTTCTCCTTAGAATACAGGGAACATGCTACCTTTGTTCTATAATTAAAATCTGTCATACAGATTAATCAAATAATTTCACTTTTTCCCGATTGCAGTAGTAGGATGTCTCCTAAGGCCTATTACTATGCTATCAAATAATAAAGAACATAAAAGAAAGAATCAGTCAACTTATAATATACTGAGATACTCCCACTGAAATTCAAAAGCTTCTTTAATCTAAAAAGGCGAAGCATTTGATGCTATTTCAATACTTATTACAATATTATAGTTTGCTTAATGTACAAAATTAAAAATCTTTAGGATTTAAATTCAAATGTAACAACTAACCTGTGTTGCAAAATAGTGGGAACTCTGTAGAATTCTCAGTGCTGTATATCTGTAATTCATATTCAACATACCAAATAATCTTGGACAGCTAGCTATAAACCAAGCTGCTCTATTAAAAATGAGCTTTGGATGCATAATTTACATAAAGATAATGAAATGGTTATAACAACATAAAAAACCAGAGTAGACAAAGACCCTAACCCCCTTAAACTTACTACATTTTATAAAAGAACATCTCTCTTTTTCTTCTGTTGTTTAGCAGGAGATAATAAAACATCCTTTTCTCCTGGATATGCTACTGGATGTCTAAGCTTTATGTTGACTGCTGCTAATTTTGTAAGACAAAGTTCATTTTTAGATGCTCAGCTATTGGAATATCCGTTTATCTCTGTGTGTTTCAGTGGGATTTTCAAATAAATAAAATAAATTTTTTAATAGAATTTTGGAAGACAAATGATTTCAAATGGAAGGTTATATACATGGTTTTGGTTTTTGAATACCAAATAAATAAAATAAATATTTTAATAGAATTTTGGAAGGTAAATTATTTCAAATGGAAGGTTACATATATGATTTTGGTTTTTGAATACCATGCATAAACACCATAGGGACAGCTGAAGAGCAGAGCATCTCTCAGAGTTAAAATTTAAGAAGAATATATGGTAAGACAAAATATTCAGCTGTCAGAGTTAGATAGGAATAAACTTTGAAATCCCTAGATGTTTTTAGAATATTTATAGAATGGCTATTACATCCCATGGTTATTACATCCCATAGTTATTATGAGCTTGGACTAGCTCTCCATTAACTCAGCTTCTACTCACAATTGTTTATTTTGGGTTTTCAGTGTTCATCCTAGGACATACAGCTTCCAAGTGTCAACAGGACTGTACTATTATTATGTTTTGGTTTCACTCTGTATGTAGATTACTGATCCTAGTATAACCTGACATGTACTTTGTTATCTGTTACTTGTAACTAAATGAAGATCTTACATTATCTGTAAAGAAGTATGTTTTATGTTAGTCAAAGACTAGCTTTCACAGTATAATATGTTACAGGTTACATTCTAAATCAAGTACATCAATTTAAATACCACAGAAGCCAACAGAAATCTAATAGAATGGGTAACGAATGTGCATTAGTTATTCCTTTATTATATTAGGATCATAATAGTTTTTCGGTTAGTCCTGGGAAAAATGCCTTGTTGACAAACCCCATCAGTGTTTGCTTTTATTTATCCTTGATTTTCCTTAAACTTATGAAGAAATGTTCTTTTGATAAACGAATCACTGCAGACCTTGGGGCTTGTGTTCTTTCTGCGAGATTATATCACTTTTAGAACATAATGAAAAGTTACCTCTTTACTGATCTGATATGTCTGAGTCTTTTCTAAGTCCAAAAGGAATGTTCAAATGTATTCACTTCTCAATAAGGTGTAATAGACTATATGGACCTATATATTAATACCACTAAGCTACTTCTGGACTCTGAGTCAAGTTATTCAAGTCTATCTTTGGTATTTCTGCATTGCAAGGTAGACATAGCTGTAGGAATCACTGACTGAAATAAGTTCTGACATATGTGCATGTTGTTTACCCTGTAATCAACTAATTTTCCAAATTCACATAACAGCAAAACTCATCATATAGGTACTGCAACCTAACTGTGAAAGGTAGCAATGATCTTGGATTAAATTCAGGATATTCTGGTGTTACATGTCTAAGTGAATTCAATGTATCCCCTTTTTACAGGATTAAATGCTGTGTTTGTTTGGTTTGGTTTTGTTTGGTTTTGTTTGGTCTGGATTTTTTGATTCTTCATTTTTCGTTTGGGTTGGGGAGGCAGGTAAGAACTGCAGGTGTCTAGACACCTGTTTAGAAGATTTTCTGGGGCTAAAAATGAAGTTGATGTAGAGAAATGTGTGACTTCTTCCTCTCAAACTAATTCATCCATCTGATACATGTTCCTGCTATAAAATTTACATCTAAAGGAATACAATGGGATGCAATGGTACCTGAGATTCTAGTAAAGCTATCATGAAAGACGTAAGATCACTGTCAAGATACCACACTTACGATAATATATAAAAGAGAACTCTATCAATAACGTTACTGAAAAGACCTGAAAATCAAATCCATGTATAGAATATGATTGATATTAACCTCACACAGTTAGTAGAAATTTCATTTACATCCACAAAATGCATGAAATGTTCATATTCTAGATAAGCTGATTCATATCCAAGATATCTAACAAGATCGTTTACTCAGGTTTATAAAGAGAGGGATCGTTTTTTCATTCAAGGTGAGCTGCTTCTGCAGGTAATGTAGGAAAAATGGCATAAAAATGTACATGAAATTTACAAGCATGTGGAAAATTGAGTTAATTTTGAATATTTCAAATGGTTTGGGTTGGAAGGGACCTTTAAAGGTCATCTAGTCCAACCCACCTGCCATGGGCAGGGATATCTTTCACTAGGTCAGGTTCCTCAAAGCCCCATCCAAACTGAGTGTGAACATCTCCAGGGATGGGGCATCCACAACTTCACTAGGAAACCTGATCCTGTTTCTCTCCACCTCATTGTGAAAAATTGCTTCCTTATGTCTAATTTAAACCTATCCTCTTTCAGTTTAAAAGTGTTGCCTCTTGTTCTGTCACTACTGGCCCTGGTGAAAAGTCTTTCTCTGTCTTTCTTATAAGCCCCCTTTAAATATTGAAGGCCGCTATTAAGTCTCCCCAGAGCCTTCTCTTCCCCAGGGCTGAACAGCCCCAACTCTCTCAGCCTTTATTCATAGGATAGGTTTTGCAGCCCTCTGTTTTTGTGGCCATCCTCTGGACCCACTCTAATAGGTCTATGTCTTCCTTGTACTGGGGGTCCTGAACTGAATGCAGCATTCCAGGTGGGATCTCATGAGAACAGAGTAGAGAGGGAGAGTCAACTCCCACGACCTGCTGGCCATACTGCTTTCTATGCAGCCCAGGATATGATTTGCTTTCTGGGCTGCAAGGGCACTTTGCTGGCTCATGTCCAATTTTTCATCCAGCAGTATCCCAAAGTCCTTCTCCACAGGGATGCTCTCAACCCATTCATCCTCCAGTCTGTACTGGTACTGGGGATTGCCCCAACCCGGGTGCAGGACCATGCACTTAGCATTATTGAACTTCATGAGGTTCACATGTGTCCACTCCTCAGGACTGTCAAGGTCTCTCTGGATGGCATCTCATTCCTCTAGCAAATCAGCTGCACCACTCAGTTTTGTGTCACCCGCAAACTTGCTGAGAGTGCACTCATTCCTACTGTCTATGTCATTAATAAAGATATTGAACAGTTCTGGTCCCAATATGGACCCTTGAGAGACACCACTCATTATTGGTTTCTATTTCAACATTGAGATGTTGATTGCAACTCTTTAGATATGGTCATCCAGCCAATTCTTTATCCATCTAACAGTCCACTTATCAAACACATATCTCCCCAGTTTAGAGGGAAGTTGTGTGTGACAGTGTCAAAGGCCTTACAGACCTCAGATGATAGCAGTAGCTCTTCCTTTATCCACCATCAAAGTCACTCCATCATAGGCCACTAGATTAGTCAGGCACGATTTACTTTTAGTGAAGCCATGTTGGCTGTCTCTAATGACATCCCTCTCTTCCATATGCTTCAATATAGCTTCCATGACCTTACTGGGCACAGAGGTGAGGCTGACTAGTTGCTACTTCTCAGGGTCCTCATTTTTAGCCTTCTTAAAAAGAGACTTGAGAGATGTGGAAAGAGAGATTGGCATTGACAATTGAGGCAAAAGAGTCGCTGAGTACCTCAGCCTTCTCCATGTCAGTTGTCACTAGTTCTCCTGTCTTATTTATTGGTGGGGTACATTTTCTTTAATATTCTTTTTTTTGACCAATGTAACTGTAGAAGTCCTGTTATTATTCTTTGCATCCCTTCCCAAATTCAGATCCAATTGTGCCTTAGTTTTCGTGATCCCATCCCTATACATCTAGGCATCATCCCTGTATTCTTCCCAGGATACTTGACCCTGGTTCTGCATTTCCTTCTTACACCTTAGTCTGACCAGGCGGTCCTTACTCAGTCATGCTGGTCTTCTGCCTTCCTTGCCCCATTTTGTACACATGGGAATTAAGAACACTTGTGCCCTAAAAAAATGTCCTTAAAGAGCTGCTAGCCCTGTTCAGCTCCTTTGCCCCTGAGGGCAGTTTCACAGGGAGTTTTATCCACTAATTCCTTAAACAACCAAAAGCGTGCTTACCTAAAGTTCAGGGTCCTGACTTTATTCTCCAACTGGCCCATATCTCTCAAGATTGTGAATTCCGCCAGGGCACGATCACTGAAGCCCAGGATGACACAAATCATGACCTCTCTAATTAGTTTATGTGTGTTGGTGAGCAGCAGGTCCGGTAATGCTTCTCATCTGGTCAGGCTGTTTATCACCTGGATTAAGCAGTTATCCTCAATGCACTCCAAGGGTCTTGTGGACTGCTTACAGTTTGCTGTGCTGCTTTTCCAGAAGATGTCAGGGTGACTGAAGTTCCCCAACAGGTTCAGAACTTGAGGGCATGATGCTTCCCATAACTGAAGAACACTACATCTACAGGCTCCTCTTGGTCAGGCAGCCTGTAGTAAACAGTAGCCATGAGATTTCCTCTGTTGGCCTGGCCCCTAATTTTTATTCATAAGCTCTCAACCTGTTCATCACTGTTTTTCAAAGACAGCTCTGTGCAGTCAATCCAGTTTCTTATATAAAGGGCAACCCCTCCATACCTCCTTCCTTACCTGTCCCTTCTCAACAATTTACAGCCATCAGTTGCAGTGCTCCAGTCATGCGATTCATCCCACCACATTTCAGCAGTAGTGATTAGATTGTAGCTTTCTAGCTGCACAGTGGCTTCCAGTTCCTCCTGTTTCTTACTGGGCAACATGCATTGCTATAGATGCTCTTCAGCTGGGCTATCAACTTTAACACCTTATTAGAGGAACACGCATTAGTTCGTTTGAGACATTTCACAGGTGATACTAATTCATCTACAGACAAGAGCACCAGACCTGTTTGTTTAAAAATGCAGCTGCTATAAGCATCATTATAATCGTCTTCCTCATCATACTTTATGCATTAAGCCTGGTCTTTTACATCTGAATGAACTTTAGAAGGTGATGGAAATGTTTGATAGACAAGAAATATAATTTCTTTTTAATTTAAAAAGATAATAATTACAAGAAATGTCAGAATTGTAACAACGGATAATGTTCAGCTCCTCTAGACCTATTGCGCAGTCAAATGTGATGTCTGGAAAAATCTTAAAGAGTGATTAATGGCTGCAGGTACAGAGGGACATTGAAGTGTCAAACTGTGTTTCATCATGTAAGTACAATCTTTTGCACTGAGTGACTTCTTGTCAGAGTGCCATTTTTTGGACCTGTCTTTTGGTAAACTTCGTAGCAATTTTGGCTTTCTGAAAAAAAGCTGTGATGTTATTGTTTACATGGAGGAAAAACAACATTCTTTACTAATTATTACTAATAAAAAAATCTAAAGAAATATCTACAAGGCTATAACATACTGAACATATCTTCAGTACAGCGTAATAACACTTGAGAAATTTTTTATGCCAAATAATTTACTTTTACTGAATAATTGCTTTTAAATATAAAATGTTCGTTGTCAATAAACTCTATATGTAGTTTCTCAAATCTAAACAGATCATATTCTTTTTTCTTCTTTTTTTTTTTTTTTTAATGTATGATCTGACTCCTGGCCTACCTATATTATGTTGTCAGTCAAGTTTCTGCCAATATTATACTCTATGTGGAAAGCATCTATAGGAGTCTAAGTTGTATAAAAAGGATATACCAATCAGTCAAGTGATTCATACTACTTACTGTTGGCAGTTCAATGCTGCAAGACATATCTGTAATATTTAAATGTGCTACTATGTTATCCTGTTATTGGAAGATTACCTCCCCTGTAGAAAAACAGGCAGAGGATTATCCACCTATTTTTTCTGTATGTTTCTACTTTTTTGCTTCCCCAGGGAACAGTTCAGCTATAAAACCAATCTGATACAGTACCGAGTCAGGACCTTGGCTCCCTCTGCAGTTACAGGGAGTTATGAAAAAATCTGAAGAACAGTATCACTGAAATGAGGTATTTTCTTTTCTCCATTTATTGCATAACAGATTTAGGTGTTTTCATAAAACTCTTCAGTGCTCACCAAAGAAGGCTAGTCTTTGGCAAGACAGTAAGAAACAGAAGGTGCCAAGGTATGTCGGATTAGTATGCTGGTCACTCCCTGACAATTGACAAAATGAAGTGCCTGAGGGACCGGAGAGTGGCTCATCCCACTGAGTTAGGAGAACCAAAACCCAAATCTGATTTAAGTGTTCTAACAACTAGAATATCATACTTTTAATAGTAAGTTGTGGTGAAGCTCTACTTTTTGTGCCTCTGGCTATGTTTTGAACTGAAGTTAATGTTATCTGAGTGAATTGTTTTTAGACCATGCTTATCATGTCAAGATCTGTAAGTGAATTATAGAGATTTTTCATACTTCTGTACTTAACTCTGAACCATATTAAAGTGTAGGCAGTAAGCATCTAGCATGAGCTGTGATGCTTCTGAACATGAAGGAGTGTATATGAGTGAGTGTTCAGGAAATGAATGCAAAGTGCCAAGTACATGTGAGTATCTCCAGGACTTGGAAGTCTTGCTTAGTACCTGGGCCGAATCATGTTCTTAAGCTAGTAAGTAAATTCCTCCTTACACCATCCTAGGAACAAAAACAGCCAATCTGAACGAACATAGGATGTTTAAAGATTTGATTTTAGCTATGTCAGAACTACCTTAGGATTCATAAATTGACATCATATAATCTATGAGGTCTGATTTAGCAGGTATGCTGTTAGGTTGCCTATCAGCTCAAGCTTTGAATAGTTTCTGTGGCTAGTTAAAGTAAATCATAGAATCATAGAACGGTTTAGGTTGGAAGGGACCTTAAAGACCATCTACTTCCAACCCCCTTGCCATGGCCAAGGACACCTCCTACTAGACCAGATTGCTCAAAGCCTTATCCAACCTGGCCTTGAACACTTCCAGGGATGGGGCCTCTACAACTTTCCTCGGTAACCTGTTCCAGTGCCTCACCACCCTCAGAGTGAAAAATTTCTTCCTGAGATCTAATTTAAATCTCCCCTCTTCCAGTTTGAAGCCATTACCCCTCGTCCTATCCCTACATGCCCTTGTAAAAAGTCCCTCTCCAGCTTTCTTGTAGGCCCCTTTCAGACACTGGAAGGCTGCTATAAGGTGTCCCTAGAGCCTTCTCTTCTGCAGGCTGAACAACCCCAACTCTCTCAGCCTGTCCTCATAGCAGAGGCGCTCTAACCCTCTGATCATCTTTGTGGTGTTCCTCTGGACCCACTTGAGCAGGTCCATGTCCTTCTTATGTTGGGAGCTCCAGAGCTGGACTCAGTATTCCAGGTGGGGCCTCATGAGAGCAAAGTAGAGGGGCAGAATCACCTTCCTCAACCTGCTGGCCACGTCTCTTTTGATGCAGGCCAGGATGCAGTTGGCCTTCTGGGCTGTGAGTGCACACTGCCGGCTCATGTTGAGCTTCTCATCTACCAACACCCCAAGTCTTTCTCCACAGGGCTGCTCTCAATGCATTCTCCACGCAGCCTATATTTGTGCGTGAGATTGCCTCGACCCACGTGCAGGACCTTGCACTTGGCCTTACTGAACTTCATGAGGTTGGCATGGGCCCACCTCTCAAGTCTGTCCAGGTCCCTTTGGATGGTATCCCTTCCCTCATTAAATATAAGCAAGCTGTCATTTTGGAGGACAAGAGGGATTTTTTTTTTAATGTAGCATTTATCCATCTTTTCTACCGTGACCCTAAAAATATGAACTTAAAGGATATTTTTCCTGAGGATGATCTTTATTCTTTCCTATTCAGAGCTTACCGTGCTTCTCAGCCTGTCTATTTATTCCAGACAACCCATGCAGATGCAAGCTGTACCAGCTTTGGTACCCAAATTATGTCTTCATTATGATGTACAGCCAAATCTCAGAAAACATAGTTTAAAGGTCACTTTAATCTAATACATAGAAAAAGCGGAAGCTTCAAAATAATGTCTTTCTCTTCTATTTATAGCCTAATGGATCCACAATAATTTATCTGTAGATTTTTAGCAGTCTAAGAAATTGTCTAGTTATGTGTTTTTTCATTTTCATTGGTTTAACAAAAGTCACTGTTATTTACATTGAGTTAGCTAAAAGTTTTCAATAAAATGTCTTTCTATATGTTGACACAGGGCCAACACTTTAAATTAATGTCAATGGACGCATTAAAAAACTACAATAAAGAACCATGCAAAAGTTCTTGTAAAAAATGAGCAATGTCATGATCAGGCAAAGGAGAACAAATTACTTTTTCAGACTAACTGATACAGCCCAAATTCAATGAAAATATTACAAAACTAGACTATCTGTTCCAAAGTTGTAGTTCATTTTATGAAAGTGACAAATACTGTATTATACAGACAATTTATCTGAAATTACAGAAAAATGAGAAGCTTACTCTCTGAATATCAATGTATGCAAAAGATAAAACTTATATAAGTGAAGTTTTAATTACATCTCCAGTAACTTGTTCCAAGCAATATTACAGGACACAAAGTCTAACAAGTTTCTGGAACATGATGGAAGGAACGTGTTCCTTTGTTTGTAAAATACTAGTTCACAAAGATGTAGCTGTTGTATAATTTATTCCAGTTACAAGAGAAGAACTAATTGAAAATCTAAAGTTGCAGGTAATTTTGGTGAAAGTAATCACAAAGAAGGACCTCACTATTCTGAGAGAAGGAAGGAATGAAAGCCATTGAAGAAAGATAATGGAATTCAAAAAGCAGTCTTCAACAAATTTAGAGAAAAAATAAAAAGGAGATTCTAGTAAAATGTAGCCCAATCAACTTTAATATCTAAACAGATCTTTAAAAACTATGCAATTTAATTATACATGATTAAAAGGATAGAGAAAAAGATACAAAATGGATTTATCAAAAAAAGTATGAGTCAAAGAGCCTCTGGAGTGATATAAAGATGAAAGTTCTACTTCTTTAAAAATAGCCGTGAAAGTTAGTCATTGATGTCTTGTCATCAGACTGGTAGAGCATTTCAACTGAGAGCTTACAGAGCGTGCATTTTGAGATGGTTTTATTAATATTTTCTCTAACAAGCTGAATGATGTAATAGAGAAACGGATTATAAAATTTGTGGATGACATCAGGTTGGCAGAGGTGAAAGTAAATCAGAAGGTGGGATCAAAATTCAGAATGATAAATTGGGGACATGATTGATAACAATAATAAATCAAATTTTAAAATTTAAAAAAAAATGTGAAATTTACTGCATTAAGGAGGAGAAAGCAAATACAGTTTAAATGGGCAATAACCCAAAGGCAAAGTATCAGTATTTGTGAAAAAAATCAAGATGTTATTAAATATCAAAACCTGATTGTAAATCAAAAGTCTAAAGCAATGGCAAAACCAGTAAATCTTCTGGGATTTGTTAGGAAAAATGTATGTATGACATAACAGGCAATTTTCTTTCCTCTCTTTTGAGGCTGATGATATACTAACTGGTATAGTACATTTGCTTCTGGGCACTAAAATAATAATTTTAAAAGTCTTAAATAATAAAAAATAAACCAAATGTGGACAAGTTGGGAAAAAAAAGAGGATGGCACTAACAGTGTACAAAAATTAAAAATGAGTCCTCAGTTATGGATAAATCTAGGATTTAATCTAAGAACTAGACGACTAAATGCAGGGGAGAAAGGAGAAATGGAATGGAATTTGCTAACAATCTCAGCATGTAATAAGTAGTTTAAAACAACCCATTTATTTGTTGTTCTTCATAACCAATGGGGTAGGACTAGAAGAAAACATCCAATTTACACTCCTTTATCCCTATAAAGCAAGATTGTTACTTCGCTTGAGTAACAGCATGAGAGAAAGATACTTGCTCATATCTTTCTGACTTTAACATGAAAGACCTCCACACAGGTTCTTGTCAACATCTTCAGTTACGGTGACAGAATATCCAGCTCTTCATCCACCCTTCATAAATATTTACTAGAAGGACTAACAATTTTTAAAGCAAATTTACTTTGTGTAGCTATCTAGCTCCTAACATTGGGTACTTGTGGATGAAAAGCTGGACATGAGACGACAATGTGTGCTTGCAGCTCAGAAAGGCAACCATATCCTGGGTTGCGTCAAAAGAAATGTGACCAGCAGGTCAAGTGAGTTGATTCTCCCTCTCTACTTCACTCTGATGAGACCTCACCTGGAGTACTGCATCCAGCTCTGGAGTCCACAATACAGGAAAGACACGGACCTGTTGGAGTGAGTCCAGAGGAGGTCCACAGAAATAAACAGAGGGATGGAACACCTTTCCTATAAGAAAGGCTGAGAGAGTTGGGGTTGTTCAGCCTGGAGAAGAGAAAGCTTCAGGGACACCTTATTGGGCCCTTTCAATAATTAAGGGGGGCGTATAAGGAAGATGAGGACAAACTGAAAGAGGCTAGATTTAGACTAGATATAAGGAAGAAATTTTTTACAATGAGGGTGGTGAAACACTGGAACAGATTGCCCAGAGGCGTGGTAGATCCTCTATCCCTGGAAACGTTCAAGGTCAGGTTGGATGGGGCCCTAAGCAACCTGATCTAGTTGAACATGTCTCTGCTCATTGCAGAGGGTTGGACTAGATGACTTTTAAAGGTCCCTTCCAACTTAAACTCTTCTATAATTCTGTGATTCTATGATTCTATTAGAAATATCCTAGATATCTAATACATGACCCCTTTTAACCTTAAAGCTTCTTTAAAAAAAGGAAATGAATGGCAGAGCATTTCTCTCCTTGTTTTTCTAGGTAGAGGAAAATATGTATATGCAAAATTTCTTGATTTGCTCCTAGGCACAAATCGCTCTCTCAAGACTGTGCTCTGTCACACCTTCTACCTGTGTCTTTTTTCCCTATTTCTGCTTGCTTTGTGGAAAAAATTTGATATCCGTTGGCAATCTTTGCATCAGCTGGCTGTGCTTGATGCAGTGTTAAAAGGCAGAACCCTAGCACACCCTTTCTGTAAGAAAATGTTCAAATGGACATCCATGGCACTGTCTGTACCTCACTGTGCCAAACTTTGTGCATAGCAACCTCTACGGGCTGTATTGTAAATCATAGCCTACATTAGGTTTTTTTTCCTGTCTAGTGCACTTGATTAGTGAGCTCTACACCCTCAAAAGAAAGTTAGTACAAAACCAAAATGCTAGTTCCCAGACATATTTTTCCTAGATTTTTCAACTTTCTTACTACAATGGCTAATTATTACTCTCTCTTCACTGTCAGAGGTCAAGCATCTACTCTGAGAATGGGATATTTATATCTATGTGTTTGCTGAAGAATAATTCTATTAGTGTTCAACGCTGAAGCTGGTAAATAAATAATCATATGGAAGAAAAATAATTACCCGTACATATATTTTTCAACAACTATCAGCATTAATTCATTCAAATGTCCCTAACACTGAAATTATTTGAATAACTAAAATAAAATTATTTTATATCAGAAAAAATGATTTCTATTTTATTTTTTCCATAACAATTTTTTAAAGCATATTTTCTCCCATTTTCTAATCAAATGAAAACCCAGGACTTGTTAGGTTGAGATATGCTGTAGTCCATCAAGTAATTGTTTTGAATAAATAGTAGAAATTGAAGAAATTGTAAAATAGTTGTAATTTATTAATAAATAATTAATTGCATAGTTTTGAATAATTTAGCAGCATTGACAACAAAAGATTTATTAATGATAGTAATATGTGTCAGTAATAAAGTAAGCCTACCACAGCCTCAAGATACAAGTATTTTGTCTATAAAGTCACTTAAGTTCCCTCACAATTTAATATACATATACTGCCAGAACAAGAAAGATACCAAAGCTGGTATTTCTCCAGTCAGTGAAATCAGGAAAAACTTGACCTGAAACAAAATATTTATAGTACATCTCAACTTGAGCACTAGCTCAATCTTTGTCAGAAAACAGGTGCCTCAATTTGGGAGAAACCATTAGACTCTCTGTCTTAACTTAGTCATTTTGACATGGAAACCATTATTTCATCAGAATTATTTTCTGACGAAAAATGACTTTAAATATTTAAAAATAGAAGATAAGCATGACAACTCAAATATTTTAAGGGCCGGAGAGAGGATCTACCACAAACCTATAAGTACTGTTTCGTCCTTGCGATCCAAAACAACTATGAATGGAGCCTACTAGGGGAACAGAGGTTTTCTCTAAAATGGGAGAATCTTCACACGGGTTTGGAGTGCTGTGGCTCTAGATCTTACCTTAGATCAAACTAATGTGCCTAAAACAGTAAGAAAAAATATATTCCTATGAGTCCATAGTCATAAAACTGAGCTGTAGAACCTAAGGACAGAGGAGTTTAAATATGAAGTTCCTCTACCTCATTACAGTGACCAGCTTCTCCAGCCAAACAAAGGTCTGAAGTAGGGATAAATATGACAAGATTGGTTTCACTCACCTTTTTCAAATACCAGTTTCAGCTTAAGTGAAATAAAGAAAATATATCAGCGATAAATTGTGTCTCATAATATTTGTTTTGAATGTAACATGTTACACAGCATTATTTTAACAAGTCTAATTGTGAAAATTGTCTGTGGAAAAGTAGGATAGAGCAAAGAAATTATAAACAAATAGATTCTGAAAGGTGATTTTATGGGTGATATACAAGAGAACCATTATATGTATTATTTCAAACTCCAGGGACAAGACAGGAGTTGGTTTCAGAATTTATCACCTCAACTGGCATATTGTTTCAGATTCTGAATCTAAAAAGTCATAACAATCAGTTCCTAGATAGAAGCTGCAGAAGACATGCAAGTGCATCTATATTCATAGTGCGTAACATAAATATTTTGTCCTGATAATCTGAATCAACATTCTGATATTCTAAAATCTAGAATTTTGTGAGATTCCAGATCTTACAAAAAAATTGCAAGATTTTAATGTACTGATTCCAATTTATTTTTTAACTTCAGTTAAATCACATTTATATTTTCTTACACCTTTTACTTCGTGTATTGACATTTGAGTTTGACTGTCATATACTTCATTATAGCTGTATTAATGTGCCTGGATACAGCTATGTTCCAAAAAACGGCGGCAGGTAAAGGTACCTAACCATAAGGCTGTGCCTATATTTCACTCTTTCTAAATAACACCCTCCCTTAAAATGGCTGAGCTTTGATCATTAAAATGGAAGGTTGATTGTCGAACATGCTGTCTTGCATTCAGGACATTTTGGAGGTCAACATGTGTGACAAGCATTGACATGAGCTTCTTCCATGATACATGGTCCCAGTGTCCAGGTATTTTCTCAAGTAAGTGTAGATATATAGAATGATGCAGCTCCTCTGAAACAATATGAAGAGTAGTTGTTATTTTTTTCAAGAATTTCTGTTGTTTCCATTTTCATTTTTGTGAAATCAGTTTCTACTCGGAAAGAAAGGTAAAGAATGTTGGGCAGAAACAAACCGTCAAAAGAGAAAACAACCCAAACTGGACATCAGCTTCTGAAAACAGTAAATTAAAAATCTATTTTATTCAGAACATCACTCTACTAAAAATAATGAAATCTTGAGAAGGTTGTCTGCTATCAGTCTCTCTACTGAAAAATGCAGAATGGCTTATTCATTAAAGAGAAAGTTTTGATTAAGATGACATAAACTAGAATAGGCTTTGTATATACTCCTGGGGAGGTGGGGGGAGGGAAGCTGTACTTCCAATAGATGATTACAGCACTTGAAGCATATGAAAAGATAATATCTTTAATAAACAGCTCACCAATCACTGGTAAAGTGATTCATTCTTTCATCTTCATCTATTACCTTCACTAAAGTATTAAAAAAGACAAATTCTGTGCTCAGGTCTATTGGTATATCTTTAAAGTAAGGCCAGAGAAATCAATCATTTTCATTGAAAATTGTGTCCAAACCCTCCTGTCAGTTCTGGTATAACTCCAATGCCATGACTAATTTGCTTTGAAATCCATGTTACATTAATAGCCGAATCCAGATTCTGCTCTGTCTGAAGCTAATTAAAGCTAAGTCTATTTACAGTAAATCAAAATCCAGTCAATTATTATGTTTTTGCAATATTAATTACTATAATTATTACTACATATGATAATTTACCTGTTGAAAGAACATTTATTACAGTAGATGAAAATTTAATAAAGATAAAACATCTTAATGTATGGATGCATACAAAGCAAAGAAAAGGGTCTTACAGGTTTACATTGAAAGAATTTCCATAATTCCTAGTCACCTGACTTGCTGGAATGAAGCTCACTGCTTTCCAAACCAAAGGACTTTTTATTTAACTGTTATTTTCAGAATGGTATTTTAGTTCTTACTTGTTTTAAAGTCAAATAATAGTAGTGCAGAAGATACAGAACAAGAAATATTTTTGGACTCAATAAGTTTTTCAAATAGTTGTTTTCTATAATCTGTGTACTGTATTACAGTTACATGTCCTAGGAAAAGTGGAAAACAGGACAGAAGAAAAATTAAGTTCATCATTCCCAATGTTTTAGTCTAATCAAAAATCACGCCATGCAAGATTTCCATAGTAAAGTTATATCACAAAAATATATTCTACTTTTCATCCTGAGCCATACGGCAGTAAACAGAGGTCATTTTATGGTTTTGACCCATTGAAGTGGAAATTGCAGTCAATATTTACGTTTAATAAAAAAGTTCTTGTGAGAGTTCAAAAGTCATACTTAACTGAACTCTTCCTGAATTACCATGTTAACCAGCTACTTAATCTGTCCTATGAATCTTTTTCTAACCATGAACAAAGATACAATAAGATATTTTAACCTAGCATTTTAGGGTTGTGTTTCAATCTATAATATGTTTTAATTTTAATTACAATGATTCCATTGTAAGCCATTTCATCAAAACCTATTTTTTCCCTTCCTCTGGTTCAACACTACCTGTGTTGAATGGTGACCAGCTCTTTCGGATGGGTACTTTCAAATTTGATTTCATCTTCCTATAACAGAGATAGTATAGTACTGGTTATTAGTAATTTTAAGTTCAAGATAATTATACCCTCAGTCTCCTTTTTGCTTTTCTTCTTGTGTTTCAGCAGATCTCAAAATGTTGGGTTTTTTTTCAGGAAGCTCATTAGGAGCACAAGCTCACATCTGAAAGTTGAAAGACCTGATCTGCTCGGTGTTTGGTGTTCAGTATCACTTTGTTCAACAGAATTGAGTCAAGGGCTTGCCAAGTTCATGAAGAGGTCTTTAAACTAAAGCTGCTGGGGGAGGGGAGCCTCAGTCCATCCCACTCCTACCAGTATGATGCAAATGCCAGTAATAGATGCCCGGTGTCTGGAGAAGGGTTGCAGGTCAACAGGAGAGTGCCTGGAGTACAGCACAGAGGTATACCAGCCACTCCAGCCAGTCAGTCAGATTCATTGGGGGCCCAACTTAAATGCCTCTATGCAAACGCACACAGTGTGGGGAACAAACAGGAGGAGTTAGAGACGTGTGCACACCTGTAGGGCTATGATCTTATTGGCATCACGGAGACATGGTGGGATGGCACCTATGACTGGAGTGTTGGAATGGAAGGATACAGCTCTTCACGAAGGACAGGCAGGGAAGATGAGGAGGCGATGTTGCCCTCTATGTCAATGACCATCTGGAGTGCATGGAGCTCCGCCTGGGGATGGATGACGAGCCAACTGAGAGCTTACGGGTCAGGATTAAAGGGAAGGCAGGGACAGATGATGTTACAGTGGGAGTCTGCTACAAGCCACCTGACCAGGAAGACTGAGCAAATGAGGACTTCTATAGTCAGATAAGAGCAGCCTCACATTCACAAGCCCTGGTCCTCATGGGGGACTTCAACCACTCCAATACTTCTTGAAGGCACAACACAGCAGGTCATAAGCAATCCAGGAGGCTCCTGGAATGCGTTCACAATAACTTCCTTCTGCAAGTGATAGAGGAGCCAATGAGGAAAGATACCATGCTGGGCCTTGTTCTCACCAACAAGGACGGGCTGGTGGGGAATGTCAAGCTCAAGGGCATGAGGTGGTGGAGTTAGAGATCCTTAGATCAGTGAGGAGGGTGAGCAGTAAGCTCGCTACCCTGGACTTCTGGAGAGCAGACTTTGGCCTCTTCAGGGATCTGCTTGATGGACTACAGTGGGATAAAGCCCTGAAGGGAAGAGGGGCCCAAGAAAGCCAGTTAATATTCAAGGATCACCTCCTCCAGTCTCAGGAGCCATGCGTCCCAACAAGGAGGAATTCAGGTAAGAATGCCAGGAGGCCTGCGTGGATGAACAAGAAGCTCCTGGAAAAACTTCAGAAAGAAAAAGGAAGCCTACAGAGGGTGGAAGCTAGGACAGGTAGCCTGGGAGGAATACAGAGAAATTGTCCAGGCAGCCAGGGATCAGGTTAGGAAAGCTAAAGCCCAGATAGAGCTAAATCTGACCGGGGCATCAAGGGAAACAAGAAACGCTTCTATAGGTATATCAGTGACAAAATAAGACTCGGAAAAATGTGGACCCACTCAGGAAGGAAACGGGAGACCTGGTCATCTGGGACATGAAAAAGGCTGAGGTACTCAACAACTTCTTTGCCTCAGTCTTCACTAGTAAAGGCTCTAACACCACTGCCCATGTTGCAGAAGATCAAGGCAGGCACGGGGAGAATGAGGAACTGCCCACTGTAGGAGAAGACCAGCTCCAAGACCAGCTGAGGAATTTGAAGCTGCACAAGTCCATGGGACCTGCTAAGATTCATCTGCAGGTCTTGGCAGAACTGGCGGATGGAGTTACTAAGCCACTAGCTATTGTATTTGAGAGGTCATGGCAGTCTGATGAAGATCCTGCTGACTGGAAAAGGGGAAACACAACCCTCATTTTCAAAAAGGGAACTACAGATAGGTCAGT
Organism: Burhinus oedicnemus; assembly: GCA_008921705.1. Taxonomy (NCBI): domain Eukaryota; kingdom Metazoa; phylum Chordata; class Aves; order Charadriiformes; family Burhinidae; genus Burhinus; species Burhinus oedicnemus. The sequence continues at coordinate 263,365 of VFFE01007188.1, forward strand.
CACACCTCTGTGTCCAGCAAGATCACAGAACAGATCCTCCTGAAAACTCTGTTAAGGCACGTGGAAAATAAGGAGGTGATGGGTGGCAGCCAACATGGCTTCACTAAGATCTAATTGTGACTGACAAATTTGGTGGTCTTCTACGACAAAGTTACAGTGTTGGTGGATAAGGGGAGAGCAACAGATGTTATCTACCTGGACTTGTGCAAGGCACTTGACACTGTCCCACATGACATCCTGGTCTCTAAATTGGAAAGACACAGATTTGGCGGATGGACCACTCAGTGGATTAAGAACTGGCTAAATGGTCACACTCAAAGAGTTGCAGTCAATGGTTCAATGTCCAAGTGGTGAGCAGCGATGACTCATGCTCCTCAGGGGTCAGTACTGGGACCATTATTATTTAACATCTTTGTTGGTGGCATGGATGTAGGGACTGAGTGCGCCCTCAGCAAGTTTGCCAACGACACCAAGATGTGTAGTGCAGTCAACATGCTGGAGGGAAGGGATGCCATCCAGAGGGACTTCGACAGGGTTAAGAGGTGGGCCCATTCCAACCTCATGAAGTTCAATAAGGCCAAGTGCAAGGTCCTGTATGTGGGTCAGGGTAATCCCATGCACAAATACAGGTTGGGCGCAGAATGGTTTGAGAGGAGCCCTGAGGAGAAGGCCTTGGGGGTGTTGTTGGATGAGAAGCTCAACATGAGCTGGCAATGTGCACTCACAGCCCAGAAGGCCAACCATATCCTGGGCTGCATCAAAAGAAGTGTGACCAGCAAGTCAAGGGAGGTGATTCTGCCCCTCTATTCCTGTCTCTTGAGACCCAATCTGGAATACTGTGTCCAGCTCTGAAGCCCCCAACATAAGAAGGACATGGACCTATTGGAGCGAGTCCAAAGGAAGGCCACAAAGATTATCAGAGCATAAGAGCACCTCTGCTATGAAGACAGGCTGAGAGAGTTGGGTTTTTTCAGCCTGGAGAAGAGAAGGCTCCAGGGAGACCTTATAGCAGCCTTCCCATATGTGAAGTGTGCCTACAAGAAATCTGGAGAGGGACTGTTTATTAGGGAGTGTTTTGATAGGACGAGGAGTAATGGTTTTAAACTGAAAGAGGGTAGATTTAGATTAGATATTAGGAAGAAATTCTTTACTGTGAGGGTGGTGAGACACTGGAACAGGTTGCCCAGAGGAGCTGTGGATGCCCCATCCCTGGAAGTGTTGAAGGTCAGGTTGAGCAAGGGCTTTGAGCAACCTAGTCTAGTGGGAGGTGTCCTTGCCCATGGCAGGGGGGTTAGAACTAAATGATATTTAAGGTTGCTTCCAACTCTAACTATTCTATGATTCTATGAGTTAAATGAGAGATCCCCAGCTCCTCCTTCCTGGTCCAGGAAAAACTTTATTATAACCTGCATGTCTGATTTAGGATCTTTGACAAGTTCCAGAGGTCATCATGCCCAACATACCACAGAAAGGATGACAGGTTCATTATCACAAAATTGAAGTTTAAAGTACAATGAAGCAGAGGTAAACCAAAGATAAAACCTATGTATTATCATTTCCTGTTATCAGGACCTGTAACATACTTCTCATCTCCTGAGACAGCTGTACTTAGAGCAAGATTTAAAAAGCCGACAAAGAGCTGGGGCTCTTTAGCCTGGAGAAGAGAAGGCTGAGGGGAGACCTTCTTCTTACTTGGAAGTATCTCAAGGGTGGGTTGAAGGAGGATGGAGGCAGACTCTTTTCAGTGGTTCCCAGTGACAGGACGAGGGGCAACGGGCACAAGTTGGAACATTGGAAGTTCCATTCAAACCTGAGAAAAAACTTCGTTACGGTTCAGGTGCCAGAGCACTGGCACAGGCTGCCCAGGGAGGTTGTGGAGTGCCCTTCTCTGGAGATTTTCAAGACTCGCCTGGCTGCAGTCCTGAGTAATGTGCTGTAGGCATTCCTGCTTTAGCAGGGGAGTTGGACTAGGTGATCGCTAGAGGTCCCTTCCAACTCCGAAAATTCCATGATTCTGTGATTCTGTGAAACTCATGTTTTAAAACCCTTCATTGACATGACTCTTGTCCCAGTGTTCCTTCCTATAGACTTAGAATGAGATAATGTGTAAGGGTATAAAAAAATTACTTACCTATTACATCAAGAACTTAACTATTCCAAAGACTAATGTATCAACATTTTCACTGACTGTCTTTCAACATAGATCATAAAACTGGCCATTATAGATATAGTCAGGATAAGGACATTCATATGTAAGATTAAAAGTTTAATTTTCCCTAATATTTTTTTCCCATTGTTCAGTTTAATGAGTATTTAGGTATCTATTTTTCAGTTAAATTTATGAAGTATCTTATTCTTGTGAGTATATTAGTTTTGTATTCCAATTGACAGTATGGCAGAACATATTTTCTTTCGTAAAATAGTTAACAGCATTTAATTTCATTTTTATTGATACAATAATCCCTAGTATAAATATAATTCTGAAAGATGTTTCTCAATATTACCCATAGTATGGTCTGTGGTTTCACATTTCTTTATTTTCATAATTTGGTTTGATTTTTATTTTCTAACAAAATTGCATTTTTTTTCCAAAATTTAGTATTATTTCATCCCTCTGAAACATCCGAAAAGATTCTAAACTGCCTTATATTTCTTTTGGATTGCAACAAAGATTGGAGTATCTACAGAACTAGAGGTTCCCAAATCCTTATTCAGCATTATATGTGGTTGTCGTTGCGGGAAATGAAAGATTTGTACTAAACGTAGGAGGAAGAATAGCAAATTCTTTCCTTTCAACATGATGATTTACAGAAGAGGAAAACTGATGAGAGATCCTTTACCAAAAAAAGGCAAGATAAGGTAAAACAAGCTGATGATAACCTTGGTAACTGAGCTTAAAATACCTTACATAAGTGATGTATCAAGATTGAAGCAAAGGAATAATGGAAGAGGCCACAGAAAACAACTTTGGGGACGTATGATTAAATAAGCAAATAATTAGGGCATTTTTGCACTGTGGGCTTGACCTGAAAACCTGCAGTTCAAAGGTCACACAGTCTAAATACCTCTACTGTGGTCTAAATACCACCATATCACCAAATTTGTGGTATGGCCACCTTAAGATTATAGGTTGGAGATCTCTACAAAGTGAGATGAAAAAGCACTTCTTTACTCATTTTTAAGAACAGTAAGTACTTTGCAAAGGATTATGGGGGCAGTAGGGGGGATTATTTTGTTACAGGTTGTTTGTTTTTTTTATTTAAAAGGAAAGTCTCTTTACTTTTCAGAAATCTGAAATACCAAATATTGTGACTGTACCATATTTATTTAAAAATCTTGAGGAGAAAAGTAAAAAGCAGATGGAAGATATGACCACCTTGAACTGCAGAATACTAAGTGATTCTATGTCCGTTATGGAAAGATGATATTAGGTAACTGATGGGAATTCTGATGACAGGTATAAGAAAACGTTAATATGCATAGTATTACTAATATTTTTACAGAATATTGACTGGGACAATCTTGTGAAAAAAGACATTGCATGACTCAGAGTATTTAGATTCTATTCCCAGCTCTTCCAAATATTTCTTGCCTGACTTACATTAAATCTCTTAGGCCCTAACTCCAACAGTCAGTCATGTACCCTACATAAAACACATAAAATATAAAATTATGCATGGCTTTGTCGAGGTTTTGGCTGTACTGGCCACTAAACAAACAAGAGAGTGTCCCTCTTCCTTTCCAGAAGGGGGAGAATAAGGGAGAGATATTTATGAGTTGGAAAAAACTAAAAGCTTTAATGAAATATTAACAATAAAAAGAAAATATAATAATATTAATAGGAAAATAATGAAATGCATACAAATATATACAAAACCAATACCAAGCTCCTAGGATGAAGATCACATTGCTGGCAGACACTGGAAGAATCCCGGACTGGACTCAGCAGCAGATGGGAACTGTATTCAGGAACACATGGATTGGAGTCAGAAGCAGAAGAATGGACAGAGTCCTCCTCAGACACTGGCCATTGAAGAAGAGAGGGCTGACCTCTTTGATCTCTCAGCTTTTATACTGAGCATGATGTACATGGGATGGAATACACTGTTGGTCAGTTTTGGGTCACCTGTCCTGCCTGCTCATCCCCTGTCCTGTCATTTATTTTAGTGGCCAGCCCAGCCCAAACCATGACATCCCCACAGGTGCAACCCGTTTATTCTCTTCCACTTCTGACCGTCCAATGTGGCACATAACAAAGTCAGCTGACCTTGGTTGTTATAGCAGTAAGTATAAGCAAGAGTCTCTCTGCATACCATTCCTTGGTATTAACTATAAACACCAGACTTTATCATTCTGGAAGCAGACACTGTCTGAAAAATATGATGTTAATTTCAGAGAGTGCAGTCAGTTAGAAAAGACTTAAACGAAAAGTAAAATTACGGAAAAGGAAAATTGGACAGGCTTATACTGTATTGCTAGACTGGGGCTTAGTTTCTTGTGTTCTCTGCACCCTCATTTACAAAATATAGTCAGGAATACTTTTTACAACCAAAAATTAGAGCAGTGTTCAAATATTGCATAAGGATGAAAATGTAAGTGTAATACCTAGGCAGATGTAATGGGATATATGAACTGTGTATCAGGGACTGAAACACTATCTAGTTACTGAGATTGTATTTACACCAGAGGCCTCTCACACTCATAGGAATAGAAAAGCATTTATTATACTTTAAATTATCCTGTTTTGATCCCAGAAATAAGCATGCTGATATAGTACAAACAGAGAATCATAGAATCATCTAGGTTGGAAGGGACCTTTAAGTTTATCGAGTCCAACCACTAACCTAATACTGCCAATACCACCGCTAAACCACAGAACCATAGAATCATAGAATCTTAGAATCACCAAGGTTGGAAGGGACCTTTAAGTTTATCGAGTCCAACCATTAACCTAACACTGCCAATACCACCGCTAAACCACAGAACCATAGAATCACCAAGGTTGGAAGGGACCTTTAAGATCTTCGAATCATGTCCCTAAGCACCATGTCTATCTGTCTTTTAAATACCTCCAGGGATGGTGATTCAATCACTTCCCTGAGCAGCCTGTTCCAATGCTTGATAAACATTTTTTTATCTAGTGGCCCCATAAAAAATAGGATTGCCATTGCTAATAACAAGCCATAGCCTTGTACTGACTGTGCCTCATGTTGACTGTGCAAGGCCCCAGTCCTGGCCAACTGTTATTAATTTATTATGGGAACTGGCTGCATGAGCTTCGTAGTGCGTGTCTCCTGTTATCATGTGCAGTTTAAGAGTGGGGTAATAGAAAAGGCTTTGAAAATATGACTCAGGTCAAAAGCCAAGGCCCCAGAACCATAAACAGTGTTTTACACCAAGCTCAGTGATAGTCAAGTGCTGGTCACTAAGAAGCTCAACATCGAGAGACGGGAAAGAGAGTTTTTGCTTTAAGGAAAGAAGCAGCAGCTAAGTATAGGGGGAAAAAAACCAAAAACCCCAACCCAACAAACGAACAAACAAACAAACATCCAAGGAAGAGGATAAGACACATGCTGAGCTTGGAAAAATAACCCCCACATTGCCCCCCAGGCTTCGTGCAGCATGTAGCCCCAGGGCAGAGGAGAGGAATGGTACTTTCTGGAAACTTGTAGAAGGACAAGAGCCCAAATTGGGGATGGGGAAAAAAGAAACAAATCCCTTCTTCTTGGGGTTTCCCCTCTTGAAGGTCTCTTGAGCCTAACCACCTTGATGTCAATGACCAAAACCATCAAGAACCGTACCTATCCAGAATAACAATGCAACATCAGGTTTGTGGCACAGCACGCTCACAGCTAAGATAGGTTATGATTATTAAAGAGTGACCGCTTTGAGTACATGGTGATAATGATTGATAACGTATGATAATGGATTGAATTATCCATTAGTATTACGTGCTAATAAATGTCAGTCTAGTAAAGTTTTGTTTTGAAGCTTAAGACTTGCCCTATTTATCAGTCTTCTAAACGTGGCCGTCACAGTGGTCTCTAGATCCCTGATTATACCTACATATTGGCGATACTGGAAATCTGGATAGCGTAAAACAATTTCTAAACAGTTTTTGTATTTTTTATTTTTGACTTATTGTCAAAATAGCAATTTTTAAATTTAGGTTGAGATCTGGAAATAAATAGTGGTTCTCATAAATGACATTGGAAGCTTTGAAATCCAAAAAAAGTTTGTTTACAAGCAACACGTTTTTTCGAGATTTGACTGAGTCAACAGTCCCAGTCTCTAAGAGTCAGTGTTACTTTACCATGTAAGACAAGAATCCATTATTTATAAATGAGGGATCCTGGCCTCCTATCCCATTCCTTACACATCTTGCTCAGTGTGGAACCTGTAGAAAGGAACATATCCATCACAGACTCTCTTATGGCAAAGTCAAAGCTGAAAGAGACTGATAAAAAGAGAAAGGTCTAGTGGAATGCAAGTGTACATGTCAATATACACTCATACAAGACAGTATTTACAGGTAAGTGTACTTGGTTTTCCAAGTGTCTTCACATGTGTATGCTAAGGCTGGGTAACTCAGAACAGCCACAATGCTATCACATGTCTTCTGAAGGATCTCAGATCTCCATCATACAAACAACGTTTGCATCACTGCCCTGTTGAAACCTGTGTCTTCTCTGGACATTCACTGAGAGAACAGATTGTATAATTGATCTATAATATCTATACATACATTACACAAGCAATATCAAGAAATGCTAAATGATAAAAAAAAGAGTGTTGTGGTGGGCTGGGCTCATCATCTAATGGCTTGGTGTTCTTTATCTGATGCTCCTGGTCCTGGATAAGAATATTCATGGCTATTTAATCTTTCCCACTCTCTTCTGCCAGTGTTTTGGCTAGACAGTACTGAGGTATATTTTTGTTCTGGGGTCTGTCATTGATTCTCTCTCAATTTGATGAAAGTCCACCTATCACCTCTGCACACAGTCACCCATGAATCGCAATGAATCACTTTCAGGATTCACTGTGTATGATTTACAGACTTCATCCAACAGGATTAAATTTCAATAGCAAAATGACTCCAGTGGAAGAAAAGAATGCAAAGACAGTAAAAGCTTTTATATGGACGTTTGTGATGGATTCTTGGTCTATATCATGACATTTCTGATTGTTGTTTTTCTGTTTAAGTTGATTCAGTTTCCTACATAACAAATTCCTCCATTTCAGAGTCAATTTCACAAACTTTGGATATTTTAGTGCTCAGCATTTGTAATTTATTTTCTGTTTAGCCAGTTTACCAGCTTTGAAAATGTTTTTTTCAAAAGAGTGTTAAGTTTTAGTGATCTTTTTCTATTGAATTTTGTTATCCTATTCACCTATGTAATAGACTACTCTCCAAAGTGACTTTTGGCTTCTGTGACAGCTTCCTTCCTAAAACTCAGTTTTCCTATTCTAGAAATTTTCAGGTAAAAGTCAACCCCTCACTAAACCCTGATTAATTTTAAAAAATCCCTTCCTAGAACCTTCTTTTCAGCTCCATGACTCTGAGAGATAATGTTATGCATAATTTTTTAAATTACTGTGAGACTATCCCTGAAATTACTAGTGCTATCCACAGCACCAGCCTCAAGAGGTCACTACAAAAATCAGAGTATTGTGCCTTACTTTGAACTTTTGGATTAACTCAGATTGACTATAATCTAGCCCAAAGTGTTTATTTTTGTAATTTCAACAATATGTTTGTAGAAACTTTAGTTGTGTCTACATTGTTTGTTTTAGTTCAGAACAGAATGTATTTTTGAAGTGAATATCTGATCACCTCAGGGGTAATGAAGTGCAGTAACTGTATGAAACTAAACTAGAAGATATGTTTCAGGGAGCACTGTATACATCCTAGGCATTAATGGGCATTTAGTCAAGGGGAGCAAACTAGAGCTATTTTGAATTAAAATCCCTGAAATAAGTAGGGCGGGCATCATATCCTCACAGCTGTTTTGTTTTTCAGACTTGCTTCTATTAGGTTGATATTGTTAATATAGACTTAGCCCTTGGTTGCCTGTATTACATTTACATGATTTCACGATACCTAATTTCCTCAAACTTTATCATTTCTCAGCGACAACTCTTTCATGGGGAATTCTGAAGAATATTGACATGTGTGAGCATTCTTGTACATTTGCATAAATATACACATGAATATTCACACATACAGTTCTGGATTAAAACAAACCAACATTTTGATTTTTTATTTTAATGAGACCAGGTTAAGCAGGATTTCCTAAATTTTCTTTGGAGAAAAGTGAACTGACATTTCAGAGCTTTCCAGAATGACCTAATTCTCTCTCCTTTCACCCCATAAAGTTCAGAGGCTCTGAGGCTAGTACAACTAGATCTACTTAAACTAGGAGACAGACTTGGTCATATCTGGACACAATCTACAAGGTCCTGCTAAGCTGCTACCTGAGCATTTTGGGAAAGGAACTTTAGAAATCTTCCAGCCCTTTGTCCCTGGTACGTGTTAGACAATCAGATAGGAAAATACATCAAATTGCTATTTCCTAATGGAAAACCATTTTACTGGCAAATTCAAATCAGTTGTGTTCTCAGTGCTGTTTATGCCCAGATGCATTTGTGAAATTTATCTCCCTTCTATATATTGATATGACAAGGCATCAGCGTTTCAATGAAGCAGTAACAGAGTGTCATCTCAGTAATTTGACAGATCAAGGACTCCCCAAGGACTCTATAATGAAGAATGCTCCATTCATTTTTCTCTCACATATGCATACTCGTATTAGCTTGTTCAAAGGTTCTATGCAGTCTCTGTTAGAACTGTAATAATGTTACTGAAATTTAGTTTATTCTGTGTAGATTTCAAGCTGTCATTATAATTAAATCAAGTTTTATCTGAATCAGGTATAATTTCAGGCAAAAAGTATAATACTTTACATTAGAGAATAAAACACTTGTGCTGAGTGATAAGTTTCTTTTAAAAATAAACCAAATAATGAACATATCAAGTTGTGTTTACATATAATAAATAGTTTAATTTATGTCAATGAAAATCTTTAGAATTAAAGGTCTAACATTCAACTAAACTCTGCCCTTGTTTCTCAGCAGGCAAACTTACTTCATTAGGGACTGCTATCAAAGGCTGTCACTTTAGGGATTTGCACACTATCAAAGGCAGAATTTATCCCTCTATTCATAACTCAGATGTACCTCGTGCTGCAGAGCACATTCAACAGCATGTGATGTTAAACTTACACCATCTGTGTGAGTGCAGGAGCATGCATTTCTAAGTAGTCATGTAGCACATGCAGTATAAGACACAGCGAATACCATAACTTCCTGTGGTCACCCTACAAGGCAATTCTAGAAATAAAAGATTTCAATCCTTCCTAGGTTTGTGTTCCTCACAATTACTGATTTGTAAGTTCCAGCTCATGGGATTCAAGCATTGTGGTAAGATTATTAGCGCAAGTTCATTAAAAGCTCTGTATATCACACATTTTAGGACAATCACAACCTCACATAATTTAATCTTCACTAAAGCGAGTATCTGCTTCCTTGCTCTTAATATATGTAAGGGAATGGCTGTTGGCTTCCAGATATTTTAACACTTTCATTAACTTACTTTTGCATTACAGAATCACAGCATCACAGAATCACAGGGGTTGGAAGGGACCTCTGGAGATCATCTAGACCAACCCCCCTGCCAGAGCAAGTTCACCTAGAGCAGGTTGCACAGGATGGCATCCAGCTGGGTTTTGAATGTCTCCAGAATTGGAGACTCCACCACCTCTCTGGGCAGCCTGTTCCAGTGCCACCCTCAAAGGAAAGCAGTTCCTCCTCATGTTTAGATGGAGCTTCCTATATTCAAGTTTGTGCCTGTTACTTCTTGTCCTATCACTGGGCACCACTGCAAAAAGACTGGTCCCACCCTCCTGGCAGCCTCCCTTTAAGTATTTATAAGCATTGATGAGATCCCCTCTCAGTCTTCTCTTCTCCAGACTCAAAATACCCAAGTCCCTCAGCCTTTCCTCATAAGAAAGATGTTCCAATCCCCTAATCATCATCATTAAAAATATGGATATCCTTAAGCCTTTTAAAGATTGTGAAAGATGCAAGTTCAAAAATGTGACTATAATGCTGTTGCCCTAAAATGTGTAGGAATATACAATAAAACCACAGTAAGTCATTATTAAATGAACTTCATGTGGTATTCTTACTGAATTAGTATGTCTCAAATACATCTTTTCTTTAAAGATATAATACTTCTGTGAAACTAGCATGTAGTATACATGTTAATTGAGCTGTGAATAGAAAAAAATTTTCACAAAACAATTGATGTCTCATTCTTTTGTTTCAGAGATTATTTTTTTCTAGATGAGTTTGTTCCATTTCAGTAGGGATAATCTGGAATACAAAATGAAGAAAAAGGAAGCTCTTGGAGATGTCTGTGGGAGTTAATTAATAAACTGGTGTAAGGGTGTTAGGGAATTAACATTTTACACTGATTTTGGTGTCTGAATGAATTTGTACATTATTGATCTTTCTTATAAAGTGACATCAACATAAGTGACATTAATTTTCAGTGCTACATGTAAGTTCTGTCAACAATCTAAAACTTTTATTTAAATAATTACTTGCATACAATGTATTACTTCATCATATAAAAAATTACGATTATTAGATTTTTCCTGCCTTCAAATCACATACCTATGCCCACTACTGTTTAATTTTGTGGTCTGCATTAGCTCTGAGAATTTTAACTGTAAAGCAGAGTTATTTCCCTTCAGCCTTCTTATTCAATTATGTGCCGTAACTGCAGAATACTTGTATGTTTTCTTCCCACATTTTGTTTATATCTTGTATTTTTATTTGTATCTCTTCCCTTGTGAAAAAAGTCCAGTCCCTTCCCCAAAAAAATGATAGAATACATCTGCTTCTGCCTTGCACAGTGTTAGTATGAGTAACCCCTATTTTTTATGTTGCTGGAACTGAAGGCAGATGTTTGTCCTTTATTAACTGAAGATACAGCATATCGCCTTGTTATTAGGAGTATACTTAATCTCACTGAACTCAAGAGGATAGTGTTCTGCTCATCCTGATCTAGATGTCTACTATATAAGTAGCTAAATGTAAACTAAATATCTAAGCCTGCATATGTTGCATAACTCTCATGCAGCACGTGTTAAAGAAAAGCAGTTTACATATAAAGCCAACAATTTATTGTTAGTTTCAATAAAATCTGAATGCAGACTTCACATGCAGTCCATTTACAGTAATACTAACAATTATACTCCAAATGATCAAATTAAAAAGCCTCATTACTAATAGAATTTATTATCCTTTTCGATGTATAACTAACTAAAGGGCAATTAATACCCCTTCCTCTGGTATTACAGTCATCTTTTCAATGTCTCTTTGGGTCCTCGAGTTGACAGTGCAACTCTTCTTCATGAAGAATGGGGTGGTTTACAATCGGCACACTTTACTAACAGGAACATGACGTTTATAGTAGAAGGTTTCTTCTTGGACCTGGGATCACCTGAGGCCGTTTTTATTTGTTTGTAAGCCATTTGTTCAGAACTTATTTCTCTTCTTATTGACCAACAAGTTGGTTACACAGTTACTGTGTTTTGTTAAATTTTTACAGTGTATGATTAAACCATAATATTGCAGAATCAACACTAAGCCTTAGCAAAAAAAGCCTGCTGGCTTAAGCTATAGGAAATAGATTATCACAGAGTTAGCTTTGGCTGTAGGAAATAGCCTTCTTGATCCTTTCATTACACCTATCAAATTTTGCAGTTTCAGCTAAAACAGACCTGCAGCAACTGAGGACAATTCCTGATTAAGTCCAGAAAACTGAGCAAAGTTAATACAAAACCTGTGGCCTGCTGATAATTATAGTAACATGGTATGTTCCGGTCTGTACAAAATACACTTCAGAGTTCTGGCTAATGCCTTCAAGATTTCAGAGAAGTACTCAGCTCACTGTAAGCAGACATCTACATTTTGCTGGATGAATACCTGTCTCTACAATGGAAGTATACTCCTACAGACAACTATATTGCAGGTATTTCAAGTGAAGCAGGCTAAATCTCATTCCAAGGGTTTGATTCAGCCTACACGTAGGTGCCTAGTGTCACTTGAAACACTGTATGGTAACTGAAATATCCTTGCGGGGTATGTGGGGAAAAAAAAAGGACATGCATGAGACTTTCAGCCATTTGGGTGTGAGACACTGGTGCTGAGGTGGTTGGAACCCTGCCCCATTGTTGACATCCAGAGCTCAATTCAGTTGCCTACACACAGGTGTCATTTGACATGCGTTAGGGTCCTTCTCTTGGCTCCAGAGGCCACTCCAAAATTACACAGCCAACCACAAGCACTGTGTTATACCTGCCAGACATAAGGTTATGGTAGGGTATGATAGGGCATCTCTGATGGCAATACGGAGCTATGTGTGGACAACTGAATCCCAGTTTCTGAATTGGTAAATTACGCTCCTTTTATATTCATTGAAGAACAATATTAACTTACTGATAATCACAGAGGTGTTCACTTAATGTAATTTGAGTATGTCCAATTCTACTGTGGCATACAGACTGAACTACCCAGTCATTCTCTGACCTGTGGCATTTACATTCATTTTAACATTAAAAAGTTAAGACCTGAAGTACAAGGCAGTAAGCAGCCATAATCTGTTCTCAATGAACAAATATTTAAATGCTTTAAATACAATGGTGTAAAAAGATTTTTTAAATTATTTTTTTCCCAGCATTAAAGTTAATCTTATAAAATGTCTTGGTACACTGTATTCACTTTTAGTTTTTGAAAGGTTGACTACCTTGCTGGTAATGATTTAGCAAGAAGATATTTCATGCAGCTTGGAAAATTGTAGTGATTTATGTTAGAATGTACATAAGTATCAATTTAATTAAGAATGTACTGGTTACCAACAGAATCACAAAAAGGATGAAAGTGTGCTTTGCTGTTAATCTGTTAAGTCAGGAGAAAATATTTGAAGTTAGTACTGAGCTCTCTGCTTTCCTCTCTTGGTCAGAAGGTATTCACAGTCCTCATTTCTGTGGAGTGTTGACCTTGGCTGACTGCCAGACCCCCACTCAGCTGCTCTCTCGCTCCCCTCCTCAACAGGACAAGGGTGAGAAAATTAGATGAAAAAAAAACCCCACACCTTGTGGGTCAAGAGAAGGACAGGAAAAGCACATACCAATTACCATCACACTTCCCCTCCTCCAGCACGGATCCTCTCCATGAGCCACAGTTCTTGGCAGGAGAGCCTGGTCCTCCACAGGCCACAGTTTCATTCAGGGCATGTCCACCTGCTCCAGCATGAGATCCTACACAGATTGCAGTGTGGATATCTGCTCCAGCATCGGCTGCAAGGAAATCTCTGCTCTGGCACCTGGAGCATCTCCTCCCCCTCCTTATCCACTAACCTTAGCACTCACAGGGTTGGTTTACACTTTTTCTCACTCTTTTCTCACCACTGCTTCACAGTAGTTTTTACCCCTTTTTCCTAATACTTTGCTTTTCAAGGAGCAGAACTCCTGACCATGTCAGCATCTTGCTAGTGTCCCTGTCCATGCCCATGGCATCTGTTCCACAGAACTTCCAATATTTTTACTGTAAATCACTTTGTGATTTGCATGTAAACCTTGCACAGAACTGAAAGTAATTTAATAGACTGTCCTCAACAGCCCACCATAGAGCCCTGCTCCAAGTGAAAAACCATGGCAATGATCTACCCCAGCTGGGCTCTGCATTTGCCTCTCTCTGCCTGACCAGCTCTTGTACCGGCAGAGGAGAGTCCACCAGAAAGCTGCTGTCTTCTCTCTTTTAAAAAGGTTTTAAACATATACTTTTGTCATAGGGACAATGGTGTTAGCTCCTAAGGTGACAGCCGCACCGTTACACAAACCAAGGGCAGGAAGCAGCCTTCAGCACCGTGTGCACCACTTGATGGTTGGCTCATTCTCCAACACAAATCTAATTTCTCTGTAGTACACACAGTGTGAAGTGCCTAAGCATAACATGTTGTACTCTGAGCTTGTTCATCTTCAGGATTTCCTTTGAAAATTTCATATTTAATCCAATTTCCTCCTTGGAAGAAGGAACCATTCTGAGTGGTTTTAGCTTCTCCTCTAATCTATCTACATGCTTTTTGCAGTGTCCCCTGAGTCTCCTCTCTCCTGCATACATGGTATGTTCCTAATAATTTCTGACATTGTACAATGAATCTACAATGTCAAGGAGACTAAGCAATTTTGTTGCAAGATTTAATGTGAAAGCTTATTGGAAAGGTCACTACATGCATGCAAGGTCAGAATGATAGATGAGGGGAGGTATTAGATAGTCTAATATTTTTAAATGTGTAATATGCTGTTAGTGTGGACTTGGCATACTAACAGCAAGCAGATTCTGCCCCTCTACTCCACTCTCATGAGACCCCACCTGGAATATTGTGTCCAGCTCCGGAGCCCCCACCATAAGAAGGACATGGACCTGTTGGAGACAGTTCAGAGGAGGGCCAAGAAGATGATCAGGGGGTTAGAGCACCCCTGCTATGAGGACAGGCTGAAAGAGCTGGAGTTCTTTAGCCTGGAGAAGAGAAGGTTCCGTGGAGACCTTATAGCAGCCTTCCAGAACTTCATGGGGGCCTCCGAGAAATCTGGAGAGGGACTTTTTACAAGGGCATGTAGTGATAGGACGAGGGGTAATGGCTTCAAACTGGAAAAGGGGAGATTTAGAACAGATCTCAGGAAGAAATTTTTCACTCTGAGGGTGCTGAGGCACTGGAACAGGTTGCCCAGGGAAGTTGTGGAGGTCTCCACCCCTGGAAGTGTTCAACGCCAGATTGGAAGGGGTTTTGAGTAACCTGGTCTAGTAGGAGGTGTCCTTGGCCATGGCAAGGGGGTTGAGAATAGATGATCTTTAAGGTCCCTTCCAACCTAAACCGTTCTATGATCATATGATTTAAAGGGATATGAAGAGCCTTTAGCTAGTTTTGGATTTTCTTCCACCAAAGGAATCTCACCAGAACAGAAGATACCCACAAAAGTAGTTTATGGGATTGCTGTGTCTTTCTGCATATTGAATGAATATGTCTTGTCAAAAAAGATTTCATTGGAATACATTTGATGCATGTCTTCCTATAGATGAGAGTGAGTAGTTATCACCTATAGGTGATAGTTATGAAATACATTAAAAATTGTTTGACACATATTGTCATTGATTGTTTTTAATATTAATAGAAGATATAGTTAGTAATGAGATCAACTGTCAGCAGTTGCTACTCAAAACAGTTACATCCATACTTTCATTTAAAGAAAATTAAAAAATATTTTTTATCATGGTTTCAGGTTGGCTTTGGCACAATAGAAACCTTCAGTAAGGCACAGGGGATTCCTGATTACAACAGTGGGTTGAAAGTTAGATTTGCTAAAGACAGTAACTTCTTATTGCTTTAAAATATCAAAATGGAGGTATTGTATATGTGTCTTCAATATCTGGGGAAATTTTATATCAGCAGTAACAACTTCTTTGGTTACAAAGCAAACTAGTATTATTATCTCCATTCTACAGGTGGGAAAAGTGAAGCATAAAACATATGTTGAAAGACCAAATCGACCCAGTAGACCAATGTGAAACTTAATCCATCATCTCTTGTGTTGTAGTGTAGTGTTTCCTCCAGAAGTGTATTAAAAATATATATTTTTATTTTTTTATTACAAACTAACAGAGTCAATGGCATCCACAAACTTTGTCTTGACTAAGGTTATATTTTCTATACTTTTCAATCTTGCTTCTTAGCTTTTTTCCTTTAGCTTTTAAACCTTATAAGAGGAACAAAAATGCACATTTCTTTAAGAGTTATAATCACATTTTTAGGAAAGATTGTATCCTGAACAATGTTGTCAAGACTCTTGAACTATGCTAATTTGATTTAGGGTTTTGTTTGTTTGTTTGGATTTTTTTACAGTTTTAATAAAACTGTAAAATTTAATTTAATTGGGAAATGAAATGCAGTTTTAAAAACTTTCTTTAGAATTAGAGATGCATTTTTCTTAGGAAGTAAACATGAACAACACAACATACTACCTATAAAGTGAGAATGATTTTCCAAACAGGTTCTTACAAAAATGTGAACAGAAGTCTGGCTGTGGCATTTCATATAACTTTCTTCTTTCACCAATGATGACATAGAAACATTGAACAAATTCTGAACTTCAGAAAGTATTCTTTACTAAAGCACAGACTCTAAACAGAAGTCCAGTATTGACAAGTATCTTTTGTCACTGCTTTTCAGTACTTCATGGCAAATACAGTAACTTGCCAATTTTTTGACAACAGTAAACACAATGAACTTGATGAAGACCATTCTTAATACATGTCTCTCTATATATTTTTTTTAACATACACATATCTATGCTGAGAGAACTTATTTTAAGAAAAAAAAATGAAAAGCACAATCTATGTGTAAATACTAGTAACATACAAAAAATTTCTGACCATATTTCTATATAAGTAGCTAAGATACATGAACTTGATGTTTATTTTTGGTACACTTGTTAAAGATCAACTGCTTCCTCAGGCCAGTTGAGAAATAAACAAAGATTTGGATTTTGGTAACATTTTTGATATTATACCTCACAAAATCAGACTTACAAAATTCATTTTTCCTTGAGTTATCCATATTGAAATTGACTGGAATGTACAAAGGGTAAATTACATTGTTTAAAGTAGGTATGAAACTGTGTCCACTGAGGTTCTATAACACCACCTTTATTAGATTTAGTTTTTGTTGACTTGTTAATCAGGCAGAACTGGAAATAAAATCACATAGTGTTAAATCTGTAGATTCTTTCAAGCTCATTCAGAAAAATCTAAAGGGGGTTAGAGAGATCATAAATATGGGTAGAAACAACAAAATGAGATTAAACCTTGAGGAAGGTAGGATAATACCTCCAGAGGAAAAATAATAAGACAGACAGATGATTCTGGTGAGGCTGTATCTGGAATATTGCACTTAGTTCTGGGCATCTCACTCCTTGGGATGTTCAGAAAAATTGATCAAAAATTATTAAAGAGCCAAGGAAACTGACTTATTATAAGATTATGAGGATTAATACTGTGTATTTTCAACCAAGCCTGAAGCCCAGACCTTAATTTTGTTGTGTAAATTTGTTATGTTATGCTTATGCATTCCCACAGCATTCTGCTAGAGAAGCTGGCAGCCCGTGGCCTAGACAGGTGTACTCTTTGCTGGATTAAAAACTGACTGCATGGCTGAGCCCAGAGAGTTGTGGTGAATGGCGTTAAATCCACTTGGCAGCAGGTCTCAAGCGGTGTTCCTCAGGGCTCAGTTTTGGGGCCAGTCTTGTTTAATATCTTTATTGATGATCTGGAGGAGGGGATTGAGTGCACCCTCAGTAAGTTTGCAGATGACACCAAATTAAGGGGGAGTGTTGATCTGCTTGAGGGTAGGAAGGCTCTGCAGAGAGATGTGGCCAGACTGGATCAATGCGCTGAAGCCAACAGCATGAGTTTTAACAAGGCCAAATGTTGGGTCCTGCACTTGGGTCACAACAACCCCAGGCAACGCTACAGGCTTGGAGAAGAGTGGCCAGAAAGCTGCCTGGCAGAAAAGGATCTGGGGGTCCTGGTGGACAGCTGGCTGACCATGAGCCAGCAGTGCACTCAGGTAGCCAAGAAGGCCAATGGCCTCTTGGCCTGTATCAAGAATAGTGTGGCCAGCAGGAGTAGGGAAGTGATCGTGCCCCTGTACTCAGCGCTGGTGAGGCCACAGCTTGAGTACTGTGTACACTTTTGGGTGCTACAGTATAGGAGGGACATTGAGGTGCTGGAGCATGTCCAGAGAAGGGCAACAAAGCTGGTGAGGGGTCTGGAGAACATGTCTTATGAGGATCGGCTGAAGGAATTGGGACTGTTTAGTCTGGAGAAGGGAAGGTTAACAGGAGACCTTGTTGCTCTCTACAACTACCTGAAAGGAGGTTGTAGTGAGATGGGAGCTGATGTCTTCTCCCAAGTAACTAGCGATAGGACAAGAGGAAATGGGTTCAAGTTGCGCCAAGGGAGGCTTAGGCTGGACATTAGGAAAAAATTTTTCACTGAGAGAGTTATCAACCATTGGAAGAGGGTGCCCAGGGAGGTGGTTGAGTCACCATCCCTAGATGTGTTGAAAAGTCATGTAGATGTGGGTGCTTAGAGACACGGTTTAGTGGCAGACCTGGTAGAGTAGGATCAATGGTTGGACTAGATGATCTTCAAGGTCTTTTCCAACCTAAATGATTCTATGATTCTATGATTCTATGATTCTATGATTCCATGATTCTATGATTCTATGTAATTGGTTTGTAAGAAGTGAAAAGTGAAGGAAAAGTCTTTCCTACTATTAAGTTCCCACTGTGCAATATAACTTTTTATACATTTGTCCTGGTTTCAGATGGGATAGAGTTAATTTTCTTACCAGCAGCTGGTGTAGTGCTATGTTTTGGATTTAGGATAAGAATAATGATAACACACTAATATTTTAGTTGTTGCTAAGCACTCAAGGATTTTTCATATTCTCATACTGGCCTGCCAACAAGGTGGGGGGCAGCCAATTAGCTGGGAGGAGAAACAGCCAGGACATCTGACCCCAATTGACCAAAGGGATATTCCAGACCATCTTATAAAGCTGGGGGAAGAAGAAGGAAGTAGGCAACATTTGGAATTATGGTGTTTGTCTTCCCAAGTAGCCATGTGATGGAGCTCTGCTTTCCTGGAGATGGCTGAACACCTGCCTGTCAATGGAAAGCAGTGAGTGAATTCCTTGTTTTGCTTTGTGCGCAGCTTTTGCTTTACCTATTAAACTGTCTTCATCTCAAACCAAGAGTTTTCTCACTTTTACCTTTCCCATTCTCTCCTCCATCCCACTGCGGGTTGTGGGAGGTGTGGGGTGTTGGACCAGTGTGTGGAAATGAGCAAGCGGTTTCGTGGTCCTAGTTGCTGGCTGAGGTTAAACCATGACAATATCACTAAACATACGTAGCCTGAGCTAGTAGAATTAACTGAATGACCTTTAATGGTTAAACAGTGACAACAGAATACTGTTATTATCTAGGGAATTTTCTTTGCAAGTCATGGTTAAGAAAGCCTGCTTATTACGTGACCTACGGTACAACATCTAGTATCAGCATTACGTTTCTCACAATACGATATGGCTCAAAATGATAACTATGCATGTGACTTTGATTCAGTCTCTTTATGCAAATACTGGAGATATGCTGGAGACCTTCTAAATTCCAGTCCAGGGCTTGGGTTCACACATCATCCACATCTCATCTGTGTATGTGCCTCAGAAAAACCTGAAGTCAGCTACACCCTATAAGTCTTCATTTCTATGGAAAGAAATCTGGACATGGGTCACAAACTGGAATTGTCTTCAAAAGGTGTCCAGTAAGGATAATGAGAGTCCAGTATACCCAAGCAGGTAAATATAGATGTAGCCTCAATATACTGATCAATGAAAATTGAAAAAGCATGTGGGAGAAAGTCAGCAAGTTAAAAATTTACTATTCTGGGCTATTTCTGGCTGGGCAAACACTGTTAGGCAATACTTTAAGATATTTTTTCATTCACTTTTGTCTTCTTTTTTTAATGTTTTTCAGAAAGTCTGAAGCAGCAGTGCATTGTACGGAAGAAGCTATTGAAGAAAATATTTAAAAGCTTGCCAAACGCAGCTCTTAAGTCTATTCTCAGTGATGCATTGAGACTGTAGACATACTGTAGACACACATCACATCAGTTACTGTTTTTTATATTTTCTTATACATGAACTTTTCCCGTTGCCTCCAAGGACTGCTAGAAATCAAGTTAGGGTTTAACCATGGCCTTCAATTTCAAGGGAGGCATTTTTGACAAGCAGAGTAGAGAAAGAGAGCATTACACTATGTCATTTCTAGAAAAAGTCCCCTCAGAGAGGAACAAATGCAGCTGTATCACTCGTATGAATTCTACTCTCAGATGTACAAATGAGCAGAGGTATACTGGTCTCAGACGATGTTTCTAATTGACAGTGTCTGGTTTGTTTACCTATTTTATCCCTTTACAATGGCAGTGACAGAACCAGGTTAACTGCTGTTCCAGAGCCTGCAGTGAGAAGTTGGATGAATGAAAGGAAGAAGAGTTAAAGCAAGGAACTGGAGCTTGCAGATCATGTGGCGACAGAGACACTTCTGTGAGAAACAGTGAATAGATTAGTCAAACCTCAGAGATTATGGAAAGAACCTTCCTACAAAGAATAGAAGACAGTGCCTGCTGCGACCCAGAAAAGTAATGTCTTGGCTGAAAGTGAGCCAAGAAGTAGGATGTCCCTGCAAGGATGCAGTCAATAGGGGAAGATTGCTTATAATGGTTTTTGTAGTCTTACATAGTTACTTCAACCTTTCTTTATTTTAAAAAATGAAGCAGTCTGGCGCTGAAGATTTGGCATTGTAACCTAAAGAAGAATAGGCAGTGGCTACAGTGAGTTGTCAAGGTTACTGAGTTCGTTGCTAGGAGGAGTTTGATGTTAGAGCTGGGTTTTCCATCCTCTTAAGTCTTGGGGCTAACTGTGTATTTCTCTCTCCTGCCAGTTGCCTTCATGGTAGCCCTCACTCTAGCCCATGAAACAAAGGCTTATTTTTTGTCCAACAGAGAGGTCCTTGGTCTGTAAGGCTGTTGCCACAGGCAGCAGTCGTAGAGCTGCAGACACAAAAGGGGAGGCAGTAGTCAGTTGACCACGAGACAATTATCACAGACTGTGGTCTTGTAATAGCAAAAATTGTGTCTGCTAGGCGACGCTTTGGAGGAAAAATTATTTTCAGATTACTCTTAATTGGGAGCACAATCACCTGAGAGAAGCCTGCTTGATCATCTCATAGAGGCTGAACATCTCTTTCATGGATCAGAAGTTATCAGGGGAAAAAAAAAAAACCATGAGAGAGAAATGATTAATCTTTTCAATCTGTTTTCAGCAACTCAAGTACAGTGGTAAATGTTTACATTAGGATAACAATGTGGCAAATGGAAACCCTGCTTTTATGAATTCTGATGCGTTCCCAGAGACCCTCTAATGACACCTGTCATTAGAGCTTAACTCCTGGTAAGTTTTTTTAGGGAAGACTTTCCCTTTTTTTTTTAAATTCTCTTCCCCCCCAGTTTTCTTTCAGCTTTAACTTTAAATAAAACAATAGTGAGTTAAGGAACTCAATGCAAAGCCTTTGTTGAATATGTTTGCAGCTGCTACAACCTCTTACAAGTTGAGCATAAAGTCTGGGAAAGAAAATTCTACAGTTACAGGTTATATCAAGATCTGGCAGTCCTTAGTTCCCACCACCATCATTAATGTGTGTTACTTAAGATCTGATTTTGAACATGTATGAAGTCAGCTGGTATACTTCACACATAGTCCTCAAAGTTTGTTGACACTATTGAAAGTATGGGTATACTTAGCTGTTGCCCTCCACCTCCCCTGTTGTCACTAGCAAAACCCATCATACTGCAAGTCACTTATTTTATGATCACAGATATTCTACAGCCCTCATCTATGCTAATCTGTAAAATTAATGGTAACATCTCTTAACCACTTGTGATAAGTAGCAACACTTTCTACCAGCTGCAGTCCTGAATCTTGAGATCTTTCACCTACAACCAACAGGACCACTCTTAATTACTGTCTAACAGCTCCTGTGTGGTGCAGAATGTGCATCTGAATGTTTGAAGACTTTTAATGTCAAATTTGAGCCTGATATCTTATTTCTTTTTATTTTCTTTTTTTCCTTTTGCATCATATACTTAACTGTAGTTAAGAGTAGAAGGGAATCAGCAGAAAGATGGAACCATGAAGCACAAACACAACCACCCTTATTAATGAGAATAAGAAGGGCCTAATCCTGATGAATGCTCTGAATTACTGTTTTAGGCAAAATTTTCTATGTTTTCAAGTAGTAATGTGAAACTATGCTTATGTCACATGCAAGCAATAATTAATTAATATAATTAATTAATAACTCTCTCCAGCCAGTGCTATCTTCCCCTGTTAGCTCCTCTAATCTATGGAAATCCCTTATGTTTCTGAAAGTTTAATGTTTTAGCCCAACCTCTACCAGAAAAGGCAACCTAGACCTGTATTTTTACAGAGCAGACCATAGCTGCACAGATTTTGACTATTCCTAGTTTAAGAACTTCAAGAATAATGACTGCAACTTTTCTACTGGAAAAATGAAGAGCACAAAGTAAAAGTGCATCCTGAAAACAAAACAAACAAGCAAAAACCCTCTCTATTTAAAGTTCTGAAAAACTTTGAAAAGGAGTCTAGCTGATCATGTGGGCCATTTACCTGTTAGAACATCCTACATGTATTAGTTTCTATTGTGTGTCCTGCTCTGTCTGTACAGAGTCACTTGCAACCTGCCATTGCACCAGTGCGTGTTCTCCACAGGCTGCAAGATATGCAGAAGGTAGGTTGCAGAGGTCAGGCCTTTCAAGGGAATCAAGGAATGTTGAACATGACGGAGATGCTGAGGGGTTGACAGATTTGAAGTTTACTTCTGGTTAACAAGAATGATTTTTATGAGTGATTGCCTTTTCTACTTGCAGGTGTGTATGGCCTTGACTGAGGCTTCAGTTGTTAGAATAGAAGCAGCAAAATAATGTACATTGAAAGGGATATTTGGAGGTGTCTGTTGGGTTTTGTTCTTTTGCTGTATACCTCCCCTTAGCTTCTTGTTACAGATGACGAGCTGCAGCTCCCTAATGATCTCAGTCACTTTCCTTTGAACTTGCTCCAGTTCACTGCTCTCTTTTTTTGTACTGGCTAGCCCCAAACTGGACACAGTGCTTCAGATGTGGTCTCACAAGTGCTACATAGAGAGGAACAACCACTTCCCTCAATCTGTTGTCTGTTCTTGCTAGTACAGCCCAGTATGCAGTTGGCATGGGCACATTCATACTTGTGTTCTACTGGTTGTCCATCAGGACCTCTACATTATTTTCTGCAAACTGCTTTCTGTGCAGCTGACGCACAGCCTGTACTATTGCATGGGTTTATTCCATTTGCCTTGGGAGCACGGCAAGTGACTGACCACCAGCTACACTTCAAAACATTGACCATTGCCCTTTGAGCCCAAGCATTCCAGTGGGCTTTCCACCTGGTTTACAATTTTCCACTGGATCTCAGAGTCCACCCATGCTGTTGCTAGCTGACAGTCCGTGGTTGCTAAGGAATGCTCTCTTCTCTGTGGGAAAGCACATAAGCACTTTGCTTTATTCTCTTTTATTACAGCAGCCTATTTGTTCATGCTGTTTTTCTCTTGACATCCTCTGAGCTGTACTTGTCCTTGGCTGCCTAACTTTGACTACAGGAGTTGAGATTTCATAAGAAAGAAGATGTGATTATTTTTCTCTCTCATCTTTTGTTACTATTTAGATAAGTAACGTTTTTTTCATGAAAATGAAGACTCCATGCCTGGTTCTTTTTCACTGTGTGGGATGATGTGAGTGATCAGACGTGCTATTGTATACTGAGTTGAGTGGTATGGGTTCTTTAAGTGGAGAAAAGAAACAGGGTCAGATATTATGGGTCAGATCTTATGACCCTAGACATAAGGCAGTGGCAGTAAATTGTGGCTGAAGATTTTTTCAGTTCAGTGATGAAGTGTGATTTCTGATTGTGGCTATATTTGTGCAGTCCTGTGGCTCCAACCTTGGGCAGAAAGGGGTGGATCAAGAAAAATCCATGATATTTTTGACCAATTGCAAGCAGTCTTACTTTTGGGTGACAATTTACTAGTCAGTGTCACTCCAAATCAGTTAAATAATTTCTTCCTTTAAATCCAGGAGAGACCAGCAAATAAAGTGCTTGAGGAGTAACTGAATTTGTACAAGAAAAAACAATCTTTGCAGGGTCATCTCCGGGTCTGCCAGGAATGCTAATCAGCTAATTTGAATGCATGTTCCATTTAGCTGAAATTCACCAAATGCATTTTTGATTCTCATTCACGAATTTGTTCTAGGTCCATGTCTGTTTGCAGTTTCTGTGGTTTTGTTTTTGTTTTTTTTATGTTGCTGGAGAGGGCTCAAATAAGAATATGCACCTAGTATAGTATTATCCAAAGTCCTTGTCATGAGATATTTTGGAAGAGAGTATTCCTAACCTCAGAGAGACTTGTCCATGGTATGGGATTCAGTCATGGCCTCAGGGTGGAGGTATCTGGGTGAACTATATTCTTGAGTCCTGACAAAATCCAAGTAAGGCATATGATACAGCCCAGAAATGATCCCAAGTTAGAAGCATTCACTGAGGTGGGGATACCTTGGATGCAGTGTATTCAAAGCTATGGTCTCAGACTTCCTGGTAGAAGCCCGAGAGAGACTTACACCTAGACAGATGGTATCAGTCAGGACAGGGGGATGATGTAACTACCCTGTTGCATAAAAGTGCAAGATCTAGCTACATTCTTAGAGAAAGAATAAAAAACATCTCAAATCAACTTCCTTGTTTGTTTATGGCACACTATTTGCTCCATTTATCTTTGGATTTTTTCCAAATGGGGAACTAGAAGATGTTCCAGTTTCCTTCTCTCACAAGAATCTAACCATTCTTCCTAAAGTCCCTGTCATGGAAGAGATGAACACGCATTTTACAAACTTGAAAGTCTCAACTCCTCTGCCATGGGAACCCTGTAGTAACCTGGAATTATATCCATGACAGACTAAAGAGCTGGTAAACTGCCTTGCTGTATAAGCAGGATGCCCCCCTGGCTCTGTCTTTCGTCAGAATCTAGAAAACTTGCAAGTCCCTTTGTTGCCCATGTTGAAACATGCATTCAGAGATATTGTGGTAGGTTGTGGTACTAATATGTGCAGCCTGTAAGGAATAGTGACTTTCCCTGACAAGCTGACTTTGATACATTTCCCTTGTTCCAGTTCAATTCATAACAGATACCTCCATAAAATGTGACTTAGGATGGTATAGATGTATTCTACAGCAGGTTCGGCTCTGATACAGGACTAGAGACTAGGCAGCACTGAGATGCGTTTTCATTCTAGGTACTGGCTACTGAGATAATGCTAAAAGGTCCAATACCGTAATTCGTTGCAAGAAAGCACTGTGTCCCAAGCCTGTATC
The DNA here is from genome assembly GCA_008921705.1 of Burhinus oedicnemus. Lineage (NCBI taxonomy): Eukaryota > Metazoa > Chordata > Aves > Charadriiformes > Burhinidae > Burhinus > Burhinus oedicnemus. The sequence continues at coordinate 288,587 of VFFE01007188.1, forward strand.
TAAAGAAGGGTAGCAACCATCCCCAGAAACATTCCACAGCAGTGAATTTGAAGAGTGAGTAGTATGAGTAGGAAGCATGTGTGAAAAAGACTATCTCTGAGGAGGCCAGTAAACTTTTAGCATAGGCACAAAACACCGGAACCAGTATAGACGTGCCAATATACACTCATAAAAACTCTATTTTCCTAAAAGGAAGATGAAAGTGGCTTTTGCAAGCAATTTAACCTAAAAATCTGGAGTTGCTCTTGAATTTTGGTCATATTTTTTTATGGTCATTATGGTAATACAACTGTGCTATGTAGAAGCTCTCCTATTGATAAAGGAGAATAAATACGCCAAAACAGCCTGAAATTGAATAATGGCATAGTGAGAGCAAATAATCATAGAATCATAGAATACCAGGTTGGAAGGGACCTCAAGGATCATCTGGTTCAACCTTTCTTGGCAAAAGCACGGTCTAGACAAGATGGCCCAGCACCCTGTCCAGACAAAGTTTCCAATATTGGGGAATCCACCACTTCCCTGGTGAGATTATTCCAACAGCTTATTGTTCTCATTGTCAAAAATTTTCCTGTTGTGTCCAATGAGAATCTCCCCAGGAGTAACTTGTACCATTACCCCTCATCTTTTCCATGTGACTCCTTGTAGAAAGGAAGTCTCCATCTTCTTTGTAGTCACCCTTTAAATACCGGAACATGGTGATAAGGTCTCCCCTAAGCCTTCTTTTCTCAAGGCTGAGCAAACCCAATTCGATCAGCCTTTCCTCCTATGGCAGGCTTCCCGGTTTTTTGATCATCTTGGTGGTCCTCCTCTGGACCCTCTCCAGGCTGTCCACATCTTTTTTGTATAGTGGGGACCAAAACCGAACACAGTATTCCATACAAGCACTAAGAAGGGTGGGACAATGACTTCTTTATCTCTGCTGGTGATGCTCGTGTTGATGCAACCCAGCATCCTGTTGGCTTTCTTTGCCACAGCAGCACACTGTTCGCTCATATTGAGTTTGCTCTTCACCAGGACCCCCAGGACCCTTTCCACAGAGCTGCTCCCCATCAGGGCAGATCACAGCCTGTGCTGCATTCCTGGATTAGGTTTTTCTAGGTGCAAGACTTTGCATTTCTCCTTGTTGAATTTCATAAGGTTCTTGTTAGTCCATTCTTCCAATAGTGTCTTCCTGTAGGGTGGCTCTCCCTTCTAAAGTGTCCTCTTCCCCACTCAGTTTGGTATCATTAGCAAACTTTGTCATCATCTAGGTCACCTATGAAGATATTAAACAGCGTTGGGCCCAGTATCGATCCCTGGAGGACTCCACTTGTGACAGGTTGCCAGTTTGAAAAGGAGCTATTTACCACCACTGTCTGGGTGTGTCCTGTCAGCCAGTTCCCCACCCACCACACAGACCATTTGTCTAGACTGTAATATACCAGTTTCTCTAGCAGGAGGCTGTAGGGAACCGTATTGAAAGCCTTGGAGAAATCCAGGTAGACAATGTCCACCGCTCACCCCACATCAGCTTAGCAGGTTTCTTTGTTGTAGGAGGCAATCAGGTTTGTCAAGCACAATTTGCCCTTGGTGAATCCATGCTGGCTTTTCCCAATCATGTGTTTCATTTGACTTGTGATAGCCCCCAGGAGGATTCATTCCATAACTTTCCCAGGGACTGAAGTAAGACTGATGGGCCTATAATTTCCTGGATCTTCCTTTAAGCCCTTCTTGTAGATGGGGGTGACATTAGCCTTCTTCCAGTCTTCTGGGATGTTCCCTGATCTCCACAACATCTCAAAGATTATGGAGAGTGGCCTCGCAACAATGTCAGCCAGCTCTCTTAAGACCCTTAGATGGATATTGTCAGGGCCCATTGATTTGTAGGGGTCAAGCTCCTGTAATAGTTCGCATACCAACTCTTCCTTCACTGGTGGTGGGTTTGCATTTGCATCAACCTGGGTTTTTGTTCCCAAGGCCTGGGGCTCAACAGTGCTGGTAAAAACAGAAGTGAAGAAAGTGTTGAGAGCCTCTGTCTTTTAAGCCTTGTTGGTGACTAATTCACCTCTCCTGTTTAACAGTGGGCCAGTATTTTCCTTCTGTTTCTGCTTGTTGTTTACGTACCTGAAGAAACCTTTTCTGTTGTTTTGGACATCTCTAGCCAATTTCAATTTGAGTCGAACTTTTGCTTTTCCAACTGCATCTCTTCACGCCCTGGAAATGCCGTTGTGGTCCTCAACGGGTATTCATTTGCTTTTCCATCTCTGATACGCTTCTTTTCTCTCTTAGACTCAGAAGCTTGTAGTTAAGGCAAGTGGGTCTGTTGCTCCGCCTACTTCCCTAACTTTTAAAGGGGATGAACTGTTTTTGTGCTTCCAGGAGAGCGTTCCTGAAAAAAACCAAACGGCCACTAGTTTCTTTATCTTCCGTGGAAGCTTCCCATGGAATACCTCCCAACTGAGCTCTGAGCAAGCTGAAGTTTGCTCTTCTAAAATCTTAAACTTTTGTCTTAGTACTAACCTTTAGCATGCTCAGTAGTATCCCAAACTCCATAATATTGTGATCACTGCAGCCAAGGCTACCACTAACCAAGATATTACAAAGCAGGTTTTCTTGGTTTGTGAGTAGCAAGTCCAGCAGTGCCTCATTCCTGATTGGCACGGCTAACATTTGTATGAGGAAGCAGTCCTCTACACATTCCAGGAACTTGATGGATGACATGTGAGCTGCAGTATTGTTCTTCCAACAAATGTGTGGATTGTTGAAGTCACCCATAAGAACCAGGTTCTGTTGACCTGAAGCTTTCTTAAGTAACCCAAACATTGTTTCGTTGGCCTTATCATCTTGGTTTGGAGGTCAGTAACAGATGCGTACTGTAAGATCCCCCATGGAGACAACCCCTCTGATCTTGACTCAGAGGCATTTGATAGAACTTCCACAATTGCCACAGTTGACTTCTATACATTCTCCTTAACATAGAGCACAATTCCTCTTCCCCTTCTTCCCTGTCTTTACAAAACAGCCTATAGTCATCCATTGCGATCCTGCAGTCATGTGAGTCGTCCCACCATGTTCAGTTATTCCTATGATATCATGACTTTCTGACTGGGTGCAGAGCTCCAGTTCATCCTGTTTGCTCCCCAGGCTGCGTGCACTGGAAAACATACACTTGAGGTGGTTGGCCTTCTGGTTCCCATCTTGGGAAGCAGCTAAGGAACATTTGTCACTGCTCTGTTTGGCCTGGCTTATTCCCCAGTTGGTTGCAATGGCATTAGCGTTGCCACTTTGGACCCCGCCCCCCAAGTCCTTTAGTTTAAAGCCCACCTCACTAAGCTGGCCAGCCTGCTGACAAAGATTTCCTTGCCTCTTCTAGACAGGTGGATCCTATCCCTCCCTAACAGGCTATAGTCATCAAAGAATGACCCCAGTTGATGACTACTGTTTCTCTCTTCTACTTGCAAAACTGTGTGGTGTATTGTAACTCAGAGAATTCCATTGTGATTTTGGCAGTTTTATAAGTCTTCTTGAATTTTACTAATTAATTAGATTTTAGGAAGAAATTGTTTACTGTGGGGGTGGTGAGACACTGGAACATGTTGCCCAGAGGAGTTGTGGATGCCCCATCCCTGGAAGTGTTGAAGGCCAGGTTGGATGGGGCTTTGAGCAACCTAGTCCAGTGGGAGGTGACCCTGCCCATGGCAGGGATGTTGGAACTAGATGATCTTTAAGGTCGCTTCCAACTCTTGCCATTCTATAAGTCTATGATTCTGTGTTGGCAGTGTCAACAGATGGTATAAAATTACCACGGTATGTGTTCTTGATATATAAAAAAATGCCAAAGGAACAGCTGCCTACTGGAATAGTTGTCAAGTGTCAAAACCAGGATGAGCACCTACAAATTTAGTGAAGAATTGCCTGAATGTCATTTGGAGTAGATGTGTGCTGCTAAGCAAAAGAGAATGCTTGTGCTAGAAGCAGTCAAAGAATATCTGTCATTAGCAGTGAAGAATACTATTAGAGAAAGAAACACTGATGTTGTAGTGGAAAATATATTACAACTACAAGTACCCTGTATATTAGACCATTCTGTCTTTATAATCGAAATGGATGCTGGCATAGGGTCCTGTTTTAACCCCTGCAAGGAAAATGAAGGAGCCTTGTGTGACACAGTTTTGTCATTGGATTAAAGGAAGACATCAGACAAAACCTGAAGTGGTAGCAAAGGAGTTTAAGAAATGCTATCTTTCAAATCCCATAGATGGAACTGAAGATGATTTGTTTGAATAATAAGAAGAAATTCAGAATGATGAAGACATCAGAAGTGAGAAAAAGTTGAAGATTATAAAGATAATGACAGCAGGGGAAATAACGAAGAGATGTGATATGTAAAAAATGAAAAATAATAGTAATAAAATAGAAGAAAAGAGACTGATTTCATGGTTAGTCATTAACGAAATGTTGCTTTATATTAGTTTAAAGGTAACAGGTATCTAATAAAACCTTTTTGTATATAACTAATTTTTTCCGGTGTTAATAAACTTAGTATAGTGTATTGAATATAACACTACACTATATCAGTGTTTTGTGCCATTAGACTGCAACATGACAAGTTCAATACCAGCATTCCTAAAGCCAGATTTATAATCTCAGAGATGACGGCTACAGACCATGAAAGGTCTATACCCTCCAACATATATCCTTTGATTTTCGCGAATGTCTTACAAAAAATATACTTAAACTTGTCTAATAAAATTAATTATTTTTTCTTGTAAACTCTGTTATTTAACCTTTGGCAGAAAACTTTGTTTCTGTGTCAATTAATGTACAACCTATACCAATGGAATCCTGATCAAAGAATAGAGCTCTGTGATGCTAATATAAAACGGATAAGTGCACTATAAAATATAAACTGTGTGGCACTGTAGAAATAAGCTGTTCAAATATCTTTTTTCTTTCATATTCTGTCATATTCTTATATTAAAAGATGACTCTAATACCATCCAACAATGGCAGTTCAAGGGGTTTTCTGAAAAAATTTTTTTAGTTACTGTAATTATGACCTAATTGCATGACACCCCTATATGTAGCTGTTAGTTATTTGCAGGATATCAGGATTTGTATTATTTGTTCTATAAATTGGTTTCTCAAGTCCCTTTCATGTGAATTTTCCCAGTGCTAGTTTTGAGACTCTGTATACACTTCTTTCTGTCATCTTCTAAATTAAATGTTTATTTGAGACACTTCATTTAAACTGTTTTGATTTTCTCAGTATTCTCAGTTGTTTCAGTTAAAAAATTAATCATGCAGTCATAGCTAGGATGTCTTCTCTGGCAGCACTGTTCTCATTTGTGCTTAAGTGCGGTGATGGAGGGTAGATGAATTTAAAATGAAAAAGTCAAACAAGCAAATTGCAGTTTTCCAATCCACAGCAGAACCGTAATGTAATAGATGGGTGAGACACAGAAAGAATGCTTAGGAGAAATCTTAAGCTGTAACCATTCTGGGTTATAGAAAATTTTGCTCTGTCAAGGCAGAGAATAACATTCATTGGAATGAGAAACCTTGTTTCGGTATAGGTGATGTGAGTATTTCATCTACAGTTGCTGTGAAAATAATAATATATATTTACCAAAAAAAAAAAAAAAAAAAAAAGAATGAGAGAAAAGTGTTCTCAAAAGAGAACTGTTTTGATAATCAAGACTTGTTACTTTTGTTGTGATGGTTATGGTTAGAATTGAATGTGATCTAAAGAGTCTGAGCACCTCTGGCTTCCTCACATTCATTTAACGTAGTTTAATTCATGTGCTTTTTTGTTTTGTTTTGTTTTTTATTCTTGATGCATTAAAAACCAAGGGAGAAAAAAAAATTATTAGTTTAGAGAGCAGCTTTTGAATTGGATTAATTTGCCAGCTGTCATAATTTTCTCCTATATTCATCTCCCCTTGGTCTAGCAGATAATGTTCCTTACCTGATTAAAAGCAGCATCCCTCCAGCTATATTTTCATTTTGTTTTATATCCTTCTCTGTGTTTGTGCAGAACAGTTTTTGTTTTACTTTATTTGAATAAGGACCTGATGGTGTTCTGAAATGTGGGATCATGTTTTTCTATACTGATTGACCTGTCTGTAAGACAAGATTTTAGTAATGATATTAGACATATTATCACTTCTTTAATTCAGATAGAGAAGCACATATTAAAACTACTAGCTCATATTCTCAGCGGCGTCCATGAAAAATGTGGTCAGCATTTACAGGAGCTCAGTTCTATTTCTGCTGTGTACTATTTCACAGACTCAAGTCAGGCATGGGATTTGGTGAGTACAGACTAGATATTTGGACAGTGACTTTGCCTCTGTAGATGACAAATGTTCTTCAAGGTAGTGAAATGGATTAATTTGGGGGTTCTGAATTTTGCCGTCATTCATAACTTACATTGGCAGGTTGACTTAGATATTGCCATCTAGAGCTACACTTGTTCTATAGACGGTTGGAATGTCAGGATGTCCAGTGTGTTCCTCTGCATGTTTCCTCACTAATTTTAGCATTCCAGGTCCCCTTGACTGTAAAGAAAAGGTAAGACATATTGTTGGATCAACAACAGTTTTAATGTTCTGCTCCAAATAGCAGTGATCGCGTGCAAGGCTGCTTGAGAGGGGCCCTAAGCAGTCCTGATCATATGATTTACTTCACTCTATATTATCTTTTTCCTCCTTTTTAACCTCCCAGGTTCTTCAAATTAACAACCCCATACCTCTTCCCAAAGAAATAGTATGCCCTTCTTTATCTCTTCCCTATTGGCCCTTTTTCTGTTGACTTCATGTCCTTATTTGCTATCTGAAGTATCATTGCTCTGATAATTTCTCCTTCAGTCATCAGTTAACCAGTTACTAGCAACTGTTAACTAGAAAGCCCCTTATGTTTTTTGTAGTATTTTGCTCTTTTCCTGTTGCTATCTTGTTAGTAGTGCCACAGTCAGAGTGGGTGATCTTCAGATGGGGAGGGACTCTTTATCAGTGTGTAGCGGTAGGACAACGGGTAATGGTTTTAAACTGAAAGAGGGTAGATTTAGATTAGATATTAGGAAGAAATTCTTTACTCTGAGGGTTGTGAGACACTGGAACAGGCTGCCCAGAGAAGTTATGGATGCCCCGTCCCTGGAGGTCTTCAAGACCAGGTTAAATGGGGCTTTGAGTAACCTGGTCTAGTGGAAGGTATCCCTGCCAATGGCAGGGGGGTTGGAACTAGATGATCTTTAAGGTACCTTCTAACCCAGACTGTTCTATGATCCTATGATTTTATGATTAAACTCATTCTATTATTTGTAAAATCTTGAAATTTGTTTTGCTTCTACCTTGTTGATGGCAGCAGAGGTCGGGATTAGCTACCTGTATGAATACACAAACTATTACACAGAGATAATAATGCATCTTTCCTATTGTTCCCATTCCCATGTTTTGATTTTGAAAAACTTTTTAACTGAAGAAATATTATTTTCTTTAATTCCTTTTTGTCAGCTCATTATCAGATCAAAAGTCAACATTTATACACATTCTGAACTTCACTGACATAACACAGATTAATTAATCATCATGGAAATTATTACTGATCTTTATTTAGCTCGCATTGAAGGAAATTTATGAAATGTCTGGAGCTACTTAATGATCATCATTCCTTATGTTCATGAAGACTAAATTCTCTTGGAGTGCTACTTAAAAAAGCATATAATTGTCCTTGTCCTTTTTTCCCTTATCCCAAGAACAACACATATTTGAAGTGATCGGTCTGAAGTGTTTTTCCACAGCTGAATGCTTTTCTTAAAGTTCGACAGATGGTAATTTCCCTTGGATAAGAAAACCTTAATTTACTGTCATCTAATAAGGGAGTAGGTCTTGATTCAAACCTCAGTGCACATATGTTGTCCATAAGGTGTCCTAGTTCACTTGGAATATCAGAAGATGCCCATATCAAGGAATGGATCCAATTTGGAGGTCGTGAGATAAGCAGCAACGATTTCATAAAGGACTAGCTATACCTTGTAAATCAGTAATGTTCCTTATTCTGGAAGGAATAATCTGGATATGAATGTAGTATAAATCTCAGTGTGTCAGCATATTCAAAGGCAGTTAGTTGTTGAAACAATATATAATTTTGTTTACAATATAGTTTAATTTCTTGAGGACTGGTGGTTTAAACCTGCTATGAATATCAGCCATACTGATAGGGAGGAAACTAAAACTGGTGTTCTGCCAACATTTTGTCTCTGAATTTTTCTAAAGAGTGCCACCTGAATGGTGTTCCAAATATTCGTTTGTATTCTTGCTTTTTTTGTACAGTCTTAAAATTTCCAGGTGCTTAAAAACAAGAGGGGCAAATCTTTTAGTGTAAATTTTTGAATGTACTTTAACCTGAAAGTCTTTCTGTTATTTATAACATGATTTATTAGGTGTTTGTATTATCACCTTCAAATGACATCTTTTACTCTGTTACATGGCTGCACATTGATCATTTGTCAGCAGAAATGCAGCTGTGTTCATTACTGTATTTTTGTCCTTATTATTAAAACATATTGTTGTTCATAGTTTACTACTAAAATAACAGCAACAAATGAAAACATATTGGTATATACACCATTTTTAATTTCAAGAGATGAAATGCTAATCTCTAGACTGGTGCATTCAAAGTAATATTACATCCTGAAGATCTAATTCTTGCTGGTTGGTTTATGATGATTTACAGATCATTGATACTTCATTAAATACAGAATAAATTAAAGTCTGTATAGTTTCTAATTGTCTGAATTGACATTGGTTCAAACCTTTACTGTAAGGATTCATAGAAAATACAGTATCTGCAAAAGGCTAGTTTATGTTTTTATACAGATGTTTCAAGTGCATGTGTTATAATTTTTACGGACAAGAAACAGGACAAAGAAGGTATGCTAGAACTTCAGAATGACCATATTGTTACAACTGAACTTGCAGGATTTTTTTCTTTAATAAGTAAGATGTGACAAGTAAGTTTTTTTAAGCTGATTCTTTTTTTTTTTTTTTAAATTTTAAAACTATTTAATTTTCAGGCTGTTCATCATTCTCTTACAAATCAAGCCTATGCATACTTATCATATGTAACTATTGCTCCATCCTTAGGATAAATAGCTCTATAGCTATATTTTTACATCTCTCAGCCACACTTATGACAATTTATTTTTTTAATTTTTGTTTTATTTTAGCAAAATTATCTGAAAATTCAGATAAATTCATACTATTTTCTACATATTTACAAGATTGGATTCTGTTCCATGAATCTGTAAAAAAAAAGAACAGAATAAAATTCTTGAGTCTTTAAGTTCAGAATACATACCCACCAGTCATGTAAATTTGCAGCAGAAGTGACCTAGAGTGTACTCAAACAACTTTACCAACCTTTTTCTCACACATTCCTTACTTTGTGGTAAACCTGTTAATGCAAGGTACCTTTTAGAAAATTTGTGGAATATATCATAGTTCATATCATTTAATATTTCACTTTTTTCTGCAGTTTCAGTAGCAGAAATTCCCAAATCCTCAACTGAAAAAAAGTTTTATTTTCAAAGTGTTTCTTCTGTGTTTCTGTAAATTATATTGTCATGGTTCTGTAGTCCATGTTATATGACATAGGCTCAAAACCTCCAGGACACAACAAAATGCTAAAGTACCAGTACTTTTAATAGGATAAAATAAATGAAAGACAATAGAAGTTTACATAAAGGTTAGAAATGTGTCAAGGCTTTTGTACAAAGAACTGAACAAGATCACATATTTCATAAGACAAAAGACATGCATGAATTGATATTTTGTGAACAAAAGTTCAAAAATGAGTATTTGTAGATGCCAGCTGTAAACAAATAAAGGTAAATAAATGTGTAAATCACCATAACAATTCAGAAATTTATCCATAACAAAAACTGGGAAATATTTGAGTCCAAATACTAGTCAAAATTTTCCACTTCAGTCAATTTCTGTTACATTACACAATTATCCTATCAACATTCTACAGTGAACCTAGAATGTAATATTTGTGTTTTTTTTATAATACAGCTTGACTTAAAGTCATAACAAATTTTTACAGAAACTGCTGTATTTGAAAGAGTTTAGGAGATTTTCAGATGAAAATGCATTTAACTAGTATAATGCAATGAATTAAGAGGATACTGTGTAATATATGTGCTTATTTTATCTCACTTGAAAAGTAGGAAGACAGATCTGAAAAAAACTCCAATCTATTGAATATATCAAGTACAGTAAGTTTTCAAATGAAAATGCGTTTTGTGAAAATTTTTCTTTTCCATCTATAAGAACATGTAAGCCCTCCTGCTTCTTAATTATACAGAGTAATGAACTGAATGTCATACCAGGAACGCTAGATATTAGAATGCAATGTTTTTAAATATGTCCCAGCCTTTGTTTATCTTAAAGGATATTTCTGTCGTAGATATTACTTAATAAATCTGCATTAAAAGTGCAGATTGAGTGCATTAAAAATCCACAAAATCTTCAATCTATTTACCATTTTGATATAGTTTATCTACAACAAAGATACTGCATTTTCTGGAACTTTCACCCTGTTTATAAATTGTGTAATTTAAAAAAAAAAAGTCTTGAAATATACTACAGTACAACCTTTTGAGTCATTTTCTGGACATACAAATTATACATTTTTGGTGAAAAGCTCTCATATTTTCTGTTGCTACATTACAAGAAAGGGAGAATGGAACTAAAAAAAACATTAAAAAAAATATTCCAAGCTAATTATCATATGTCTTCAATGCAAATGTAAAGACTATGAATGTAAGAATTGTCTTCTTCATATTACATGTTTCTTAATCAGATAATTTAGATTCTATATATCATTGCTGTGTTGGATAGTATTACAGGAGGCCTAAATATATTCTTCCTCTGTCAGGAGGTGAGCTTAAATTTTTTCATTTCCCTGATTACATATAAATACAACTTTTCCTTATAATTACGATAGCACGATGTACACTGAAAGGTAAGGTAAGCATATGTTTCGTCATAAGTATGATTAAATGGGTCAAATATTAAACAATTCTGTCTAGTCTAAGCTTCTTTATGGGGTAAGTTACATGAAGGTACCTTATATGTTTTGCAGACTAAGTGTATGAGTATTACAGATTCTGAAGCTCAGCCCATGTGCAGGAACACTTACTGTTCAGACCTTTTAGGGCTTAGAATTAGGACTGAGTTTTTTTCAAATTTACTTATTTATTTTGTTGCCCCGAATAAAAAGAACATTAGTTATAACATGATACTGAAATTTTGTTTTCAGTGGAGTAATGTTTTCTCTCTTAAATCATCTCCATTGCAGTCACCTTATTTCTTCATCATTCTCTTATGATTTCCTCTCTTACAATGCTTCATTCCTCCTCCTAGCCTTTCTCCACCTACCACCACACACAAAGTTCTACCAGTAGCTGGACAGAGGTCAATGATAGTAAGGCTGGATCTATGCGTACTGAGTGGCCAAGAGAAAAACTGCTGATTTCAAACCAAAACTTTCCCTTGATGGGACTGTTCATTTGGGTGTATTACAGTTGTGAGTTTCAAAGAACCTTCAGAAACTTAGTAGTTTGGCATATCTACTCTTCATCAAGCTTGACTAATCCTAGAGAGCATGTGAAAATTTCGGATGGGGAAACTAGTAGCAAAAGCCTCTTTTCCACAGAGAAACAGTTGAACACTTATTATAATGGAATTTATCTGAAAATAATGAGCTATGTGATGCAGAATCAGTTTGAATATGATATGTGTTTTCTCCTGTCAAGGAAAAAGGAAGTCAAAAGATGCTAAAATTTTTTATTGTTTAGGCAACATATGTGTAATCTGAAGGGGCATAAAGGAACATTTTTTCTTGTGACATCCACTGATGATTACAAGATTCCCAGTGTAAGAACAGCCCATTCTTAGAACAGGCATAAATAACTTGCCTTTTTACATAGTAAGATTTTATTCCCCCCCGGAATACATAAAATTGTTTTCACATGCTTTGTGGGAGGCCTTTACACAGACAGTCACCCGCAGTGAATGAATTGAGAGAACTGATGAATGATTCCACAGATTTAGCACCTGGTTATAATTCATCTCTAGGGATTTAGGACTTCTAGTTCATATTGCTAAAGAAAGGACTGTCATATTTAGTATGAAGAATACGCTTTTGGAATAGGTACAAAAATAATATTTGTAACCAGGCCAGATAAGTTTACATAAATATAAATTATGAGAATAGGGGGTATTCCTTCCTCCAAAAGCTCTTCTACATAATTTGCACAGTGGACACATACTAATGAATTTAGCTGTATCAGGGAGTCACTAATTTCTGGGGTAAATGTTGGTGTCTGAACTTATTTATTTATTTTGCCAGATAGTAGCCCATAAAAAAGGTCCAATTTTGTTGACCTGACATTTTCTAAAAAAATACTTTACAGAAAACAGACAAACTCAAAGAAATAAAAATACTTTTTTTTGCTGTTTCTGTCTTCTTTGAAAAAAACAGAGTAACCTCAAATTTCACCTATCCCAAATGAATACACGTGTTTCAGATATACAGGCTGAGATTTAATTTTTCTTTTTCTTGAAGTAAAAGAAGATTTGGGTTTTGCTGTTACTAAGAGTAGTGGTCTCACTCAACTACAGCTGTATATTCTTTTCCACACCATTTTTGCAGCCATAAACTGGTGTTTTCTTTTCTGCCTATTTAGTGCTGAACACAGCATTAAGAAACAGTTCCGAGAAAGCTCATTCTTCAAATTTATGTTTTGCAGTGTTAGTTTAAAAACAAAATTATCTCAACAGCATTTACCCTATATTACCAAAAAACTTCCTTGAGGAAAATCACTTTGCGTTCATAGTGCATTGATAATTTTCTGTAATGTAGCTGGCCAGCATTTCTGCCCTTTTCCTACCCTTTGGTAGTAGTTTTTGGTTAACATTAAGGGACCAAGTAATATGTATGAACAATTCTTAACAACCAGCAGCATGTAGCATATGCCCCTGTTCAACAAGTGTGTGTTGGTTTTGACTGGGATAGAGTTTATCTTCTCCTGTGTTTTGGATTCGTGATGAAAACAGTGTTGATAAAACAGGGATGTTTTTGTTATTGCTGAGCAGTGCTTACACAGAGTCAAGGCCTTTTCTGCTTCTCACATTACTCCACCAGCGAGTAGGCTGGGAATCCACAAGTAGTTGGGATAGGACATAGTTGTGACAGCTGACCCCAACTGACAAAAGGGATATTCCAGACTATATGATGTCATGGCCAACCTATAATGTTGGGTGAAGAAGAAGGAAGGGGGGGAACGTTCAGAATTATGGCATTTCGTCTTCCCAAGTAACCGTTACACATGATGGAGCCCTGCTTTCCTGGAGATGGCTGAACACCTTCCTGCCAATGGGAAATAGTGAGTGAATTCCTTGTTTTGCTTTGCTTGTGTGCACAGCTTTTGCTTTACCTATTAAACTGTCTTTACCTCAACCCACGAGTTTTCTCACTTTTAGCTTTCCCATTCTCTCCCCCATCCCACCAGGGGGGGAGTGAGTGAGCAGCTGTGTGGGGATTAGTTGCCAGCTGGGGTTAAACCACAACAATGTGCTCCAACTAGTACTAGCACATCATAAGAAGAAACAATTATAGAGAGTTTGACTAGGTCCTGATGAAAATGTTGGAGTTGCTATGCAAATAAATGTTATGGAGAATGATTCGCTGCAATGGAGAAGATGCTCAGGGGAGGATGCTTATCTGGGAACCCCATCACTTCTTTCCAAGGTGGCCAATGGCAAGGGTTTTCCTTTTTCTCTCTCCTTCACTTCACTCTCCCTCTTACTCCCTTTCTCACTCTCTCGATACCGTTCCATCTTCTGTTTTAAAAATTCCACAGAGGTAACTTTCACCGCTAGGGTGGGTTTATGCCATGTTACTGAACCCTCTCATCTTTCTTTTTGTGAATTATTTTTAACATACTTTGTGAAAATTTTCTCCTTCATATTCAGAGCACATGACAAAATAGTTCCTTCAGCTATCTTTTTAAAAAAGAAAATTCTAATTTTGTCTGTGGGAGGAAGCAGCTATTTCATATGACTGTGGAACTTTTTCTACCAGGGAATAAACTATGGGTTTTCATGACTCTTCATTAAAGACTTGCAGACCACAATTCTCAAAATGTTTTAATTGTCAGATGAGAGATGTGGAAAGAACTGATGTTAAGGTGAATGGATAGTGTACTTCTGGAGGTGCTTATGGAAACTTCTGCACATGATTTTATAATGAAGATGAATTTAATAAAACAGAAAGTACGTTGGCAAAGAGAAGTAGCTAAGATGAAGATGGATATCAGTATCCCATTTCTGTCAAACTGCAGAAACTGAATTGGAATGTTTCAATCTCTAAAAAGCCTTTTTTCCTAATAAAACTTATAAGTATACACATTAAATATTCACAGCTGTTGTATTATTCGTGGGGTTAAAACCAGGTTTCATTTCTGTCCACATCGTTGTGGCCACAGTGCATGCTAAAAGAGGAGACTGAACTAATCTTTGGGAAACATTTACAACATTATCCACTGTTCCTCCTCTAGTAATCTAGGTGACTCCATAACTAAGAGTGCTAGAAGCAGCACAGAAAATCAACACATAGCTCAAAAACATACATAGGAGAAAATGTAACAATACATTACTATGCATGGTCAGATGTCTTCACTCCCCCATTGTCTCTTTGAAAACATCATAGCACAGGGAGAAGACCAAACCATCTGATTTACCTGGCTGTCCAGGCTGATATGCCAGGATTATGTTGCCTGACAGAAAGTATATCCCACGTGTCACAGAAGAATCCAATTACAAATATTCAATATCCATGGTCACGATCAGAGCCAGAATCTCATATTCCTACAGCAATGAGCTAAGGTTTACTTGACTGGACTAATCTGGATATATCTCCATGTCACAGTCTCTCTTCAGAAGCGAAGATGGCTGTACCTTTACACTCCTCAGCAATGTCCTGTGGACTTGCTATGGCCATCACACTTTATTTCTGTAACGAACTAATCCACCTGCAGTCTAGCTTGGTTTATTTGAGTGCCACAATTCATGCAAAGTGTGCTTCCCAGGTAGGACTGATGAAATAGGCTGTATTATTTTATAGTGCAGCCTATTTGAGAACAACTATTTCAGTTGCAGGAGTGCAAGGAAGAAAGAGGGAGCTCCCTGTATCACTCCAGAACATGCAAGAGTAAGCAAAACTGAGAGATAATAGTCTCATGCAGAAATTCCCATGCTTACAGCGATCATGAGTTGTCAAAGCGTTTACAAAAAATAAGCTAAAAACCAACAATGCTTTACTCTCCCAGGCAATTCAGAAGAGAGGGTTTTTTAGCAATTCTTATCTAAACTAGTTCTTTAAAAGGCCAGCTACCATAACAGGAAAAAAAAAATGAACCTAGAAGTATAAACAATTATTTCCTGTTTACGACCAAACACATTTTTTTGCATACCTCAGTGTTTACAAAGCTAAGAAATGAGAACGTTCCTGCACAGTTCATTCAGATCAGCCACACTTGACCATAAAGAAGGTAACAAACAGAATGCTCTCTCCCCATCTCCAGGTGCAGTGTTTAAGTAGGCATAGATGTAAACAAAAAAGGATTCAGGATTGTCACAGCGTAATGAGAGAAATTGGTACAATTATCTCAGTACAATCAAAACTGTCATGCAGTAGTTAGTGATGTTAATAAAGATTTTAACATGACTGAGTCTCATTTAGAAACAAAATAAAAAATGCAAAATAAAAAAAAAATGTCCTTGAGTCTAAAAAAAATTCATCAACTGCTTTAAAGCAGATGTTTGGCACTAGCAACCATCAGAAATACAGTACTGCAAACACTCACATTTGGCCTGTTTTACGAAACATAAACAAGCAAATTCTAGACATTTCATCATTTCTTAGCATTTCAAAATAAATACGACAGACTGAAAGTCAGAATTCTAATGGCTTGTTCCATGCAAAAGACAAAAGTGTGTTAGATAGAAGGGAGTATTCACTGTCATCGTTTATAAATACCTCTAGCTGAGGGGAAAACAAAGACTGTCTCTTTTTACAAAGCCATTCAATAAAAATAAATTATATACAGAAGTCGATTCCTAGCTCTAAAAATAATGATATTGAAAGAAAAATCTGTGATTAATAGAGTATGTACATTAGTGTGATAATGGAAAAGAGGAAATGGCACAATTTTGTTACAATAAAATTTCTCAGTAATTTTGTAAATGTGGGACACATGCAAATTTTAAACAATGATTCTTTGCTGATTCACAGTACCATTTACAAAACACTGAACAAGATAATTGTATGTTTCCTAGGCTACACCATGTCAGTTGTGGTTAGAATACAATTAATACATCATTTCAAACTTGATGTATGTAATTTAATTTGCTTTCATAAAAAAACAAAACAAAAAAAAAAACCAAAACCCCCAAACAAACAAACAAAAAACCCCAACCAAACCTGCACAAACAAAGAAACAAACAAACCCATCCCCCCTACTCCCCCAAATCACGCTTCTTTCCAGGAAGCTGTGAAAGATTAGAATTATCATTAACAGGCAAAGATTATTAGTAACCCGGTAAAAAAAATAAACAAAAATGAAACAGTTGAATTCGTGTGGTTTTTTTAAAGGAAAATGGGTAAGCAAGGACCATGGCAAGGACAAAAATTGTCTGAAGGTTGGTAGTCATATTCTTAACATACTCTTTTGTCACCTCATTTGGACATGTCAGTCCTGCAAAGATGTATTTGTTGTTTCACCAAGTTGACACATATGTTTATTTCACTCTTTCCCTGTCAATACTTCTAGCTATATAGCTGCAAGAAAGAGTTAGAAAATCTTACAGGGAGGTTCTTAAACAAATAGATTATGCTTTAAGGGATAGTTTAATCTAAATACATCTTTAGCAAGATTTCCTTGTTTTCTTTGCTGTTATCATTTGCCTCTGACCTGCATTTTGGGTATAGAGTCATATGACTGTAGGATAATTCAAGTGGGAAAGGATCTAGGCAAGTCTCTAGCCCAACTTGCTGCAAAGGCAGCTCTGAAGTCAGATCTGGTTACTCCTATCTGCTCAGGTCTGATCATGCTACATCCAGTCAGATCTTAAAAGTCACCATTGTTTTACAATCTTCTTGGGTAACCCGCTTCATCGCTTCACTGTGCTATCGGGAATTTTCTTTTCATCGTACCCAACCTGAATGTTTCCTCTTCCAACATATGTCAGTTGTCTCTCATCCTCTCGCCACACACAGCTGTGAAGAGCCTGGGTCCGTCTCCTTGCAGACCTCCCTGGAGGGGAGCTGCTGTTAGGTTCCTCCCTACAACCATCTCTTCTCCACGCTGAGCAATCTCTGATGCCTCAGCCTCTTCTCACAACGCAAGTTCTCCAGCCCAATACAGACCCTGCAATACCACCAGTATCCATTAATGGGCAAAGAGTATCCATTAAGTCCAACCACCCAACTATCTGTTTTACCCTAATTCTCCACATATCCAAACCATAACGTCTTAAGTTGGATACAAATATGTTCTGATGTGGTTAAAAACTTCAGACCTACCTGAAATACTAGGAAAATTTGTTTAAAATTGGTTCAGACCTCCTTTTTTACGAAATGTTCTATATTAATGATTCCAACAGAGATTTTATAATGCTACTTTTAAGAAATAGATCTGTATCACTGTGAAGGGACTAACAGGGCAAGAATGAAATAAGTAGGATTACAAGCCTGGACATCAGGAGAACTAACTTTAGCCTCTTCAAAGACATACTTGGAGGAATCCCATGGGTCAGGGCTCGAGAAGGTAGGGTGGGTCCAAGAAAGCTAGTTAATATTCAAGCACCACTTCCTCCAAGCTCAAGATCGGTGCATCCCTGTCAGTAAGAAATCAAGCAAAAGAGGCAGAAGACCTGAATAGATGAGCAAGGAGCTTCTGGAAGAACTCAAATGGAAGAAGGAAGATTACAGAATGTGGGAAAAGGGAATGGACACTTGGGAGGAATACGAGATTTTTGTCAGAGTATGCAGGGATGCAACAAGGAAGGCTAAAGCCCACTTGGAATTATATCTGGCAAGAGATGTCAAGGACAACAAGAAGGACTTCTCCAAGTACATTGGTAGCAAAAGGAAGACTAGGGAAAATGTGGGCCCACTGTCAATTGAGGTGGCTGTCCTAGTGATGAAGGACACAGAGAAGGCAGAGTTACTGAATGTCTTCTTTGCTTCAGTCTTTACTGCTAAGGCCGGCCCCCAGGAATCTCAGACTCTGGAGGTAAGAAAAAAAGTCTGGGAAAAGGAAGATTTTCCCTTAGTTAAGAAGGACTGAATTAGAGATCAGTTAAGTAAACTTGATGCCCACAAATCCATGGGCCCTGATGAGATACACCCACAAGTGCTGGGGGATCTGGCAGAAGTCATTGCTTAGCCACTCTCCGTCATCTTTGAAAGGTCATGGAGAACAGGAGAGTGCCCAAGGACTGGAGGAAAGCCAATGTCACTCCAGTCTTCAAAAAGGGCAACAAGGAAGACCCAGGAAACTACAGGCCACTCAGCCTCACCTCCATCCCTGGAAAGATGATGGAACAGCTCATTCTGGCTGTCATCTCTAAGCACGTGGAAGAAAAGGTTATCATGGAGTGATCAACATGGATTCACCAAGGGGAAATCATGCTTGACCAATCTGATAACCTTCTACAATGGCATGACTGGCTGGGTAGATGAGGGGACAGCAGTGGATGTTGTCTACCTCAATTTTAGCAAAGCTTCTGACATTGTGTCCCATAACATCCTCATAGGTAAGCTTAGGAAGGATGGGTTAGATGAGTGGACAGTGAGGTGGATTGAGAACTGGCTGAATGGCAGAGATCAGAGGGTTGTGATCAGCAGCTCAGTCTAGTTGGAGGCCTGTAACTAGCAGTGCTCCCCAGGGGTCAGTACTGGGTCCAGTCTTGTTCAACATATTCATCAATGACCTGGATGAGAGGACAGAGTGTACCTTCAGCAAGCTTGCTGATGACACAAAACTGTGAGGGGTGGCTGACACACCAGAAGGCTGTGCTGCCATTCAGCGTGACCTGGACAGGCTGGATGGTTGGGCAGAGAGAAACCTCATGAAGTTCAACAAAGGCAAGTGTAGTGTCCTGCAGCTGGGGAGCAATAACCCCATGCACCAGCACAGGTTAGGGGCTGACCTGCTGGAAAGCAGCTCAGTGGAAAAGGAATTGGGAGTCCTGGCGGACAAGAGGATGACCATGAGGCAGCAATGTGCCCTTTTGTCCAAGAAGGCCAATAGTATCCTGGCATGCATTAAAAAGAGCATGGCCAGCAGGTCGAGGGAGGTTATCCTCCCCTTCTACTCTGCCCTGTCGAAGCCACATCTGGAGTACTATGTCCAGTTCTGGGTTCCCCGGTTCAAGAAGGGCACGGAACTGCTGAAGAGGGTACAGCAGAGGGCTACAAAGATGATCAGAGGACTGGAACATGTTTCTTATGAGGAAAGGCTGAGAGACGTGGGTTTGTTTACCCTGGAGAAGACTGAGAGGGGACCTTACCCCCCAATACTTATAAATATGTAAAGGGTGGGTGTCAAGAGGATGGGGCCAGACTCTTTTCAGTGATGCCCAGTGACAGGACAAGAGGTAATGGGCACAAACTTGACCATAGGAAGTTCCATCTAAACATAAGGAAGAACTGCTTCCCTGTGAGGGTGGCAGAGCACTGGAACAGGCTGCCCAGAGAGGTGGTGGAGTCTCCGACTCTGGAGACATTCAAAAGCTGCCTGGACGCCATCCTGTGCAACCTGCTCTAGATGAACTTGCTCTGTCAGGGGGGTTGAACTAGATGATCTCCAAAGGTCCCTTCCAACTCCTACCATTCTGTGATTCTCTGATTCTGTGATTCTGAGAAATGCAAATTCTGTTTTCTACATAGTGCAAGAGAATGACCTGTTGTTGTGGTTTAACACCAGCCAGGAGCTAGGACCATGCAGGCACTTGCTTACTTCCCCCAGTTGTGATGGGAGAAAGAATCAGAAGAGTAAAAGTGAGGTAAAACTTGTGGGTTTACAAAAAGACAGTTTAATAGGTAGAGCAAAAGCTGCGCACGCAAGCAAAGCAAAACAAGGAATTCATTCACTACTTCCTATCAGCAGGCAGGTGTTCAGCCATCTCCAGGAAAGCAGGACTCCATCATGCATAATGCTTACCTGGGAAAACAAAACGCCATAATTCTGAACGTTCCCCCCTTCTTTCTTCTTCCCCCAGCATTATAGGCTGGCCATGACATCATATGGTTTGGAATATCCCTTTTGTCAGGTGGGGTCAGCTGTCCTGGCTGTGTCCCCTCCCAACATTTTGTGCACTCCCAGCCTGCTTGCTGGCTGGGCAGTGTGAGGAGCAGAAAAGGCCTTGAGTGCTTAGCAACAACCAAAACCACCAGTGTGCTATCAACACTATTTCTCATCCTAAATACAAAACATAACACTATACCAGCTGCTAGCAAGAAAGTTAACTCCATTCAAGCTGAAACCATGACACTTATTGAACCATTTATCTGATTTTTGCATTGGTAGATGAGAAACAGATCACTAAACCATGCAACTATTTCACCTCCTTTCCTCCTCAGTAAAACAGGAAAACTTATCATAGAATCATAGAATCGTTTAGGTTGGAAAAGACCTTGAAGATCATCTAGTCCAACCGTTGACCCTACTCTACCAGGTCTGCCACTAAACCATGTCCCTAAGAACCCACATCTACACGACTTCTAAACACATCTAGGGATGGTGACTCAACCACCTCCCTGGACAGCCTCTTCCAATGGTTGATAACTCTCTCAGTGAAAAATTTTTCCTAATGTCTAGCCTAAACCTCCCCTGGCGCAACTTGAACCCATTTCCTCTTGTCCTATTGCTAGTTACTTGGGAGAAGACATCAGCTCCCATCTCACTACAACCTCCTTTCAGGTAGCTGTAGAAAGCAATAAGGTTTCCCCTCAGCCTTCTCTTCTCCAGACTAAACAATCCTAATTCCCTCACCCGCTCCTCATAAGACAGGTTCTCCAGACCCCTCACCAGCTTCGTTGCCCTTCTCTGGACACTTATAAAAGGTATGCTAAAATCAAGCAAATCTCAACTTTATCCAGAAGTCAAAATTTTGGCTTATCCTTGAGATATGATATTTATGTATATGCTATCAATCTCGGTTAGATTTTAAAGACTGATATCAAGCTGAAGTTTTCTTTTTATAAACCTTATAGGTTAATTTTGATTAAGTTCCCCAACTACCAAGCCCAAGATTATTCTCAGATTAAATGGACTATTAATTAAAAAATTAGTAGAGGAAATACACACAGTGGAAACCAATTAAATCATCTGGTGTTCCAGTTAACGTTAATGATACTGTAGTTCCAGATATTCTCTGGCATGATTGTATCAGAAGCCAAAGTATTCTATTTTTTTTGTGATTATAGAAATAATTTGATCCTCTCTTCAAGGAAGCAATAAAGAATAGGAAATTTTTTTTTTTTTTTTAGTGTTTCTGTTCACCTTTATGATTTTTGTGTCTGAGCTGTCTATTTATTTACATAAATTCCAAATGTCAAAATACTTTTGTAAGAAAATACATCTATTCCAAAACACTGGGCTAGAGTGACCAAAAAGATCTGATTTTGTATTAAGCCTGACTTTGCTCTTAAATTTTTGATGAGCTAGTTCTCTTAATATTTTATTTTGTACTGTATTAAACTGTTGAAATTTGCTGTATATAATTCTTTCCATTTTTCTTGTCTCTGCAAAGCAAATGTATTTGCCTTTGGTAACAATTATCATAATGGTTTTTTAATATGTTCTGTTAATGGTAATTCACTTATGGAAATCATTAAAATATCAAAATAATAAAGTTAACACAAAATGCAAATATATTTCTAAGGTGTACTTGAGTATCTGAAAGCACTCTGGGCAAAACCTATATTGGTTCTTTTCTATTTGATATTAGTTCTGTAGAGAAAGAAGAAAAAGCACAGTCAAAACACTGTGAAAAGAAGCAAACATTTTTAACAGCATTAAATTAATCTCTTTCTGGACCCTGTTTAGTACTGGGATTATTGGAAAATATTTGATAAATTTAAAGGACTATTATTTTTAGCAATTGCATCAAATAAAAATAAATTTATAATTAAATAGAGGAATGATACTCTAAATAATAGCAATGGACACACAATAGTTACTTGTTGCAGATGACTTTTTAAAATCAAACTGAGGTTCTTAAAATACAGTATGATAGGAATACAATATTCTTTTGGGTTCCTACATCATCTCATTTATCATGTAAATAAATTGACAGTAGCATTCAATAAATTTGTTTTTCTTAATATCCCAATACAAAAACTATCATTTATAAAGGCTACAAAAAGTTGTAGTACACAAAATCACTATTCACTATAGAACAACCAATTTTTAAAAATAAGTAAACTGTAAAATTTTGTACTGTAAATTGTACATATGCAATTGTTCCAGATACATTACAATAAATAATGTTATTATTTATGTATTAATGAAAGCTTTTTGTCCCATCATAAAGGAGACCTCAAACTTCTGTTTTGCCTAAGTCAAAGTCAGCTGAAGCCCCAAAGAAGAAGATAGAGTATTACCTAGACCAAAAAGATTGAAACATGTTTAAATTGAAGAAAGTTCAGTGTAAAATTGCACTCTCTAGCTTCTGGTTCTGATTTAAAAAAAAAACAACAACAGCTAATTAAGACTAGAACACATTAACTGGAAGAATGAGAAGTGGCAGAGTTCTGCAAATATGAAAGTTTCAATTTGATGTTGATTTTTGTGAAGTCGTAGTCTTACTTCTTCCTCAAATATCATTTTGCAAATAGTCCACATAACAATAATTCCTCATATTGTATTATGCATATCCATTATGTATATCTTTTAAGACATGATGGTTTTATGGTGCTTTTAATTTGCAAGATTCCAGTGTACCTTACATTTTTGCAAAAAAACCCAACTTATTCTGTGTGCATTACACAGAGAAATTACTTTGTTGTCATAGGAACAATCATTTCTGAACAGGACAACAATGCTGTTTAAATGTATATAGCACTGATCAACAGATGGAGAATAACACATCCACTCTACATAAGCTAAAATTTTGATTAAAAGATGGATTAAAATATATATGAAAATTGTCGAGGTTAACTTTTCTATCCTGAAAAATGACCAAATCTTTAAATATTTTGATTACTCTGAAAGTTGTTCTTTATTCCACTTTGAAATGCCAGACTTAATTTTTCATTTCTTCCTCTCCCTCTTCCCTTATGGAGGGGTCTTTCTATAGTAAGAAATTAGAGAAAATGTTTGGGTTTTTTTATCACCAAAGCTAATGTCCAAGTAATTAGGAACTTCCTTTGAAGGTGCCTCATCCTGACACCACTTACCTTGTGAAAACTGGCAATGCGCAGCCAGAGGTGCTCTGACTCCAGCCGTACTAATGTCATTGAAGGTGACTCACAATTTTATGCAAGGAAAGTATTAATCAGTAAATCCTGTCAGGTCTTTTTCCTAAAATAAAAGGTAATGCTTTCTATCTCCGCTGCAATCACAGAATGAACGGCAGCTAATCCTGATGTATAATTCCGGACAAAATGATTCTTCTTCTTCCAGTAATCCACCATCTGATGAGTCACTTTCTGACTGTTGGATAGGCAGATCTCTTACAAGAAGGAAACGTTTCACACACCAAGGTCAATAATATTGATATTTCAAGCCTGCTTAGGAGGTGTATTGTCAGTTACTGTGAATCAACCTCTGTTCTCATCACATCTCTGTTCCATCTTAAGGACCGTTCTTGTGACAGAAAGCAGTGATGTGGTTTGCCATTGCTTAAAGTTGGGGAATGTCACAAAATTAAACTTATTCATTGTCAACAGTTTTACTTGCTATGAAACTATCAACTAAGTAAACATTGCTAATTTCATGATGCCAAGGCTTAATGTCAACGCCAGCCATCATGGCCACTGTATGTTTTTAATCCAGGGAGAGATCATATTTGACGAACAAAAAAATTGTGAAACTAACTTTAATTAGTGCAAATTGATACACTGAAAATTAATTCTAACTGCATGCTTAAATAAAGTATTCTAATGCTTGCAATTTTCCAGAAACTGTAATTCAGCTTGCAAGCTAAGAACTGAACTGTACTACTTCAGCTTAATACCTTCTATACCTTCAAATCTCCTAAAATGTACATAGATCTAACACAACACCATTAAGTTAACGAGCAAGAGTCTGAGCAATAAACTGACCAAAATAAAGCAGAGATGCAAATCCAGATGACATTAGAAATGTCAGCTAAATCCTTATTTTTGTATGGAATATGTAGCCTGTGTGCCCTACCCCAGATTCACAGTATCTAGCACCAAGTATATAACACAACATTTAAATACAAATTACCTAATCGCCCACTGTGTACTCAGGTAAATTTCTAAAGGATGAAGGAAGGAAGCTGGGTTCCCTCTTTGTGTGCATTTTGTTTCTCTGCTGTCTTCTTTCTCTTCTTTCTTTTTAATTTGGGTTTAATAACCCTCCAGCTTAGCTAACGAGAGTATTCTCCAACACACTGCTGAGAACTGCTGAGGAGAGAAGCAGCTAAAAGCAATGTATTACACAGCTTGATGCTTCTACGAGTTTGCTTGGTCTTTGCCAGGCTGATAAGAGAGAGACTGTGCGTGTGTAGTTGTCTAACAAAAAATTTGCAAGTTAAATGTCATCACTAGCAAGAAGTACTACAGCTTAATCTTTCTGCTTTGGTTTTCTTTTTATCTTTTTTTTTTTCTTTTAGAAAACTGGACTGCAATTAACAATAGCAGCAAAGGCTCCAAGCTGTCTTGCCTGCCTTCTCTTTTCCTTAAAAAATAGGATTTTTAAGGCATTTTTAATACATTTTAAAATAAAATGAGGCAAAGTAACATCCTTTATATCTAAATATTATATACACGTACACAATTGAATGAAAAAAGGAATACTGTTAATATGACAACATTCAGTGTTGTTATCTCATGTTTGTTTTTTGCTCTTTTTTATAGTTCTGATAAAGTTTTTTAAGTCATTACTAATGAAAACAGATGAAGCAGAAGGACATATCTTTGTCAAAACCATGTATATATGTAAAAAAGAAATTTGGTTCAGTAGCAGAAAAACCATGTATATATGTAGAAAAGAAATTTGGTTCATCATGAGATGAGTATGTATTCAGGTTCTGTGATGGTTTTCAGGTGCTCTATTAAGCAGTATAAAGCTGTACTGAGACTCTAGGATTCATCTCAAGAATCAGACATATTAGCATAGGTGTTTGCTTGAATATCAAGATGAATATATCTTTTCTTTTGGCACTTTTCTAGGTTTAACAAATAAAACGTCTCTGATATAAACTTTAAATTAAGTGGCCCTTTAAAAAAAGGATGAATTTGATTTTATTTTTTTTAATGAAGATATGACTGCTGAACATTAGGCTTTCATAGCTAGAGAGCTTGTCTGAAGTTTCTCCCTCAGTTTACCATCTGCAAAAGGAAGATAGTGCTGTTCTTGATCTTGCATTGAAGTAGATACGTTGTTGTCTGATGTTCTTAACTGCAAAAGTACAGAATGCTGTCAATAAGCAAATATGGTTTATTAGATGTATTTTACAGTAAAAGCAAAGTGTAACATGTATAGACTTACTCTTGGTCAGTAACTCGTCTGCTGTTTCTGATGTATTATTCTTGTAAGGATCAGATTTTACAAAACTGCATATATTTTTAAAGCACTCAGTAAGCTTCCAAAGTAAATAATCAAATTGCACGATACAAATAATTGCTGCCATCAAAAAATGCTCAACTATATTTGCGGTTTACATTTTATAGTTCTTCAGGACCATCCTTTCTTACAAAATTTGACTGCAAACTAATGTCTCACTCTGCTCATAGGTGGTAGGTATATTTCAAACCTAAGTTCTCTTCAGTAACTGATACTAAGGATATGAAGGATTATTGAGCTTTTGTTTTGTTTTCATTTTCTGTTGGAAACGTCTGATCCTAGTCATTTTTTTCTGGTAATACTATTGTAGCAATGCTCTAGCAGAATTGGTTAGTAATCTCACATTTTTGTATTTCAAAGCTAAAGAATTTTAACTGTTTGAATCAGCTTTTTTGTTTGTTTTATTTTAGGGGAGGATGTTCTGTTTGTTTGTTTGTTTGTTCTTTTAATTTATCTTTGAATGAGGAGGTACTACGTCTTGAATTGTGTGTCTCACACCAAGAAATTACTCTATCATTTAGCACGAGAAGTTATTATTCTTCTTATCTACTAACTCAATCTGAAGGCCTTGCTGTGCTGAAGCGCTGCAGGAAAAAAATATATTTAAATATGTCAACATATTGTTTGTTATTTTCCAACTTTTCTGAACTGTTAAATTACACAAATACCTTATCCACATCATAATATTAAAAATTTGGGTGCCACCCACAACAACAACAACAACAACAACAACAACAACAACA
>VFFE01007188.1:315222-353094 GCA_008921705.1 Burhinus oedicnemus
ACAAAAAAATCCTAAAAAAAAAAAAAAAAAAAAAAAAAAAGAAAGAAATCTTTTTTGATTATCAGTCTCTTTCACATAAACACCTATGCTTCACCTATAGACACCTAAGGGAATGCATGTACTTTGCCGTTCTTCTCAGTCTTACTTTGACTCCAGAACTTCCAGGGACCCTTTCTTTTCAGAAAGAGGGTCTGATTCTCCAGGGCTGTCATTTACGCCTGTGCAAAGTTGATGGATTTCTATAATAGCAAAAACCATTCCTTTTACATGCAGTCTGGATAGACAGATACAAATGATAAAATAGGTCAAGGCAGTTGTGGCTCAGTGCTTCAAAAAGACTCAGTACCCAATGTACCATGCAAGAGTCAGTCGGTCACCCACAGATACAGCTTGTAATATGTCTCTTATTTAGGTTAGATTCAAGGTCTGTATTCACAAACAGGCAATTGCTTTTATTGTAACTACCTTCACACTGCATCCCACATGTTTAGTCAAAATAAATGTAAAAAATGTAAAGGACTGGGATTCATATAGTCGAAGAGATATTTGAGTGAAGAAGAGGTGATATGCAATGCCTTTATCTCTCATTTACTCTGCATTAAAAAAATGCAGTATTCAGTGAACCTGATAGTGATAAAATATTTGACTTTAGTATGGCTAGTATTTCAGTATGTGATTTTAACCAGCAGCCTCTGTAATCTCCTGTATTTTTAAGAAATATCTGTATAAATTGCTCTATTTGTACAGATCATGGATTTACGTGTTCCATTTCTTGAGACTCTCTGAGGCATGATTCTACTAGCAGTTGTTAAGATATATTTGAACAAGGAACTTGAATGTCATGTTTGAACACATGATAAGGCCAAACTTAAAATATTTCAGTATTTTTTTTCTCTCTTTTTTTATACTGTTTAGATGATGGATAGAATCACCAGAACCCCTGCTACAACCCATTAAAATGGGAGTATTCTTATTGTGCCTTTTTTCTGGTTAAAAAGAGCACACAACTGCTTCATTAAGAAAAGGATTTTATCCAGAATTACTAACAGAAACATGTTAATTTCTTGCAAACAAACCTGCAGGAGTCAACAGGAGCACAAGCCATCACTCTTCAGGGCTGAAAAAACCTGCCAATCATCTGATTAGTGGCATCTTGCATGTGTGAAATACTTTTTCTTATTCTGGCAAGATCTGGTTTCTGTAAGCTGCCAAAGCTCTGTCTAAAATGAGCTCATCAACCACAGGGTCTGGGTCTTCTAACTGTTCAGACAGATTTTTTTTTTTTAGTGTAATCCGCAGCACAGCTTCTTTCCAAGACACTATAAAGCAGAAATGAGAGAGTATTGATATGTGCCCGGGTCTTAATTTTAAGAAGAGTTGGGGTAAATGAGGCCAGAGATATGAGATCCTCAGAGTCCTCCAGGGTCTACAGGACTCTTCAGCCTCCTTGTACACCAAGATTTACTGGGAGCTGTGATCCACAACTTTCTGTGAGGGGCCATGATTGATAACTTCCCTCTCACGCTAATTTCACAGCTCAACGGCAGCCCAAAGCTCCTGCCTTTCAGTGTAAGATCTTCCTTGTGCAAATGATGGTGCTTTTAACTCCCCATTCCTACTGAACTCAGCACTCAGTTTGAGCTTCTGCCACACAGAGAGACTCTTAAACATATGAAAAGCTGTCATAAATCCTTCTTCTTTTACTAGTTCTCCCAAAGATCCTTGTCTCACATGAAGCAGATTATTGTCAGCAGAAAGCAGCTGTCCCTAGCTCTCAGATCACGCTGAGGTCTGTAGCAGCTGACCTCCTACTGAGCTTGGATCTGTATCCTGCCTTTTGTCCCCACTTTGCACACTGAGGATGCACAAACATGCTGTGCTTGTCCAGCTTACTCTATAGGCAATCAGGTCTGGGAGGGAATGTGAAGCAATATGTCTTATGGAAAGAAATATAATAGATAACGTTTATTATTTCAATTTAACTTTTTCTCTCGGCTGCATTATTTCATATTCTTGCAGGATATGAACAGGCAAGAGAATTAAAGTGTCACATTGTATCGGGGTACTATAATGTAAAGAATATTACAACTAGTAACCATCAGAGTGAACCTGCAGCTTAGTTCAGTGTTTATATTCTGGAAAGTCAAGTACAAAAGTGTCAGGGAGTTGCTATACCATATAGTATTCTCTGATGAAGTGGAACTTCCACAGACTACTCATTAGTAAATGCAGTATTTAGTCTGAAAGACAGGGAGGCTTCACTAGTGTTGTTTAGGAATAAGAAGATAAATAAGCTGTTCTTTAAGGTTTACCTAAGCAATATTCTGCTAGTAATACACAGCGCTTATTTTGGGCCAACTTTTATAATGATCTGTTGAAGTAATCTATTTTTATTTAACGCTATGGTGCTTCTTTTTTTTTTTTTCATAATACAATTTGCACTTTCTAAACTAGACCAATACTTGACCAGCTCTAGAAAGTGACAGAAGTGACAGACAGAAGAAAATGTCATCCTTCCAGATTCCTATTGCAGGCAACTATGGTGTACACCATGCACGCTGAATGCATACTTCCCTTATCAATCAATCCTTGCAAACCAATTTGCTTATATTCTGCAGAGCACTGCATTTACAAGGGGTTAAATTCTTAAGAGGATTATGTGCGAAAATAAGATACAGTCCAGTAACAAACAGCTTTGCAGGGGCAGCTCAGGATAGCAAGTACCTGAACAGTCTATAGTATCACTGTTCTTTGTATACCTGTCTCTTTCTCTCTCCCTGTGTTCTACTTAATATTTTAATACAAATAATTGTAGTTGTCTACACTTGGTACAATCATATATGAAGTTGTTAGCTGA
The DNA here is from genome assembly GCA_008921705.1 of Burhinus oedicnemus. Lineage (NCBI taxonomy): Eukaryota > Metazoa > Chordata > Aves > Charadriiformes > Burhinidae > Burhinus > Burhinus oedicnemus. The sequence continues at coordinate 318,080 of VFFE01007188.1, forward strand.
ACAGAGTTTCTCCACAGCATGAGAGTTTACAGATTCTAAGGACTTTCACTTTCTGGTAGTAAATGTGTTTGCATTTAGAATTATATTGTAAGTTTTGAAAATACATTAAAAAACTAAACAAAGGCAAGGAGGCCATACCATACTGAATGACAAGAAATGGTACTATTAAAATGAAGTGTAATTACTATATTCACAAGAGGGCAACAGATTATGTCCACTTATTAAGCCTGCTTTGATTTCATTTTGCGGTCAGTGGGAGTTTTGCTAATGACTTCTAAAAAAATTGCACAGAACACAGATAAGTGAGAAAAGATGATTACATGTTTTATAAAACATAGTTTCATTTATTTTTAAGAATAAATTGCTATACCAGCAAACATTCAAAAGTGTCATGATTTGGGCCAGATTGGCCCAATCAGATGGAATGACAGATGCTCTCTCTCTCCCGCTCTGCTTCCGAAAGGAGGCAGGAGAGGGAGAGAAAAAGAGAGGTTTAAGAGTTTAGAAGGAGCCAAACTACTTTAATGAAGTATTAAAATAATAAAAAGAAAATAATGAAATATATACAAAACCACATCAAGCTCCCAGGATGACAATCATGTCACCAGCAGGCACTGGGGAAGTCCCAGACTGGACTCAGTGACAGATGGGAACTGGATTCTGGATCTGGATTCAGGATCAGGATCAAAGGCAGACGTAGAGACAGAGTCCTCCTCGCACACCGGCCACTGAAGAAAAAGAGGGCTGACCCTTTGATCCCTCAGCTTTTATACTGAGCATGAGGCAGATGGGATGGAATACCCTGTTGGTCAGTTTTGGGTCACCTGTCCTGTCCGCTCCTCCCCACAGGTGTGACCCCTCTACGCTTTTCCACTTCCAACCCTCCAACGGGGCAAATAACAAAGTTGGCTGCCCTTGGTTGTTATAGCACTAAGGATAAGCAAGAGCCTCTCTGCACACCATTCCTTGGCATTGACTATAAACATGGGTCTTATCACTCTGAGAGCGAACATCCCCAGCACCTGCTGGTGACGTGATTGTCATCCTGGGAGCTTGATACGGTTTTGTATATATTTCATTATTTTTCTTTTTATTATTTTATTATCAATATTTCATTAAAGTAGTTTAGATCCTTCTAAACTCTTAAGTCTCTTTTTCTCTCTCTCTCTTGCCTCCCGAGCGGAGCAGGAGAGAGAGAGCATCTGTCGTTCCACCGGATTAGGCCAATTTGGCCCAAACCACGACAGCAATAAGTATAAGCAAGAGCCTCTCTGCACACCATTCCTTGGCATTGACTATAAACATGGGTCTTATCACTCTGAGAGCGAACAGTTTTCTGCACAACATGCTGTCAATTTCAGCAGTTAGAAGAGGCCTAGCTAAAAAGTAAAGTTACTGAACAAAATTGGTCCTGTTTTACCTCAAACCAGGACAAAAAGTAAGAACCATGGCTTAGCCAAAGGTCTATAAATAGAACCAAAATCCTGCATTCATAAAAGGTTTTACCATATGTAAAATTTGAAGTTCCAGTTTCCTGGTCCTATGTGATGCCCACTGATACTCAGCATGCAGCACTTGCGTCATGCATTGAAGAGGGTATTTTACTTATGGGAAATACAAGATTGCCTGTAGAAAATTGTACACAAACATATTGTACACAATCATAACCTAAATGTTTTTATTAAATTCACCTTTGTATTTTACCTTAATTATAATAATGATGAAATAGAATAATTCTTGATGAAAACACTTTATTTTCTTATTGTTTAGCCTTCTCTACTGTTATATTTAAATTTCATTTCTAGTTCTACCGATTAATGCACCTTTTTCTGAATATTGATCTGAATTTCTGGATTGTTAGTATCACATAATTTGTCAGTGTTTCTGAAAAGCCTTACTTATCCTTTTGATTAGAATTTTTGTCTGCCTGTACTTGATATTCCACTCCTTGGTTGTTTATTTGTGAAGCTTAATAAGACATCAGTTAAGATAAAATTGAGGAGACTGATAAAAATAATTTAATCAATGAAAGTTACTTTTCAAAATTTAGCTATGATTTATGTCAATAGAATCTGGCATTAGTTCAAAACAATCATAAGTTTTATAAACTAACAATACAGTAATATCTGTCCCTTTAATTTACATTATAGAAATATTATGATGCAATGTTTAAAGGTTATATTCAGTTGATGAAATGTAAAGATCTGCATCTAAGCTAGACAACAGAGTTTCCCCATACAGTCAATTAAAGAAACAGGCATCTCTTAGGACACCACTGGCCTCAATATGAAGTAAAGCGTCTAAAATTTCAGGTAAAGCATAAACGACAAGTGCTTATTTCTGTCTGTTGTGCATATAATCTAATCACTTGCTAATACATAAACATTTGCATGATCAATATCTAAAATTAAAATTAAATTAATAGCACATAATAATCTGATTATATATATTACAAAGACCAAAAAATAAGCAGCATGCTCATGAATGCAAAGGACTTCAATTTTTAAATTATTTTGCCACAGTGATTCTGATATTAAGGTCTTAGCTTTCTAACTCTGTTTCTTACTAATGATGCCACCTAAGATTGCTCTACACATCTCTGCTCAACAGGATGCATTTCTTTGGTCTGACAGCTCCAAAGACAACCCTAGAGGGCAGTGCACTTGTTCTTGTTCAGCTATTCTGGCTCTCTGGCAAACTGGTAAGTAGAAGGAACACAGAAGATGATGATGTTTTGCTCCTGGAAACTCTGCTAATGCATATGGAGAATAAGGAGGCGATTGGTGGCAGCCAACATGGCTTCACTAAGCGCAAATTGTGCCTGATAAATTTGGTGGCCTTCTCTGACAAGGTTACAGTGTCGGTCGATAAGAGGAGAGCAACAGATGTCATCTACCTGGACTTGTACAACGTATTTGACACTGTCCCACATGATATCCTGGTCTCGAAAGTGGAGAGACATGGATTTGGTGGATGGACCATTCGGTGGATAAGAAACTGGCTGGATGGTCACACTCAAAGAGTTGTGGTCAATAGGTCAATGTCCAAGTGGCACACAGTGACGAGTGATGTTCTTCGGGGGTTGGTACTGGGACCGGTACTATTTAACATCTTTGTTGGTGATGTGGATGTTAGGACTGCGTGCACCCTCACTAAGTTTGCTGACGACACCAAGCTGTGTGGAGCAGTTGACGTGCTGCAGGGAAGGGATGCCATCCAGAGAGACCTGGATGGACTTGAGTGGTGGGCCCGTGCCAACCTCATGAAGTTCAATAAGGCCAAGTGCAAGTTCCTGCACATGGGCTGGGGCAATCTCAAGCACAAATACAGGATGGGTGGAGAACGGATCGAGAGCAACCCTGAGGAGAGGGACTTGGAGTGTTGGTGGATGAGAAGCTCAACATGAGCCAGCAGTGTGCACTCGCAGCCCAGAAGGCCAACCACATCCTGGGCTGCATCAAAAGAAGCATGGCCAGAAGGTTAAGGCAGGTGATTCTGCCCCTCTACTCTGCTCTTGTGAGACTCCGCCTGGACTACTGTGTCCAGCTCTGGAGCCCCAAACAGAAGAAGGACATGGACCTGTTGGAGCAGGTTCAGATGAGGGCCATGAAGATGATCAGAGGGTTAGAGCACCTCTACTATAAGGACAGGCTGAGAGAGCTGGGCTTGTTCAGCCTGGAGAAGAGAAGGTTCCGCGGAGACCTTATACTCCACTTCCAGTATCTGAAAGGGGTCTACGAGAAGTCTGGACAGGGACAGGGACTTTTTACATGGGCATGTAGTGACGAGGGGCGATGGCTTCAAGCTGGAAAAGGGTAGATTTAGACTAGATCTCAGGAAGAAATTTTTCACTCTGAGGGTGGTGAGGCACTGGAACAGGTTGCCCAAGGAAGCTGTGGAGGCCCCATCCCTGGAGGTGTTCAAGGCCAGGATGGATGAGGCTTTGAGCAATCTGGTCTAGTAGGAGGTGTCTTTGCCCATGGCAAGTGAATTGGAACTAGATGATCTTTAAGGTCCCTTCCAACCTAAACCATTCTATGATTCTGTTACTCTCTGTATGCTAAGACCTTCCTCTTGCTGCTGTGACTGTCCCCTTGACAAGTCTTTTTATATGACTATCAATTAACTTAAAACATGTAGGTTTTTAATTATTCAGAAATTAATAAAAGGAAAACATATTGTCACTCATTTGAGAGCAATCAGTTGATGTTCCCCACACACACACCCCCAGGCCCTTTCTCATAGCAGCCTGTGCATAGTGTTTTTCTCTGAGGACCATCTTTGAAATAAGTCATAAAACTCGGGATTTGCTTCTAGTTAAATTAAGAAAAGCACAACTGAAAGTCATTTTTGTATATCAGTGACTTATTTCACAATGTTTATAATTAAGTTATAAAATCCTCAGAAAAAGTCCCTCTAGAGGGTTCATCACAGTGATATTCCAATCCAGAGAGAATCCAGCAATTATGCTCCCAGCAATAAGGAGTGAATTCATGTCAATTAGAATTAAGCAAAAATATTAGGCTTAAGTTAGAGGAGAAATCCATCAACTCTGACATGGTAGTACATTATAATATCACTGGAAATGGCAATCTCAACAAGATGCCATCTCAGTCCTCAGATCATTATGACCTACTTACCTGTTTAAGGACACTTGCTATGACCATCAGAGACCAGCAGATGTTTATGTTGCGTCTCAGTGATTTTTGCAAGACAGCATAAAGATAAAGACAATGCCATTCTTTGTCCGAATGTATCTAGAATCCCCATGACTAAATTAAGTGTTTCTTCTGTATGACGATGCTGTTTCTATGAGGACATTATGACACAGGACAGTAGCTTATGCAGTTTCACCTGGTGAGGTAAATTACAGACAGTTTCAAAAGACCTACGTGCAAAGTAGCTTTCACTACTTTGAAAGTAAAATAAGCTACCTCAGTCTTAGTGAACTCAAAGTGTGCACACTTGGGAAATGAGTCCAGAAAATTTAGCAGCATATTAACATCCTGGTTTATTAAGCATTTTTCATTTAGCTAATCCATGAATGACTGAGATTCAGTGAATTCAATCAGCTGGCTGAATCATCTGTTTCTTTACTAAAAGTTGATGAAGATCATGATAAGAAAACTGATCTAATGCCTCTTCGTTTCTCTGGAAACACCGGCCGTAAAAGTGACGTCCTTTAGCTGTGAGGTAGTTGGCTGTGCTGTTGCTAAGCCACTCACATATATGACAAAAGATTATATTGATGCAAAGGAGGAGAAATTAATCAATCAAATGCGTCTGAGCTAATTTCCCTGGGCTGCCTTAATGGTTAACAGAATAAATGAGAGGGTATATTTCCAGGACATAATTAATCTTGCCTTAATGTAGACATCTAAAAAAGTTCAGATGAATTTTGCCCAATATGTGTCCATTTCTCCCTTCTTAATCTCAAATAAAATTAGGAAGACGAGCTTGTCTACAACAGTGTTGCTTAAGGATACGTAACTGCTCTCTAATGTTAATTATAAATCTTGCAGTTTCAAATTGGTTTGTTTCCATCCCCTCAACAGAACAAGAGAATACTTGTTTCTGTGAAATTTCTCAATAAAATATCTATTTCTTACAAATTTTCTAGAAAAAAGCCACATATTTTTGCACTTTGGATTATATTCTAAAATGATTAAATATATAGTAAATTACTATTTTACTTTTTATTATTATTTTGTTTTTCCTGTTAGAGCTTTGAATGTACCAATAATAATTCAACCGGTGGCCAGTCTTCCAAAACAATAGCTCTAAGCTGTTTGTAAGAAATGTGTGGCTTTCCAGTAACAACTTTCAAATTTAAGAGTCACTCAGGAGAAAGAAGAAACATTCTGTCTTTCCAACTGAGCTTCCAGTAGTACATGATATTAGTCTAAAATAAGCTCAATAGGTGGACTCTCTAAAACCAGTGGTGAGAGATAAATACTTCAGGGTGTAACATTACATGAGTTTTAAACTTTGACTTAATGTGACATGAATAATTTCTTAGACACACCTGTCTCTCCATTGGCTGTAGAAGGAATATATATAACTAGCTGTGACAGAGATGCCTGCACTGTAGGTATTTGCATTTAGCCTGGTGGACCACCATTCTTCTGTCCTTTTTTGTCTCTTTGGACTAGGCGAGATTCTGGGGGGTTTTATGCTATGTTATACTTATATAACCCTGAGAATACACTCAGTTTACTCAGAGAAAAAGGAGATCAAGGAATCATAGGACATGCAGTAAACATACTTTCTCACTGGAAATTTAGAAAGCTCCTTTCTTGATCCTTTGTTACTCCTTGTCTCTGACAAATGACAATTTCAAATGAAGAAGGATAGAAAGACTGGGGAAAAGTTCCAGGTAAAATGGTTTTCTTCTGTGTTTCTTGATCTTCATTATGTGAATCCAGAAATTGTACTCCATAACACAGATAAATATTCCAAGAGTTTAGTTTTCAAATTTTGGTTAAAAAAATCAAGTTGTTTAATTTTTATTTCAGACTTGCATTTAACCTTTTAAAGTGCTAATCTTTTAAAGGATACCTGAAGTAATATTTTCAAACAAAAACTTTCTTCAGCTGAGAAAAAAAAAATCCCCTTTTTACAATATAAAAACTTATATCTCTTAAAGTTTCTTTTTTTTTTTTATTTAGAAAAGTAATTTAAACCATTCCTTTCTTACAAAATTGTGATTTAAATGAAATCCTTAATTATATCATTCTTATGTTATTGTCATATTTTTCTGATTCAGGCCATAACTCTATGCAAGACTGAAGTTAATGGCAGCTGACCACTTACAAGAAGGGAGGAGATAGTCTCAATAAAAACAGAGGGTGGTAGGAGGGACAGAAGTGCCTCTTTTTTGCCATCACAACAGTCAGTAAGGAGGGCACCATGGTTTTAGCCTGCCACCAAGGACAGGTCTCTATCTAGGACCACAGTTCCTCTGCATATAACACATAAAGATGAAGAAATAAGACAGCCAAGGACAGCCAGCTGGGGCTGGAAAAGACAATAGAAGTGGAAGAGGGCAATCAAAGAAACAAACTAAAACACCTTTAGATTTCTTGTGCCTTCTCTCTAGCAAATATATATGTACTCTCTATTTTTAAATATAAACCTTTTGATGTCATTTGTAAATTCTATTCTGTTAATTAGCTGAATTTATGATATGAGAGGAATGAGATCTATTATTGAGTAAAGAAATAACATATATGTACATGAACACTAGAGTTGTGTTCTTATATAAAATTATGAAAAATTAAACACTCACTTGGTTCTTCCGGGTTGTAGCAATCATCCAGATCTCTCTTAGTCATTTCAGCATTTGTTGCTGTTTTCAGCAGAAATTATTCTTCAAGCAAAGACAAAAGGCATACTTCCTCAGGTTTACGTTCCTAAAACTGCATTAATTCTTGTTTGTCTGATGATATGAATTGTTCTCAACATAGTGATCATACTTCGAGACCCTTTGTGCTATGAATAATTCTAAGATATAAAGAAGATATTTCAGCTATTCAGTCTTAATTCTAATTGTGAAGCAAAATGGAGTGCTGTTTATTCTTTTTACTATTGCTGTTTTTAAAGCTGATTTATTCTGAGAGAAATTATATAACAAAATAATTTTAAGGAAAAATGAAAGCACTACCTCTCTATGTTTTAAAGATATTAATAATATTGAGTAGATGAGGTGAAGATCTTTTGGTTTCCTGATTTTTTTTCAATTACGAAAATTTTTGAAGTAACACATAAAAAAAAATATTAAAAAATAACATTTCTAAAGGTGCTTTATTTGAAGTTTCTAAGCCTGATAAATAAATAAACATTTTCTATTACAGTCTTTATGGATTTTATACATTAAAGCAGCTCAGACAAAATTTATCAGAAACTCTCCCATGGCTAGTGGGGATACTAAAGGAAAGACTCATCCTTTCTTTGCCCAGCTTCACAATTGAAGTAATTGTAGGGGAAAGAATAGTAGGAGAAGAAAATGATTTTTTTTTTGCATGGCACAGAAGGCAGTATTTCAGGGATAAATGTGCTGAGGGTACTTGGCTAATTAGAGTTTGGGAAAACAGAGAAAGACAGGGAGAAGTAACCAGCTAACCAAGAAAGTCAACTGGAAGAAAGAAGAAATTGGCTCAACGTTCTCCACATTTACACCAACGGCACAACTCTGATTAATCTCCCAGGAACCAGCTGGGTGAAGAGTTTTTCACTGTCTTATGTAAGACTTGCAGGGTTTTAATCCACATCACTACAAATACTGTGGTAAAGCACTGTAATTCTCCTCCTGAGACGTAGCCTTTGGGAGAATGCAACTGTAAACTTGGCGGCTCCAGAAAGTCTGATCAGTCCGTTACCATTCTTTGTCTGACTGTGCTTTGTAAACAGCTGGACTTCTTTCTCCTAAGGCTTATATACTGCTTTTTTTTATCTCACAGAACCGAGCTCAAAGCTTGAATAAATTTAAAAGTGCTGTAAATATAATGCTAAAGATCACAATTTTAATGTATGAGTTTTGATGTAAGTATATTCTCTGGAGATACTCTAGACCTCATGCAGAGAATCTTCTGCTCTCATCCTCTACATCCCCAGGCTTGTTTTTCTGTACATGGTGAAATTGTTTTAAATATTTTTATTACACACAACTGTAACACCTACATTATGCAGTAGAAATGTTTTTTTTTCTTTTTTTAACTCAGAAGCATGAATAATAAACATTGCCCTCATGTTATTTCTACACGTCCTGACAAATCAGAGGGGATACAGTTCAAGTATGACTGTCAGTATATTTAATTCTTACCATGTAGCTGAGGACTCTGATGCTATGACATCTATGTGATCATTTACAATTCATATTCTCAAGTTTAAATGTTGCAAAGACCAACTGCAAACCATCAGTTTAAGAAGACAAATAGACTAACAAATAAATCCTGGGACGTATCTTCTTCTTCCAAGTACATAACTTTTCAACACATAACATGATGCTGGTTTTAGACATTAAAGTATAATCTCCAATAGCACAGTAGTAAGAAATTAAACCATCCCTCTCTCAAGAAGACAAACAAAGGTCTGTGGTATTGTAAAAGTCTTAAACTAGAAAATTCCAGCTTTAATTGTTCATAGGATTTCTTTGCAAAACAATAACTTAGTGTGATCTAATTGCTCTATCTTGAAAATTTACTAAATGAGTTTCCATATTCTTATTATCTGTAGTTCTGATGCAGCAGAGTAACTCAGAATGTCTAAGTTAGAAGGAGCATAGCTTTCCATCTCCAAAACAGTTTGCAAAGCGCATTGCTCTAGAGAGAGCAGTGTGGTCCCTCGCTGCATGGTGTTCTATTAGGCAGGAGGATGAGGCATTCTTTGAAGAAACTGTCATGAAACTGAGTTAAGCTTCCAGACAAGCTGCAGAACAGTGCTTTGAAGGTTTCACCAAAACTGAGAATTTTTGTAAAACATTTTGGTTTGAGGAAATTAACTTTTTTTGCTGGTGCTTTAAACATCATAATGAAAATTTTGAATAACCCTGAGAGGATAAGATGGTAGTTTGTAAGACTGTCTGGGTATTCTGCTAATATTAAAGCTTTTCTCTGGTCTGACTGATTTACTAGATCAGTTCCTATTCCCCATTATGCATGTAGAAAACACCTCTAGCTAATTACGCTTCTCCTTCATACCTGCATTTTGTAAATAACCAGGGGACATATATAGAGTCTAGGTGCAACTGGGACTCATTTTCAGGTGAATAGCTACCGAACAGTTACTTGTTAAACTCCTGTGCTAGACACTCTTAAATCAATAAATATACAGCACATATGAAGAGACAGAAGAAACACAGTAACCTTGGTTTAGGTAATAGAATAATAAGCTGGGCGTGTAGTAGAGATAGTTTATCTTGTTCAGATAACTTTCAATGAAAGTATATTTTTGATCAATATTTTTTAAAGTGTCATCCGGACATTGTTTTATTTTCTTCTTTAGATAACCCTGAATATTGAAAACAAAGGTGATTTAATTGAAATCTTGCATATGATCTTCACTGAAGGTGTAACCTGGCTTCCTTTATTTCTTTTTTCTGGCTAAAACCAGCCACTTTTATTCAGGCAATTGTGTACTGGAATACACTGGAAGGGGTTTGTTTGGGTTTTTTTGTTTTCCCTCTGAAGATCTCCTGTTTAAAAATACTTGTACCATAAACATTTCTGGTTATCAGCATCTTTAAGATCTACTCTGTTGTGACTGACTTTCATTTTCTTTGAATCTCTTACATTTTCACTCAAGTCTCTGTTTTGAATATTAAAATCAAAGTGGTCTGGGGAAAGGGTACACGGAGAGGAAACAGCTTCTTTTGTGTAGAAAACAAAGAGTATATTAACATTCACTATGAAATGTTTAATTTTTTTATATACATATATCTTGGCAAATGTGTTTATTTTTCAAAAAGTATAATTTATCAACTTGATAGAAAGCTTTACTGTAACTGTTACATCAAGAAATTATTTCATATATACCAGTTATCTTACAGGTGTTTTTTGTCTGGTGATACTAGCTTGTAAAGTATATCTAGGGTTTTTTTTTAATATCTTTGTGTTTCAGTGAACTCAAAAATACATGTTCTTTCAAACTAAATTTTGCAAAAAATGTCTTTGCATGCAATGCATTTTTAACTCATACAATATTTAGAATTCTTTTGTTTTGGTTTGGTTTGGTTTGGGTGGTCTTTTTCTTTTTTCTTTTTTTCGCCCATTCTCTGTAGGCACATGTAACCACTATTTCCTGTAACATTTACTTCTTGAAGGTAGACTTCTCATTTCTCACTGGAAATTAAGACATTTCACAGTAGTTATATGAAATAGTAATACAACCAAACTGATTTTACAGGCCTTTGGATTTATTTTATTTGATTTTTTCATTCCTTGAGGGATTTACATTTGACCCAACAGCTTATGACACAGTTAAAGAGGCACCAAGCCTTGCAGATCTTCTGAGGTGTGACAAAATTGCTTGTACTTCTGTGAGTACAATGCTGGGTTGAGTGGTGTGCAGCCATCAGTGCACCATAATGCTCATAATTCTCTAACATGACATATCTTGTACTTTGGGTTCACTTGTTTGTTCACAGAGTAAAGTTCTGCAGCCTTTGGTTTTGTATCTAGTATTTTGCACCCTTCCTTTTCCTTTCCATTTTTCTTCCCTCTTCTCTTCTTTGGGATTCTGACCTATTTCAATTTTTTGATTCCTCCAGAGAGTACTATTAAATATTTTCCTACATAATAAAGTATCATGAACAGCTCTTTGCAAAGACAATTTCCTTAATTTTATTATTTCAAAAAAATTTCAAAAGGCTCTAGTGCTCTCCACTTTTTATGGAATTAAAATTATGAGTAAGGTTTTAGTACGCTCTTTCTCCATCCCTGAATTGGAAGTGTTTCAGGCTCTGGTTTTAGCTCTGACAATAACTATTTGAATGACTGCACTGTTTGCTGTCTTTCTTTGTGCCCTATGTTCTCTTCTTGCAATATGAGAATAATGACACAGATTTTATCTAGAAATTGCTTATTGCCCTTCAGTGGTCACACAGTCACATGCGAACATTATAAATAGACTTCAAGCCTACACAGTTATTTCCTTGTTTCCTTTACCAAACAATACCACATAGTAATGTAATTGCCTTCATCCTGGCCTACCTTAATAACTGTTATTCCTCAGCAATGCTAAATGTCATCTTCCTTGAATTTAATAAATGAAAATCTGTTCTATTGTGCTGTCCTGTGTTTGAGCTTTTAACCATGTTACTTTCGTATTTTTACAAGCTTTTACCGCCAATATGGAGATGTAATCACGGACAATTCTAGATTCCATATGATTATAGATTTTATATTTACTATAAACACCATGTTTTGTACAATATCATTTCCTAACAGCTCTATCCATTCATGCTGAAATTGAATGTCATGAAGAATTGTATTATTCAGAATTTTGTTTCCAGAATTTATTTTTTTATTTGGGGGAGGTGGTGGGGGGAGAACAATCCGGTTTTCTATTTAAAGAGCTACTGACATGGAGACTGACAGTTTTGTTGCACCTTTTAGAACTTAAGATACTCAAAAAAGCATGACCTTTGGGCTTTTGTTGGTTTTCATGATGTACATTAAGGAAAAAAGAGAGGGATCTCAAAAGAAGCAGAAAAGGTAAAGCAAGATGTATGACAAAGTCCATTAGGGTAAATTGTCTGATAAGAAAAGATACAAAACTAAACAGAGCATACCTGTTTTCATACCATAAACCCCACTTGTTTTTTTATGATAGATAAAACAGATTTATTCTTAGAGAAAATCTCCAGATTAAAAAAAAAATAAAAATCCCAAGTATTCAAGTGCTCAGAACTAAAGCAGAATATGTATGATATTTGCTCTGTAACTATCATAGTAAACAGAGTAATTTTATATATACAATTTTTTTAAATTACTTGGAAAAGTACTTTTAATTTTAAAAGAATAAAAAAGGGAAGTATACGATGGAAAAATCCTTAGAGAACAACTTTTTTACCTGTGACTGATTCAACACAGAGGATAAAAGATATCAAGGATTTGAGCCCATCTCAATTATTTTGAGTCTCTTGGTGCAATTCTTCTGGTCCTTCTGAACTTTGGTAGGGTTTTTATACCAATGGAGAAAGAGTATAGCAAGACTGTACCATGAACTTTCTTACTCTTAAGACATGTATTTTCCCAGTGAAGACATAAAACTCTGGTGCCTGGGAATGATATATATATGTCAGAAGAGAATTCGCTGAAGACAGGAAATCCTCTGCCAGTGATATACAGCTAGAGTATGGTTCATTTGTAGCAGCTGAGTGGCACAGTGGGATCATAACTATATTTGAGAATCTGGCACAATATTTCCCTGAGGTGTTTCCATTACTGAAATAGCTGAACTTCTATACATTTTATATATTCTATGACCTATTAGAGCCCTAGAAAACAAAACAAAAATGATATGGAATAATGTTTTGTCTATTTGTAGATATTTATAGACATTATTTATATTTACTGTACATATAAAATTTTATCAAAACTTTCTGATACTTCTTCACTGCATTTAGATCCAAACTATGCCTTCTTAAAATATCTCTTTGAGTTCACACCATAAAGCTATAAACGTACAGTATTTTGGAGATACAGTCCTAATCACTAGAAAAGGCATTATATCAATTGTATTTCTAGAAAGATTAGATTCATACTCCTCCCCAGTTGAATGGTGCATATGTTTGCCAGCAATTAACAAGAATGTAATGCTGTTCTTTCATATTTTGAATACAGATTCACAGTGCTGGCTGGCATTTCAAGACACCAGCATGTGTGGTAGAAACTCTCTACAGTGCACGTTTTTCTTGGATTATTAATATTGACTCTAACTAACAGAAAAAAAGATTTTACAAAGAGTAGAATAATTATACCAAAGAACATTTCATGTTTTTTTTCTTCCTGAGGCTGATTCTTACAGTGCTGCATTATGTATGTCTGAGAAAAGTACATATAGCTATGTGATTTACAGATTCCCAGGCTTGATCAAAAGTTTTATTATACTTAATTTTGTTTTAAAATGATATACATATTTTTCTATTCATTATGGAGATATGATAATGAGTAATACTTTGTAAAACTAGCTGGATAAAAAATATTCTTATTCCTTGAGGTACACATGAAATAGCTGCAAAGATATGAAAAGCTTGTTTTACAGCAATGTAAAGCATCTTATGAAATGCTTTGGCTATTAAAAAATGAAGCAATCGTGGTGTTACTTTTACTTATTCCTATTTAAAGCTTTCTGTTTGCATTTCTAACAGCTATCTTCCCTAAAGTAGAGATTTGGGTTTAGTTGGGATTTATGGCAGCATATGGGAAAAAGCTGCCAGAAGTGATTTTAATCCATTAAAAGAGAAGCTTTACAAAATGATGGAATCACAAATTACAGATGCCTTTTGCCAAGTATAACTTTTTTCTTATAATTAAATCCTAATGTACAGTTTTCCCTCTGTTATTTACTAAAAAGTCTAACTTTTATTTGTTTACTTTGCAGAATAGTTTTGCTCATTACTATTTAAAGCTGTTAGTAGATATCAAATTAAGGCAATAAATATCTTATGAATAACATGCCATACTAAGAAAGAAAAGGGAAAGAGGATTTAAAAAAAAAAACCATAGTTCCAATCTTCTGTAAATTGCTGAGCTCTTCCTGAGAGCTGCTAAGCATCCTCAGCTGCCCCTGAAGTCAATGGGAGCTGTAAGTGCTCACAACCTCTTCAGCATCCTAGCCCTGAGCACCTGGCACTCTTACGCCTCCTATTTGTCTAGGGCTTAAAAGAAGTCAGCTCCAAGCATTTGCTGACACTGCATGTTGTGCTGCAGTGTAGAAAAAGTTATGAGTGGCATGTAAAAGAGCTAGTTTGAGCACTTGAGGCTGTTTAGCGGAAAGGAATTGGGAACTTAATTCCCTGAGGTACCTTTGGGTGCGTATCCTGCTTGTCACTAGCTGGTTCTATGATGCTTCTATTAAAGCCAAAGAGAAGCCAATGCTACTTTCAGAGGTAAACGACTACACTAGCAGGATTTTTCTCATGAGGCAAGTTAAGTCATGACGGTGAATGTCACAGCTGTGAAGGAGGTCTCACCTTACTGCTCAGGGGCTAGCCAAAGCACTTCACTGAGAACTACTCTTGCTCACCCTTTTTCCCAGGTGTTCCCTGAGACATGACTGTTGGGGAGGTTCGCTTCTAGTGTAGTGACAACCACCAGGAAGAGGTTCTCCTGTCATACTGTAAATATGTGCCCAGTGACTTATTAGGTTAGGGAAGAAAAAAATAGGAAAAACCTAGAGGCTGACTGCTAATAATAAAATGATTCATGTGGTCTGCCACTTACTTTCTCTCTCTTTTCTGAAGAGGAAGAAGGTAACCAGCCCAGAGCATGCTACTTTATTTTATCAACAGAAGCTTATTTCAATCTATTCCTTTACAGGAAAAAATATATTTCTGAGCACAGCCTTACCTGTGCATCTGAGGGAAATGTATTAACCCTACTGCTTCTAGGGAGACCCTAGATGAAACTGCATTGTGTACGTAGTAAATTCTGCCACGTAGAAGAGCTGGGGCTCTGGTGTATGGCTTTTGCCTACCAGTGTTGAAACTCAATGTCTTGCCTAGCTATAGTTCTTTTGTCACAGTCACTATGCAGGTTTTTAGACATTGATTCTAAGGTTCATTTGCGCTCAACAATGCAAGTAATATAGGTAGTTACCAACACACAAATAAAAACCAAGTCCAATTGTGAAGAGAGAGAAAAATAAAGAATGGGTTGATCATGAGGAATTCTTATTTTGCTTTTTTTATTTTCTGTCATTAAAATTGTTTTAACAAGAAGAAACATAAATACCACCTTTTTTTACTAATGCTGATCAGGAGATTACTTGTTTTCACAGAAAATAGTGAGAAATTTTCCAAGCAATTTTCTTAAGAGAAAACTGTTTTCATTGTTGCTTTTATTGTCAGAGGAGACAAAAGAGAGAGCTTTTATCAGCAGATAATGTCAATCAAAAAGTCTGACATTTTTTTAAGGATTAAAACCCAATAAGAAATCATTTTCCTGTGTCTCTGTTTTACGGACATGATCTGGGAAAACGAGAAATGAAATTATATTGGATCTGAGATACCTTACTAGGAAATGATCCATTCTGGCATCTGGAAAAACTACACTGTCACTGAGAGAAATCAGTTCTCCATTTTTGTTTGTCATTAGGCCCGATGAGAACAAAAGCCCAGGTAAGAATTATGACATTCATGATAATAAAATATGTATGTGCCTCACAAAAAAAAAAAAAAAAATAGAGCTACAGAAATTCTTTTCTCCCTGGCCTCTCTATAAACAGATAGTTTTATACGATGTTAAACAGTATTTGTTTGTGATCATTGAGAAAGAGTACCTCCTCTAAATATTGGATAGGCATAATTTTATGTGGTATTTGTAACTGCTATGAAAATTATGGGTTTATTTTATTGTTTTGTTCCATTGTCTTATATGACTACCAAGTTTCACAATTTTATACAAATTTTGTGATGTTCTTAGTTTCAGAAAACGCAAAGGAGAGATGAAACTTAAATTGTTTTAATTTTATTTTGAATAATTTAATCGGTTATTGAGATTATGTAGTAGTTCTGAAATTTTATGATTCTTCACTGAGCCTTCCTATTCTCCACATAGACATTTTGATGAGCTTTCATTATGGTTTTCGGTCTTATGCAATGTGTTTTGTCTTTCTGAATTTGTTGTCAGACTGGAAAACGACACTTAGCTAACTGGTGACATCAGAGGTATATAGTCATGTTACAGTCATGTTAGGCTGGAAATTTTACTAATTATTATTCTCGTTATATATTTATTTTATATCATGCCTGGGGACGCAATCAAATGACAAAGTGTGCAATAAAGTTAAATTACCATGAGGTCACTCAGGTTGTCCCTCAAAGAGGTAAAAAGTCTGTGCTGACTCTATAACTTACAAACCTCAGTCACTATAAAAGTTAATTAGGATGAATTCCAAAACAGTAGGCGTTTTTTCTCAAGTAGTAGCAATGCAAGGGTGGATGTGGCTCAGACAACATTAAACTGACTGACAGGGATGAAATTGGTGATGACTTTTATGGAAAAACAGATTAAAAATCCACAGCAACTAATAAACTCATCATTTAACTTTTTTGTTTTTCTAGCTTCTGATTACAATGGTTAAAAGAGCTTTATCAAATGTAATGTCCGTTCCACTGAGTTGACCTTGGCATAGAGTTGACCTCTTAGTATTCCACTGATCTGAAGTAAGTATTAGGAAGAAAAAGGCTACTAATACTCAAGGTCACTCTTGGCTCAAAAGCCAGGCTAGAAGCTTGAAAAAGATTTCTAACTGTTAGATTAGAAATTATAGTCTAGGGGGCGTAAAAACTAACATGACTGCCCCCCATAATAATTAAGACCATAAGTCAAAAAAGCCACATCATTTTTCTAGCATTATTACGTGATTCCTAGAGCTCCAGCAAATGTAGTATTTATGGATAAAATCGTGCAACAAGCAATGATTTGAAATCAGGATGTAGTCTTTCATAATTCTAATATATCAAAAAGTCTTTGAATGATAGCAGTAAAAACAGACACTCAGTGAGTCACAATGGAAAAGATTTGTTTATCTGAACCGAATTATATTTCTTTTTCTTTTTTTTTTTAGGCTCAACATTTCTTTCCTTATACTTTAATATATGAAGTTGCAGGTTAATTTTTAATTATTTCTAAAATTGATTAATTCAGGTTCCAGTTTGTCAAAAGCATTCCTTGATTTTTAAAGCAGAACTTGAATTCTTGGTAATTCATTTTGTAGAAGATTCTAGGTGCCTGAACTTATATACATGAAAGAAGATAAGTTTAATCATAATGATATTCTGGTTCTTGCCTTTAAGTAGCTCTTGGTTAATTCAGACAATTCTGGGACACTAGGGTATAATGAACAGAAATGACATCCCAAAAGCACAGTGCTGTACAGGCTCATAAGGCTTTCATAAATAACATAAGCAACTATTGCAGGCTTAATCTTTTATCTAATTAATGGGCTATGCATGCCTGGAATGACTAGCCTTCCACACTTTCTTTCTGTTAGTTTTCTAATACGATATATCAGATGAAAATACATTGCACATCTTATTATGACTGTTTTGCCGGTGGGAAAAGAAAATAATTGCATTCATTTTGGTCAAACTTGTCAAGTAAGTGGAAATGAAAGGCACTGGTTTGTAGCACAAGAAAGTTCTACTCCGAAAACTAAGTGACCATTACAATTGCACATATTTCTTCTGCTTCTTTTCTTTAAGAGCAACAAGCAGTAACAACAGAAGTGCTCTTCAATCATTTTAAGCCAACAAAAGGACAAAGTGTTCTAGTGACTTAGTCTATGACTTGCTGATCAGATAATCTTAATTTAATTCTTTGTTGTGCTATGGCTTCTCTCTGTTAGGTGGTGTAAATTTTCTAGACTTTTAAGAGTGAGTAAATACCTTATAATGCAGATTTTAGCTTTTAATAACTGCACTGGGAATAAGGTGCATGACAATTATCTAGTCTGTTAAGTGACACAGTTTCACGAAGTCTTTGACATAAACGAATGTTGCTCAGCTCAGCCCCTTTCCCAGACTTCCTGTGTGGGAATGCACACCAGAAGGTCTATGTAATATCCCACAGGCAATAAAAGCCTGCTCTGCCTTCACTCTGAGATAACTGGAAGATGTGCTGCTATTTTTGTGTGGCACAGCGTTTAAACCCCACCACAGAGAAGGACTTGCTAGCATCAGCTAAGTACTGCAGCAGTTACTCTTAAGTGGTTGCTGGAGAGATTGGTACATATGGTTAGCTTATGTCTGCCTTCAGAAAACATCCCCTCAAATGTATGAGTCACAGCGCTTCATATTTTCACAGCCCAAACACATTTTTTTAACAGACAGCATATACACATATTGGTATATATGTATGCGTGTGTCTCCGTGTGTTTATGTGTGACAAAATTCCAAAGCTTAAAACCAACCTACGAACTTCACTGAATGTGCACTGTTGAAGTAAGTTCAAAACTCTTCTTTCTTAGACTTACAGATGTTCACTGAAATACAGTACCATTGTTGTAACTTCATTCATTACAGCAGCAACTTATAATTGTTACCTGGCACATTCTCAGGCAAACCGGCAAAGTATTTCCCCCAATCTCTCTCTTTTGCAAGCAAAGGAATTACCTTTTAATCTGAAATGTATATTCATTGGAGAGGAGAAGAGACTGAGAAAAGGACAACTTCATGTGACAGCTAAGTAATCTCATTTAACATCGGTACTGTGCTGTGTAAAACCACTGGTTGTGATCACAGGTATACGGAATAAAATTCTTACGAGTCCTCTGCAGCACTTAGTGATTCATTTCACCGGTTGATTTAATCTGTCTCATTATGCTTATGCTATCACACGTTCTTTCAACCTTTTTGTTTGTTATTACAAGCAGGCTACTTCATTAATAACATCCTGCAATTTAATAACTCAGTATGAATCAGACTATGTCTCTGTAGTCTGTTTCAGAAGCTGTCATAACACTTTCACTCTAATTCCTCAGGGTTTTGGGGTGCTTTGGATTGTGGTAATGGGACCAGAAATTAGAAGCACCTCAGTTTAAACCTCTACAAGTAGACATTTGAGACCAGAATGTGTTTAATCTGATTTATTATATATGCTTATATAAGAATAAGATTAATCTTTCTCAGGAAATACCGATTTATCTCCAAAGAAAAACACGGTTGTTCAATGTCAAATGACAAAATTATTACACTTATGCATCTTCTTCACCTCAACTTCACCTCATCATATCACTATGGTACTAGAGGTGTAACAACCTTTCAAAAATAGGTTTGATGTGCATCACCACCTACCTAGATGTATTATTTTCTTCTAAAAATACGTCAGTGAAAGAAATATTAGTAAATAAGGATCCAAACTTTTTGTCATTTCTGTGTAATCTTCAGGGATTCCCTTGCCTTGTCTGCTCAACAATTCTATCAGATACCAGGCATATTGGCTAATTCTTAATCTTCATGCTTATGCTCATATTTAATTATTTTTTTTTAGTTTTTGAAGATGTTAAATCCCTGAAAGGCTTTTCTCTTGTTCTTCCCCCCCCCACCTTCCTATTAGATGCAATTTTTTCTTATGACTCTGTAATAAACATTTTAGAAGTTACTGAAGGTAGATATATTATGCTAATAGCATTAACAATTGTTTGTGTAATTTTATTTTTTCATGAAGAAACACAAACTAGATATTGAAAAAATATTACAAATCAAATAGCTTAGTTACATATACATATTCTGTAAGAACCTTTGACAGACGAATTGCATCAAGACTTAGATTTAGATTTTCTTTAAATTAGTATATTTTTCTTGAAAGTTAGATATTATGTTTCTAAAAAGTAGGAAATACTGAATTTCAAAGCTAATATATCTTATGATAAATGGAATTAATAAGAAAAGTTCACTTTACTGAAGTTTTAGTGAAATTAAATTATTTGGTGACATGCCCTTCATTCCTATAATACTGTGATTCTTGTGATATAAGTGAAGGTAGGTCTATGATACTCCTGACTAAGCTCAAAGTACTCTCCTTTATTTCCTATTCAACAAAGTAAATACTGTAATTTTGCTAACATGTGGTTAATCCTTGAAATATTTTATTTGAGGTTTTTCTGGGTATCTCGGAACCACTTGTTCCAGAAGTGTTTCAAAGTTGCTAGGTCAAGACAACTATCTCAGCCACAGCTGCAATCCACATCAAGAAAAAGCTACCCTTATACAAGATCTTATCTCTCTGTTTTGATTTCTATGAAGATAAAACCCAGGCATGTAGAGCTAATAAGAATATTCTTCACTCAAATCAGGCCTTTAATTTGATTACAAGGTATCCAGGAACCTGCATCAAAATCCCTTCCCTGGCCCCCAAACCCTAATTGCAGTAGTTTCGAGCTTTTTATTTGGCTGGTGTTCGGGTTTGTTTCTTCTCAAAACCTGTGGCTTTAAGTTTCTCCCTTACTTATCATTTTTGTATAAATCTAAGGGCAGTGGGATTATTTCTGGGTGTATGGACTGTCTGAACCTTTCACTGCTAGGACATGCAAAGACAGTATCTTTTATTCTATAACACCTCAGACTGTTTTTACTTGTTACATGAATTCTTAACTACTTGAATATATCTTAGATACCATGCATCATCTGTATGTATGTAAATGTAGAGATATTTTCATACGTACTCTTTCTTTGTCTCCTCTAGCTATCTACATGTTGGCGCATGGAAAAACAAGCAAAACTGCACAGACTACGCAATTGTTAGGTTCTCTTTGCTGTTTAATCAAATTATGAGCTAAGGAATCATACTTAGTAATGAAATTAAGTACTTGCACGACTGAGCAGCAAATAAACGTGGATGGAGGGGAAAAGTTGTATTCATTGCAAAAAGAAGGGAAAACCTCATTCAATGCCACGCAATGTCATAATTAATGTGTCAAAAATCAGATAAAGCAATATGTTCAAAAGCACAAAACAGTATTAGTGCAACCTTTTCTATCCATTCTAGTATGTAGGAGTGAAAAGCCTGAATTCTAATTCTAAACTGAATTTATTAGTCTACATTCCTTCATTGACCTATTTAATATATTAAATTTTTATTAATTCTCCATTCTACCTTTCCTCAATGAAAACTCTTTTCAACTGTAAACAAAATGAGAAATAGTTGGAATCAAAACATACAAAATGGTGAAAAGAAAATAAAGTGAAACTCTCTGGTAAAATTACAAGCTTTCAGTTATCTTCCTTTCTTTCCACAACTTCTATATAAGAGGTGAAAATGAATTCAGGAAATATACTGCTTTGTTACAATAGTTAAGTGCTTTTCTCCTTTCTTTGCCTTTCTAATATGCTCTTCTCAGCTCCCTTGTCTTGATGTTATTTCTGATTTATTTTTTTCTCTATATCCATATTTTCATTCTACTTGCTAAAATGCTATGTTTTTCCTGAATTTACAAGGAAGAAATAACTGGTAAAATAGAATACTGAGTATCTCAGCTTCCTATTTGTCTGGACAGTGTGAGTTCTTAAAATAAACAAACAACACACAAAAAGGTGACCAGTTTGTAACTTTGATCTGTAGTCACTTTATTAATTACTGTCAAATACCTTTTCAGATTTTTATTTTTAAATAAAATCACTAAAGATAGTATGAGTCAGTTTTATCAGCATTGTTATTATTAACATCAAGGTTTACTTTCAGAAATGCTGTTAAAATAAGGCATATGTTTCTGATCGTTCATTATATTTATGCTTTTTTGATGTAAAACTGAAATGTTAGGGGGTTTACATCTTCTAGATTTTTCTATCATTTTATTTTCGCTTGTGCTAAGTAATTCCAAGTGATCATTATTTCAATTTCTTTTTGGATGAAACTTGTATGTAGGTGTCTGACTGATCTCTCAAACTCGTTTTTTGATTTTTTTGTTTTTTGGGGTTTTTTTAATTAAAAAGAATATTAAGCCTGGGCACTGGTAACTTTATCTGTTTTTAAGAATTTTAGTATTTTTAAGGATAAAATTATAACTTGTTTAAAACGTAAAGAGATATTTGTGTATTAGCAAAGAATTATAAAATTAACAAGGATTTGAACAATGACATAAAAATTAAGAAGGTTATAAAATTAACCCTCTCAGTATGGGCACTATCTTCTATTGATCTCAGTGAGCCTGGAGATAACAGCTTAAATAGCCATTGGAGCAAGTTTGAATTGTGGTGTTGAAAGATATAATGATCTTTGAAGTTATTTTAAGACTCCGCAAAAACACAGTGAATAGAAAGGATGAATTCTTCCTTTCTTTATGTAAATAAAGTATTTTTATGTCACCCATGAATCAAAAAGGTAAATGTCAAGGAAAGTAGATGGTGAAACATTAAGAGTAAAAGGGAGTAAAAACTGTGACACTTAAGCATACCTGGAAATTAGTTTTAAATACATTCCTGATATTGATTATTTATTATCACTCTCTTAACTAGGTTTGCTCAAAATTTTCATTTACACTTTCTGAAAAACAAACAAACAAAAATTAATCTGACCTTTAAAACAAATAAAAAAATGTTTTACTTTCAGGACCTTAGCAAAGTTTCTGAAGTTACTTTATCTACCATACAAAAATACATTTTCCTAACAGTCTAGAATATATGGTTTCTATTTGATAGTGATTTAGGCAAAAATCAAAAAGGTTATGGTGGGTTATTTTGTTGTCCTTGTTTTGCTTTTTTTAAAAAAATATCATTTTAAAAACACTAGATATGACTTATCTGCTTCCTTAGGAAGAGAAATATATTTGCAAGTTATTTCCTAAAGGTACTTTCCAATTCCTATTAAATTTAATAGCTAGATTTTTATGTATTTTAATGATAAGAGGTCATGTCTAATAACACTTTTAATAGGTACATACCCAAGAAATCAAGTTAGTTAAAACTGATTTACTGTCTTTTTAATGTCTCAACTTCTTGAAAAAATCTCAAGAAAA
Source organism: Burhinus oedicnemus (assembly GCA_008921705.1). Taxonomy (NCBI): domain Eukaryota; kingdom Metazoa; phylum Chordata; class Aves; order Charadriiformes; family Burhinidae; genus Burhinus; species Burhinus oedicnemus. The sequence continues at coordinate 341,258 of VFFE01007188.1, forward strand.
TGATCTCTTGTCCTTCAAAGGCTTACATAGTTTCCAGAAGGAGGCCCATGCCTGTTTGCCAGATTGAAATGCTAGACAATTTGAACTGTTCTGTCTCTAAGATGGAATCCACCTAGCAGAAGAATATAGTTGTGTAATATGTGGGTTATCAAGGTGACCATAAAGTGTGGTGGTATGGTTAAGAATGTCAGCTTTGAGGCTGTTATTCCTCCTCTTCATTTAATCTGTCACTGAACAATCTACATAAACATGTCATAAAAAGTTTCAGTTAAGACTGAGAACCTGGCAGGCATTAATTTTACTAGATCTAAGAAATTTCCCTAAGCTTAAAACCAAGCAGAATCTATACCCCTGCAGGAAAAAATGAATGATTCTGTGTTATATTCTGAAAATAACCTCTTCATAAACTAAAATAAGATAAATCAATAATTTTTACTCTTTAATTCCACAGAACCACTCAAAGAAACATGTCACTGATTAAGAAAGCAAATGAGGTGATGGGGGCGGGGGGGGAAGTGTGTGTGCGCAGCGGAACAAGTGAAGGGAATAGAAGATAAGACAGGAAAACCTCAATAACCAGTTAGCAGAGACCTCTGTATATATAGCAAGAAGCCTGAGTCCTGAGCCTAATTTTCTCCACTGGGGAAGAGTCTCAAAATGTCATTCTGAAGGACAGCAACTCATATCCACCCTAGAAATTAAGTTTCAAAATGTGATCAAACTGTATTTTCCTTATCAAACTCATTCAAATGACTATTTGCTTTTCAGGTCATATCTCTATTTACATAATTGGCTGAAGCTAATATATACTAGTCAGAAATATTTTGATACACTGCACTTTTTTTCTTTATGACTCATGCTTCATGCCTTGATATTTATCATGGATTCAGCTGCACACTCTAACTGTTGAGTTTGTGCCTACTTTACTGATTAAACTGAATATTTTAGTAACAGAATTTACATATACACTGATTGCCCTGTGCACTTGTATTTTTTTCTGAGGTGGAAAAAAAAGTAAGGAGTGTTACTTTCATGGCTTTTTATGATGTATGCTCTGTCTGTCCCCTTGATGTACATGTGATAAAAGCTTTTTCAAACTATTTACAGACCTTATTCTTTTGCCAGGACTCAGATACAGTGTATTTAATTCCAAAATTTGGACCCTTTAGGAAAATGCAGAAATGAATAGTTCTCTTAGAAGTAAACAGGTAAGTTCCCTACTATGATGAAAGTAGAGCGATGTTTGTGAAAACCTGTCTAACATACACAAGATCTATGCTGTCAGGAATTGTATTCTCTACAATTTGGGAAGACTAAAGACAATACTGTGAATGTGGCAGGAGCGTGATTTTGGCTGTTATGTAAAGCAAGCATCACATTCTTCTGTTATAAACCTATACTTTGATGTTCATTACTGATTTCACAGTGAAGACTATGAAAGCAGGTCACTGTTTGGAATGCAAAGTTATTTCTTTTTCCTTATAACTTTGAATTAATTTCTGTTTTCACTTCCACCCTTTTATCTTCTCCAGTGCGTCTGTGAACATGTACATGTTTTTGAGCTTATTCGTGCCTTCATAAGAAAGTAAGGTATTAAGCATAAATACTCAAATTAGGGTTACTTTCTTGCTTCGTTGTAATTATACCTACAGGATACAAATGGGTTAGAAAAGATAGTCCTGCATCTGTGTCTGCACATATACAGTGTGTTGAGTAGTCCTAGAGCACAAGGGAGTGTAACTTTTGGGAAGGTAAGAGTCTGAATCCCTTACAGTTGAGGGCTCTCCAGAGCCAAAACCTATTTACTGGGCTATGACACATTATCACTCCCACAGGAAGCCCCTGGCCCTGTTTTTCATTTCGCAGAAGAGGCATAGCCTCAGTGGACTCATACACGATGTTGTAAACCCTGAAACAAAAATGGTATTAAGTGTAAGCGTTTACATGTTACATTTAGCCAAGATGGTAGCATTGCTGAACATTTGTTTAAGATGACTTCAGTAATTTAGTAAGAGTTCATTTAGTCTATAATAAAACTACTCCCTATGTTTTATGTATCTTACTTTAAAACAAGGAAACCAAATGGAAGACCTGGGAGTAATCTTTCTGATTCACTCTCAGTCTTTGGAGACAAGTTTCCATGTAATATTTTACTTCCCAGAACAGAGCATTCACTTGAATGTCAGCGATCTGTAGGTATGAAAACACTTAGAATATACAGACTATATGTATGACCATAGACCTGCTTTACAACTTCTCCTTCTATATGGATTCCAGGTATCAGGTGTAGACCAAAATGTTATTATTCATGCATTGAGATGTAGTTGATTAGTAATTTTCTTAGCAGGTATCAAGAAGTAAGCTTTCCAGTCTTTATATTTTGTATGAATGTGAATAATTAGAAGACAATGCATTAGAATCAATATGTAAAAAATCATGCAAACAGTGCATGCATCAGATCACAGTATTAGTCTGATTCAGGAAGTTATGAACCAGGGAGGCCTATAAGCAAGCTAATATTACCAGTGATGTATTTAATGCCTCAGCAACTACCCCTTTTTGGATATCAAAGCACACAGTTCAATCACCACATTATGAAAAAGTTAAAATGTTACTCTGTGCAGAAGAATTGGCAAAACCTAATTTTTTTTATTAAAAGCACATGTCTCTGCTAAAAATTCACTGTAAAGATGAAACCAGTAAACAGTGAGAAGTGTGAGGTGGATTGAAAACTAGCCGAATAGTTGGGACCAGAAGGTCATCAGCAGCGGCACAGAATCTGCTCAGAAGCCAATGACTAGCAGTGAACCCCAGGGGTTAATCACAGAATCACGGAATTTTCAGAGTTGGAAGGGACCTCTAGAGATCATCTAGTCCAACTCCCCTGCTAAAGCAGGAATGCCTACAGCACATTACTCAGGACTGCATCCAGGCGGGTCTTGAAAATCTCCAGAGAAGGGGACTCCACAGCCTCCCTGGGCAGCCTGTTCCAGTGCTCTGTCATCCTAACCGTAAAGAAGTTTTTTCTTGTGTTTGAAATACTGAGTCCAGTCCTGTTTAACTTGTTCATTAATTATGTGGATGATGAGATAGAGTGTGCCCTCAGAATGTTTGCAGACCAAACTGAGAGGAGTGGCTGATACGTCAGAGGGTTGTGCTGCCATTCACAGGGACCTGGACAGGCTGGAGAAATGGGCTGACAGGAATCTCATGAAGTTTCACAAGCAGAAGTGCAATGTCCTGCACCAATACATGCTGAAGGCCACCCAGCTCGGAAGCAGCTTGGCAGAAAAGGACCTGAAAGTCCCTGTGGTCACCAAGTAGAGCATGAACCAGTAATGTGCCCTCGTTGCAAAGCAGGCTGGTGGTATCCTCAGCTGCATCAGGCAAAGTATTGCTGGCAGGTTGAAGGAGGTGATCCTTCCTCTATATTTAGTGCTGGTGTGGCTACACTTCGAGTGCTATGTCCAGTTCTGGGCTCCTCAGAGACATGGACATACTGGAGAGACTCCAACAAAGTGCCACAAAGATGATGAAGGGACTGGAGCATCTCTCCTATGAAGAAAGACTGAGAGCTGTGACTGTCCAGCTTGGAGAAGGGAAGGTTTGGGGGATCTGTACATAAATACCTGAAGGGAACCTGCAAAGAAGATGGAGCCAGCTTCTTTCAGTGGTGGCCAGTGAAAGAACAAGAAGCAATGGGAACAAACTGAAATACAGGACGTTCCCTCTGAACACCAGAAAACACTTTTTTTACCTTCCGGGTGACTGAGCACCAGAATAGGTTTCTCGGGGAGGTTGTGGAGTCTCCCTCCTTGGAGATATAAAAAAAAAAAAAACAAAAACAAAAACCAACCAAACAAACAAAAAAACCACAACAACAAAAAACCCCCCCTAACATCTAGACACTATCCTGGACAGCTGACTCTTAGTGGCCCTGCTTGAGCAGGGGGGCTAGACCAGATGTCCTGCAGAGGTTTCTTTCCTACTTGAACCATTCTGTGATTCTGTGAAAAACATTCACTTAGGGGTGAATGCTAAAAAAACATCAAATATAAATGAAATCATGTTCTAGTATCTACTGTTGACTTCATAAATAGCTAAACAGACAGCAAGCTAGATTGACAGAAAGAAATCATATGTGCCTTGGTTAGGTATACATGACAACTCATTACTTCATGGTTGCCTAACTTCACCATAATTAGGTGAAATGTACCTGAAAAATTATTTTATTACTGAAATTTAATACCTTAAGAAACAAAAATAATCTTTATTACAAAAGGGAGGGATTAAACGGTAGAGGAGGAAGAGGAATCTAGCTTTGGTATCCTTGTGAATCCATTATAACTATAGTATTTTTATGGGTTTTAAAGCACTACAAGTGTCATACCATGGTCCCCAAGACACTAAAGGAAATCACTTGTACTGAAGGCATTTCTACAGTGTTTGATTGTACAATCTAACTTTCGATTCATATGGCAGTACATCCCAAGATTCTAGTTACCTTATCTTTTCCTGTTAAAGGTCCTAATTGAAAGATGCACTTAGATTATCTATAACTTTAGGGAAGACAATGAAGATGGACAGAGAAAGAAGGAGGTTTTTTTGGGTTTCCAATCCACCTGGAGTTTGGAGGTATTGAAGCACAAACCTAAATTTGAAAGCCTCAAATATCTCATAATGTGCTACTTTCCACACAAAGTGGCAGATATTCAATTAACAGGGCTTTCAGTTGCTTGAGCATGCTGTGCACATAATGACATGACAGATCAGTGAGATATATGTACTGTGCAGAGTATTAAGAGCCTCTGTGTTATTTTCATTAAAAGGTAAGTAGGTCTCATTTTTCTATATCTATCTTTTTTTTTAATGTTATTTTATTATTGTTTTTCATAGCTGAGGATATAATTCCATGCCCCAAAAAAAATAAATGAGAGGTTGACATTATTCAGATGAGTATATCTGTATTGGTACAAAGAACTACAAAAATCTGAACATTAGATTGGAGTTGCTATAACAGTACAATGAAAGATGAATGACTGTATATCAAGTTTTAATGAATACCTGACTGAGGAAGCATATGAAAACAGCATGAGCAGAATTTAGAACAAAGAATTGTCTCAATAGGATATTAGTGATAAAAACTCTGTGTCTCAGGTTTGAGACAGAGATGAAGCCTCATACTTATCAGAACACAATACTGCCAATATGGACATCAAATCTTCTGTTTTTCAATTCCAACCCATAAAACTTTACATTCCAGTTGAGTAATAAAACCAGACTTGTTTTGAAAAGCCGTCCTATGTCTCATCATAAATCTGCTGCTTGTATAGTTCCCAAAGTAGCAAAGTTTGTAATAAAAGTTTAAAGTACTTTTGGAATTGCTATTATAACCATGGTGAGAAACACTGATGTACAGATGAAAGCCCACTTTCTAAACAATGGAGATGGTTCTGATTCAACTGTTCAGAGATACAGTCAAGTTTTCATTAATTTGAGGCAGAATTTTACCCCAGAAATACTGAATAGTCTGTTTAGAAGACTATTCAATCTTTACAACACCATGGAGACACCTGGGGAAAGAATCATCTGTTTATTAAAATCTGACTGTCTTCAAACATTTTTTTTATATCCTAATATGTTTAGTTTAATAATTTTTTTCATTTATAATGAAAATCATGTTACCCACTTGAAAAATGTGACTACATAAATATTAAGTTTTTTAAATGTGTAACAAAATGTAACAGCTTAGGGAAGGAAGTTAGGCCTAATATTTCAGTCAAATCTGATACAATTTTTAAACTATTAAAATGAAATAGTTGTTTAGTAAAGACATAGAGGTTAGACTTACACTTGGAGAATATTATGGCATTTGGCACAGAACTTAGAGGAACGCAATATGATACCTCATTCTGAATTATCTTCCCCTGCTGTGTCAAGGAGGGAAAAGAAACACCAGGACATGTGACACGGCTGAGCTCAATATGTGAAGAGGACCAAGAGAAGTATAGGCTGGGACAGGAAAAACTTCCACTCACACACCTAGATGCACACACACTGGCACGGTTAACAGACACATTTCCTAATCACCAAACTAGCGAGTTGGTACAGCCCAGCCTGCAGCAGCAGGGCACTCACTCCTTCGGTGTAAGTCTCTGGGCAGGGCTTGCCACCAACATGTTGGGTGTTGACACAGTATCACCTGTTGATCCATAGCCCGTACTAAGGTTTGTCACACTCAGTTCTCGTTTGCATAGCCATGTCAGCCACAGTTCATTGCACTCAGTTAGGCAACGCTTGATCAAGGCAGGGCTGTGATGCTCCTGTAACATAGCACAACGTTGAATAGTAATGTAAAGGGAATATCTCTCGATGCCAAATCCTCTCTGCTACTTACATGCTTCCAGATTTTGTATTTCAGTCCACCAAAAAGAAATAGCAGTGCAGAGATCATAGGCATTTTAGTGAGAATGTTGGCTATGTCTATGCTTTCAGTAAAATTAGTTAGTTGTTTGTTCAGTCCAACTAATATGAAATTACCTATGTCCAAAACTTTAAATTCTCCAGCCCATCCCAGTTAGGGTGGATATTTGGAAATTGTCTATTGGAAATAGGTTATGCCAAGTCTTGGACCAAGCCTGGAATTTGTTTGGGAGTGCTAACTGGCACGTGACATTTTAATATGAGAAACTATTTTAACATTTTAGCCACATAAATGACCAGTTCCAGTGACAGTCTCAATGTGAACATTCCAAATCAATTTAAATTCATTAGTACAGAGTTAGACCCTGCATAAGTATGTAGATGAAGAATCTGAGACCTGGAAAAGTATATAAGTGGCAGGGATCATATAGAATGAGCTGTGGCAATCATCTGAAAGGCACTCCACGTGGTAGATTCATTCTAGCTGTCCCTCTAAGAGTCAGTCTAGAATGAAAGACAGAGAGCTGAGTTGTTCAACTCTGGATACAAGTTAATACTCTTTTACCTACAAAGGAAAACCCTTCATAGAATATTTAATTCACCATCATGGATTTACTCAGATGTGGATTTAAATCAGTTCTAAGCTCTACAGTTCTCATACTGTATGAAATTAATGATAACTGTTGTCTGACTGATTTGAAGATAAATTTGGTTTTTTGTTACAGCTAGTGTGAAGCAGAGCTGAGCTTATCTACTTTCAGCAGAGTGAAACAGGCTTGTGAAGGGAGGATAGAATGTTCACCACTCTTTTAAAGATCATACTGTGTTCATTGACCACATTGCCTGTGCTGTAGGCTGGTATCCACCAGATACTGAAGAGATTACTTAGATACTATTCTAATGCCTGGATTATTTTTTGTAGCTGAGAAGACATTAAATATCAATTTACAACTATATTCTATAGTGATTAGAAGCAAACTGAGAATGCTCATCTGCACTAAGAATGTACTGTTCAACAGTGAAGAGCCTGGGTCATACAAATTACATGCTATAGTTATGCTATAAGTACTGAGTGACCACCTCTGAATGAAGGCTAGAGGGGAATCTATGTGTTAAACACCGTAATTAAACAATTCTTGAAGGAAAAGAAAAACCACAGTAATAACAAAAAGAAGAAAACTGCATAAGAAATCCCAGGGCTTTTACTCTCCATATCTTTTGAAGTTCTTCACAATATTCAAGATGTTATTTATGTTTTCTGTACTGTGTTGAATTTAATAGGAAACAGTGTGATGGACTTTACTTGAAAGTTATCTTGAAGATCCACAAAGACAAAACATAAATATGGTTTATCCTTCATCAAGGACTTAAGCTAAAATGCATCATGAAATACAATGCTATAGTTTCACATAATATAGTCTCAGCATCTTTCTTTCCTCCTATGTCCCTTGCACCTGTTTCCCCTGTGTATCCATAAATCTGCTGCTCCAGCACAGTATTGTTTATCCTTTAAAAATCTGTTGAGATCACTGGTTTACCAAGCTGAGGAAATAGTAACAGATCTTTGAAAAATATTTGGATTCATTAGATACTGTGCCTCAGGTTGATTTTTTTATGTGGGTGCAGAGTAGGATAAAACCGCACAAGTTATTTTTTTCCTAGTAATCCTCATTCAAGGACTAGCTGCAGTTGAAGCCTTCTTCATCCTCAGAATTCCCCATTAGTGTCTTCTGAGGAATCTTCAGTCCCCAAGGACTGAAGGGTCCTTGGGTCCTGAAGGACCTTCATCCTGAAGTCCCCATACGGTCAACGAGAAACCCTTGAGGCATAAAGCTTCCTAGAGATCTGAAGAGAGGGCGGAGTGATTCTATCATCTTCATGATGCAGTGGCTAAAAGTAATAACATAGTGCTTGATCAGCCTTTCACACTCAGACAAGCTATGGGAGCAGGTGTTTCAGGGTCTGAGATCTGCAAAAGCCAGATTTCTTAAGACCTCATTTGCTGAATCTACCTTTTCTATCACAAGATTAATTGCTTCAACTAAACAGAGAGAAACAGCACACGCTGCATCATGAACCATGTTACAGTTTGAAAGTTAATATGTACAGATTTTAAACTAAACAGAATTGTTATGCTGATAATTTTTTTTATATATTTCCAGTGTCAGTAAAATGAAGAAACCGAGACTATCTTCACTACACTGAAAATCGGAGCGAGAGCACTTCCTTCCTACTCTGCAGCCCTGTGAGAGACAGTGCAAGGTACAGAACAACACAAACCAGTCCAAAGTGCATATAACCCTGTTTTCCCATGAGACTTCACAAGACCCTTTACCTTCAGCTGTTTGTCCCGTTTGTTATAATGAACATGGTATATTGCTATCCAGTTATTTTTCCTCTGTTATCAAAGGTAGCATTTCCTCCCCTCCCTGCTCTTTTCTTGACTACAGAGTAGTTAAAGACTGCTAGTGAAACCAAGGTAGGGATTCAGTTTCAGATTAAGCTGTCTACATCTAAGTGGCTGCATACTAGTCTGTCCTGATTTGAAACAGAACAGAACCAGTTTTCCTTTCAGTAATTTTACTTTTCAGTTAAGTCTCTTTTAACTAACTGCACTGGCATATTTTTCAGACAGCGTCTACTTCCAGAGTGATAAGACCTACGTTTATAGTTGATGCCGAGGAACGGTATGCAGACAGGCTCTTGCTTATCCTTAGTGCTATAACAACCAAGGCCAGCCAACTTTGTTACTTGCCCCATTGGAGGGTCGGAAGCAGAAAAGCGTAGAGGGGTCGCACCTGCGGGGAGGATCAGACAGGACAGGTGACCCAAAACTGACCAACAGGGTATTCCATCCCATCTGCCTCATTCTCAGCATAAAAGCTGAGGGATCAAAGGGCGTCAGTCTCTTTCTTCAATGGCCAGCATCTGAGGAGGACTCTGTCTGCCTTTGATCCTGACCCATGCATTTGTGAACCCAGTTCCTGAATCCGGTTCCTGTCCATCGCAGTCCAGTTTGGGACATTCCCAGTGCTCGCCAGTGACATAATCGTCAACCTGGGAGCTCAATATGGTTTTATATATATTGTATATATTTAATTATTTTCATATTAATATGATTATATTTTCTTTTTATTGCTAATAGTTTTAGTTTCATGTTTTGTTAAAGTAGTTTTAATTTTATTTTCAACCCATAAGTCTGTCTCCCTTATTTTCTCTTCCTTCTCTTCTGGGAAGGGAAAGAGGTTAAAGAGAGCATCTGTCGGTCGTTTAGTGGCCAGCCCAGCCTAAACCATGACATAGTAACATGGACCTTGGAGCCCAGGCCACATTATAGTCAAAACACAATACACCGAAGAAGCCTATGGAATGATTATGGCGATAAGCACTAGGTGTATGACTCAGCTACTTAAATATACTGCAGTGGGTTAGGACGTCCAAGATATCTGTGTGGTGCTGGCAGGCATGACACAAGATGCAGGGAGGACTTGCAATCTTTTGGAGTGGCAGCTGGATGCCCGGCAGGATCAGAGGAGAACTCAAACAGCACTAGATGCCAGGGTTCACACAGCTGAATTGAGTCCCCACTGAATATGATGCCAAATGAGAAAAATTGTTCTCACATAAGCATCAATGTGTGAGAACCCTATCTGCCGGTGTCTTGATCTAAACCCTGTTGGACTATGTGATAAAAGCTCATCTCCACAACAACAAAGGAGCACAGAGAGACAATGGCAGATGGAGGAACCCAAATAGTAGTCTTCCTGGTTGCTTCTGTGCAGGAGCACAATCAGCCCTTAAAATGTCCATTTTCACAAGCCCTGAGGAGCACAAGGGCACAATGGCAGGCAGGAACACAAATTAAGAACTGAGAGGAAGGGACACCATTAAAGGAAGAAACAAAGGCAGGGAAAGGGATGGATTTAGCTGATTTGGGGAGGAACAACTGTGGGTAAAAGGAGTGGTAAGAGGGTAAAAAGGGCTGGCCACGTGTAAATAATCTGCTGATCATTGTGCTTGTTTGTCCATGTTCTGTGACTGAACAGCACAGTGTGCCCTATCTTCTTATTAAATTCCTAGCACTTTTGCTGTGTGAGGAACTCCTCGTTCACTCTGTGTGTGTGTGTGTGTGCATGTGTGTATAGGTGTCTAAGCACAAGCAACTAGAGTCAGACGATGGTTTGGAGCACCCGCATGTCTGTGGTGCAAGGAACTGAAATGAATGTAAGTCTGGTTACCAGTATCTGGGCTGGAAGGCCCGTATGCCTGGGTGCCAGAGCCTGGAGAGACCAGAGTGAAACCAAGTGCCAGCCACTAGGGTAGGACCAGGGGTCAGAAACCTGTGTGTCCATGGTGCCAACACCAGGAGAGGGTGTGGGTGAGTGAGAGTGTGATCATTAGCAAAAAAACAATCCAAACTAGCTTATGAGTAGACAAAATGGTCTGGAAGCCAGGAGTGTCTCCAAAAGGATGATCATGGGAGGTTTGCTACTGGGGCTGAGAGGAGTGCCAGAGAGTTCTCTGTGTGTGTGTGCACGCATAAACATATATTCTTACCAACGGACCTCTATCCGGCTCAGCCAGAGGGGAACAGGATGGGCCTGTTGGTGCTGTCTGTTCTTGAGAGTGTTCTGTGTGTCTGTCTGTGACCTGTGTGGCTGACTGTGTGAGTATACACGTGGTGTGTATGTGTTCTCTGTGTGCCTGTGCCTACAGGTGCTACATCTTCAGCCTTGTTACGGGCTGGACTTGGGGGCACAGAGGTGCAGCAGCCTCACCTCTTTTGGGCCGTCAGATCCCAGAGAATATATTTTCCTCTAACAGCTGGCAACTAACAAAGCTAATTCCAATCCTTACAATATTTCATAGGATTTTCTAATGTCTAATTTACAGTGATGTGACCATAACCTTTACCATCGTTATGAAAAGCTGCCTTAATTTTTCAGGGCTTTGCAAAAGATTCATAAGCAGATCTTTTTCATTCAGTTTAATTGCTGTCTCTCAATACAGAAGTGAAATGAAAGATATTCCCACAGCACTTGGGTTTGATCCACATTACTTATACTGTGAGGGGTTTTTTTGTTGAGGTTTTTTTTGGTTGTTTGTTTATTTGTTTTGTTGTTGTTGTTGTTTTGGTTAAGTTGTTGTTTGGGTTTTTTTCCACTAGGTTTGTAGTCTCCTAATATTTTCTTTGTACCAGTGTAACAAAAAAGCAGAACTGGTCAAACCTTACTTTCTTCTACATATTAAAAGCTGTATATTAATATTCTTCCATGAAAAGTAGGTAGAAAACTGTACAGAAATAATTATTTTTTTTTATACTACCACCTTCAGCTGAGCTAAAGAAGACCTTGTGAAATAGTGGAACAACTTGCTAAAGGAAGTGACAGGCACTCAGTTTTAGTGCTCTGAAT
>VFFE01007188.1:353591-373896 GCA_008921705.1 Burhinus oedicnemus
CCTTCCCTTCCCTTCCCTTCCCTTCCCTCTCTTCTTTTCCTCTCCCCTCCCCCTCAGGCTAAATAAACCCTCCCATCTTAACCTCTTTTCTACTTCCTTTAACCATCTTAATTGCCTCTGCCCTGGTCCATTCAACTCTCTCTTGTATGAAGGAAACTAAAACTGACCACAGTAGTTCAAATGTGGACTCAGAAGTGACTAGCAGAGGGGAATATTGACTTTGCTCCGTTCACTGGCTGTCTGCATGGTCATGCTCATGAAGGGCAACATACCAACATGACTACTTGATCTGTGTGTCTGTGGGCACTTATTGTGTGCTATTATTATAAACCAAGCCGCCAACAAGAGTTACAGAGTGGATGAGTTTTCCTTGATTTTCAGTGCTATATTCATAATTGCAACAGAGCGGTTAGTATAAATTCTTGCATAAAGCTCTCTCTCCCTTTTCTGCAAAATACTGTGAACTAATTTAACTATCTGGCTTCAACTCAGATACAAAAAGCCAGCTGGCCCCTACAAAGTCCAGTCCCCTACAAGGGATGCACGATTGAATTTTTGAGTAACAGTATTAAAGAGTATATTATATTATGTTGAAAAGAAGACTAACAGCCCTACTTCGAAAAGCAATTACTTTCTTTAGTGTTTTGAAGTCAAAGGTCAATATGATCTCTCTGTATTCAAGCATTTTCTTTTTAGTGAATATAATCTCTCATGAAATAAGTTTGAAAACAAGAAGATGAAAACAAACCTTTTTAAAAAAATTAAAGTGCTAGAATTTCACAATAGAATACAAACGTCACAAAATGTATTCAAACAAAAGCTGTTACATTGAAAAAAATGTTAGCTCTCCCCATCTCTTTCAACAACACTTGAACATTATGTACCCTTTTAGAAATGTTTATCTATAATACTGTGGAGGCCATTTATCATAATGTGTCTTCCAAATAAGAACGAACCTCTGCAGAAAAAGCTCACATTATGTATTGATGCCACATTAGGAGGCCCTGTCTCCAAGCTGTCAGGAAAAGTAATAAAACAGCTAATACAGTACACTTTCAGAAATACTGACTTTGAGTACAAATGTTGAGGACACTTCAGCTTAGTAAGTAAAAGAATTATCTTGTCACTAAAATAGGAAATTGAAGTAAGTAGTCATCTACTCAGTGTAGATTAGAGTAGAAAAAATAAACTACGAGTTTCTTGCATTCAAAGTTAAATTCAACAAATATACTAGTTAACAGTTTTATAACTTTAACAGACATTTTAAACTGAGTCAAAAACTTTGTCCTGGTTTCAGCTGGGATAAAGTTAATTTTCTTTCTAGTAGCTGCTGTGGTTTGGATTTAGTACGAGAATAATATTGATAACGCATACTCTTCTCATTGTTGCTAAGTAATGTTAACATTGGTCAAGGACTTTTTCAGCTTCCCAAAGAAGCTGAGAGGGAGCATAGACAGGACAAGCTGACCAAAGGAATATTCCACACCACAGACATCACGCTCAGTATATAAACGGGTGTTGGTCAAGGGACAGGAATCGCTACTCAGGATGGGCTGGGCAACTGTGGTGAGAGCGACTTGTGTAATATCACTTTATTTTGTATATTCTTTTACCATTATTATTATTGTTGTTGTTGTTGTTGTTATTATTATTATTACTACTACTACTACTACTACTATTATTATCTTCTGTTACTGTTCTATTAAACTGTCTTTATCTCAATCCATGATGGTTTTTTCCCCCTCCTTTTCTCCCTCTTCTCTCTACCCTGCTGGGGGTGGCGGGGAGTGAGCAAGTGGCTGTGTGGTCCTAGGTGCTGGCTGGGGTTAAACCACATCAAACTTTAATAACATTACAGAGTAACAAAAGACCCATACTTGTGGTAGGCTGAGTAACCTCATTTCTCACTGAAGTCAGGAGAATGTAACGACATTCAAAATATTTACAAATTCAATTTCTAATACAAATGTTGCAACATGAACTCAAATAGATAGATTAAATATTTTTATACTTATAGTCACAGGAGTCTCATGCAAGTTCCATATACTTTCGTCTTACAGTTTGAATGAATATTTATAAATCTTAGTTTAAAATTGCCTATTTGGATCTGATTCTAGTAAAAAAAAACCCTTTCCTTTTATTTTAGATTAAAGTTCACCTCTGCAATAGTCATACAAAGCCAGTCAGTAACATTAATTCTTGGATCAGATTCACTGATACTCCACAGCAAATTTGTAATGGTTCAGTGCAAAGAAGTCATAAAGCTGACTCATTAAGTTCCTGAGGATTCCCTATAGAGCTACTGTAATGGTGTATATTTTGGTTTTATGCCCAGAGAAGGTTCCCTCATAAAATGGGGTTAGTCAAAGATCTCTTGCTGCCAGAATCAACCTATGGGTTGTGAGCACAAGCACAAATAGAAGTAACCTCAAGGTAGGTGACATTATATCTATGACAGGACTGAACTGCAACAAACCTCACTTTTGAGGGAATGAGACAGGCATCCAGTTACTGCTCAGGCCCAGGAAAACAAGGCTGTCAGATCTTGTCACATAAGTAGATGGGATCACCTTATGTATTCTTTTAAATTTTGTGGGAACTTAACAGAATTGAAATGGCAAAACATACTTGCTACAATGAATCTAAGGTCTAATTTATAATATAACACTTAGTGAGACATGCAGAATGCTTATAACTCTTAATAATGCAATAACTACTGTTAGTACTTTATCCTCAAAAATAAAAGATTGGTAACTTCATTATCTTAAAGAATAACTTTATTATTTTCTTTGAAACGTACAGAAAAGTGGAAAAGATATTATCACTTCTGGCTTCATTGATTTACATATTCATTTAGTAAATTTCAAAGAGTTTTTCACCTGCTCTCAATTCCTTATATCCTTCAACATTTCCATTAGTAGATCTGAGAACATTAGCCTGGTGGATTTTCTTTTCTTTTATTCCAATGTTTTACTTTTTGTAATATTACTTCTTGTTCTTGTTTTTCTCCTGTCCCAGTTCATAACGTCCAAAATTTATTAATCTTTGACAATATTTTTAACATTTTTTCTAGTTTATGAATCATTCAGTTACTACTCCTAACATTTTATATATACACATATATAAACATAAAAATAAATATATACTTATTTCAATAGATTTGAATTAGATTCTAATTGTCATTTGAGAGTCCAGACTTACTCTGGCTATCTTCATTTCTGCGGCATACCTAAGCTAAAACTTTAAATTCCATTTATAAAAACAGAGCAAGAAAAACACTTCCACAAAATTAGCGTTTAACTTAAAAGTTAAATTGTCAAGGAATAACACATTATAAGCAAAAAAAGTTTTTTAAAGTTTTGATAACTAGTCTCCCTTACAAAATTAACCTTGTGATTAATTTCCTCAATTTACAAATAATCTATTTATATTTGACAAGGTTTTTCCCTTCTGAACTGGAACACTTTCTCTATTTATGTCTTGTTACCTTAATAGAGCAGTTCATGCAAGCTCCTTGCTCACAGCTGGCAGACTGAAAATTTCTTGTATCTAACTGAGGATTTCATTATTTTGAAGTGTTATTTGCAATTGGTGACTGGTGCTTCTTTTTATGTTGGGGTTTTTTTGTTGTTTTTTTTCCTGTTTTCCAGATGTTAAACTGGGTTTTGGATCAAGCTCTCACTGGCCTGTACTTCGAATGAAAAGTTTTAATTACTGTGAATTTCGAAAACCCTTCTGGTGTGTCAGTTTCAAAACCATGAAGCATAGAAAAAGTGTTATCACATTCCTTGTTTCTCATTCTTGTTCTTTTCTTTTTCAAAAGAGAAATGGTTTAAAAAGGGAAAATTAGACTTTTCAAAGTAGCTTCAGATGTTGGTATAGTTGATTTCAACACCCATGTGCATGGAAGAGATATATTGCCAAGTCAGACGTTTTGTTCTTAGAATACTGATAAAATCTGCTGAAAATGTTGCAATATTATTGATAGTACTCTGGGGAACTGGGAAGTTCCACCAACTATGTAAACTCCTGTAAGCACATAGATATGATGCTACTAGATCAAACCATTAAACCAATAGCCTAACAGTAACAGATGGTAGGAAACCTGAAGTGGACTAAAATGGTCAAGTGACCGTCCATTTAAATTTCAAAAATAAATTTATTCTTTAATCCTGAATAGTTTATTGCTGTAACTTGGCAACATTAACACAACCAGGCTTTTTATTTTACTTGTTGAATAGAGATGGATGTTGCATGGTTGATACTCAAATGCCCTGCCCCAGGGCAGCAGACGGCTCTGGGTTCAGCCCCTCACTTTCCTGTTGAAGGACTGTGAATAGATAATTTTCCAGAGTTATGGCATGAGATGGAGAAAAAGGGAACAATTTTCCTCTGAGACTAAATAATTACATATGTTTTCCTCTGAAATGACATGGTATGTAGAAGTATCCTGGTTAAGCTGATATTCTCACCAACCTAGCTTGGAGCTGCAGTGGCGTGATTTTTCATGGTACTGTGGCTACTTTGTGATGTATTTTTTATCATCATGTGCTTCATTGAGTTACATTAATCACCTGTTTTGGAGCCAGTCTGTTGCTCTCTACTAAATAAGTAATTTCTTCATTTCTCTATATAAAAACTGAAATGAACATATATATTTTCATGACCTTGGAAAGAAATCTCATGTTTAATCAGAAAAAACTAATCTTGAATTTGGTAAGACTCATGGATTGTACAAGGGACAAAACCCTCCTTTTGTTCAAAAGTAAACCAGTCTCTGCCTGTCAGTGATCAAGACAATGCCTTTTCCTCTTTACCTTCCCACAGTAGTGATATATTCTTAGTAACTGTTAGTTAGAAGTGGGTTTACGCTGAAATAGATGGGACTCAGAGGTCGCTTCTGCCTTTGGTAACGTTATTTCATAATTACTCAACTAAGGGTTTTTTGCAATGTCATCTAAAATAACAGTGAGCAATTTATGACCCACATTACTTGTGATCTACATGTTTTATTTGGTGGGAAGTTTGGCAGGAAGCTGCCAAGCACCCTCTCAAGAATTACAATGATTTTTCAGGGAAGATGAAGTTTCAGTTTAACTTGCTTTATAGTGACATTCAAACTTTCTTTGTTTTAAACTATCTTCAAAGAAAGGTGGGAATTTAGTCAGGTCACTTTTTTAACTTAGATACCTGCGTCCTGTAGTTCAAGGAAAAGCAGCAGATATTATGAAGACTGTGTGCCTTTGACTAAAGGAACAATCAGAAATCCACTGAATGTGCCTCACTGGTAATTTCAACACTTGGAGACCTGGGCTGTCTTGCAAATGTGAATCTAGCTAACATTCATCATGCTGTTTCATCCTAGTTTAATTTGTTGTGTTTCAGCATTATACTGTAGAGGATTTGGAGCTATACAGTAATGTGTGATGTTTTGAAATTATTTGGGAATCAGGGATTTTACAGTAAAAACATGTTTCCTTCTGTCACATAGTGTTACACAATATGAAAACGTGAAGTGAGTACCTTGATGCTGAAAAAACAGTGGAGCATTTTCTGCCTCTCAGGCATACACTGGTTTTCCAGGCAGAGTAGAGCTTTAGATTGCCTTCAAGGAATATTTGCCTCAGGCGTTTCTCATGTTATTGTCTGCTCTTTGACAGTGAGCAGCACAATGCCTGTGTGTCATGAAAAATTATGAAAATTTAACTACTTATTATTTTGATATCCTTTCTCTTGCACTTGAAAGGCATTACTGAATTTATTATATGTTGTGAACTGAAAAGCAATGACTAAAGCAGATATTAAGAAACTCAAAATGTAAACCTTATTTTTTCATCTAAACTGTTTCTGGAACTTAACACTCAACCAATCTTACTGTTGAAAGCATTAACAGTTTTTCTGGTTTAAAAATAGTAGGAAGATAAAAAGAATGGTAAAACTTTTGCTTAACAGTGTCCAAACAGACAAGAAAATTTACTGAGTTCTTTTCATCTTAAGAAAATATTTATTGGAAAAATTATGTTTATATATATAAAGCTACAATAAAACAAGGTAGATTTAAATTTATATGACCTGCACATTTTGAATTAAACTTGAAAGATCATTCTGATTGTTTCTCAAAGGGAGAAAACCAAAATAAGTGTTGTAGATTATTCAGATCATGTGATACAGACTGTGAACTGTTCTTTTAAAAAGGGAAGGTAAAACATTTCAAATTTAAGAAAAGAAGAATTTCATTTACATTTCCAGTAAACCTGAATGCAAATGGCTTGCTTTGCTGGACTTTATAAGGATGTGGTGAAGCTCTCCAGTTTTATGTAGCTTGTTTAAATGAAGCATAATTTCAAATGCTGTTTAGCATTTTGAATATAATTATAAAATTGTGCAATCTATGTTTCAAAAAAACCCACAATCCCCGGTAAATTATTTGATGCTATCTTGAAATATTAATCTTAAAAGACAAGCTGATTGATTTGCACATTGTGCTGTTGCAGAAACTTAAAACTAAATGGTTGTAAAGAAAGTATAAATGTAAACGTATTTAACTAAAAGATTAATCTGGTGGGAAAGTCAAGGAATATGTATTTTATTTAGGATCATTTAGCATCTTTACCTTTTAGGAAAGTAAATTAGGAAAACAGAAAGTCAATTTTTTTCTATATTGAGAGATAGTGAAAATACTAGCTAAGACAGAAAAATAACACAAAATCACAAGTTAGAAAGAATTACTTATTACACCAGAGAGAAAAAGTCCTGAATGATATTGAATCTTTATTTGAAACACTGGTATTCAATTTAAAGAGAAAAAATGGAGAACATGAAGTCTAAAGGAGAATAAGAGGTGACAGTTTACTGGAAATTTGATTATAAATTTGCAGTCAGGCCTGCACCACATAACCAGTGGCGTTCCTCATAAAACTAGCAAAGAAAAATTCTTTTGCATGCAGCATTGTGGTAAAGACAGCTGAAAATACTTCTGTGAATTCTATGAATGTTATGAACAAAATCAAAGTGATAAATCAAAAGAAACCAAGAAATAAATCAAAAAATTGTCAGGAATTTGTGCAGAGAGATCATTGAGGGTAGACAGGAAGGAGACATGAGTAGCCCAATATTTATAATTAATTAAGTGATAGATAAGGTTTCTCATTAATACTTCTGCCATGATTCCATGGAATTCTAGTGTTGATTTTTGCTCCATGAAGACATGATTATCATATCAAACAGCTTGCCAGGGAAGAGGCTCGGTTATGACATGGGCACTGAATAGATAGTGGAAGAAGAGAAACTCAGAAATGAAAAACGCTTACTTAATATGGTAAGATACATTCCTGGAAACAAAGATACTGAATTAAAAAATAAATAAGAATAATAAAAAAAAAAAAAAACCAACCTGCAGAAATCTTTTATGATTGGTTGATGTATTTGGAGGTGGGAAAGACTCAGAAAGAAAACTGTGGCAGATATTTGGAGCATCTCTGTACAGACTGCGCAAAATTCCAAGAGCAAGAGGTAGAGAACAAACATGGAAGATTATTAGGAAGATGGAATGGATGAATGATGAGATTATTACCATAAAAATGACTACGTATCTCTATAATACTTGTAGGTGCTTTTAAAAACCCAGTACTGCATACCTAATCAGCATTTCAGACATTAATCAGAGGAAGGACCTGTCACTGATTCCCTTTACTCAAGAAGGCTCATTACAGAGCTTGATTGTAATATTAGAACTACCACTGAGATGTACCAGGCTAAAATCTGAAGTGTCTTGTCTGCTAGCGGAAGAAATCAAAGCTTGTGATTTCATTAATGCATATTATTAACTTTTTGTTTTAATTGCAAATGTTTTTTGTACTAGAAATATAAACATGGAGGGAGAACGTTTTAATGTTAAAAGTAGATTTAATGAAAATATACTCCCTCTCACAAAAGATTTAAATATTTCAAATAATTTTAACAAGTATTTAAATGTATTAAGTGTTTTGAGGGATGCTAACCAGAAAGTGTTCATTATCGTTGTGTTATTTTGCTAATATGGGGTCCACTTATCCTTTTGGAAACTTGGTAAAGGTGTATCTACCCTGATATCCATACACTCTTGGCACAAGACCTACAGAAAACTCTGGTGGTTTTACTTAATATTTTCTGCATATTTTGTTCAATGTCCTATATGATATAATACATAAGGATTCCTAGAAATACAGATGAGGATTCTTTTCTCTATGTCAAATACCACAACAGTAAGTGAAACAGCTACTTTTTTTCCCGTTTATTTTCTTTCAGCCCAACTTCAACTCCTTTTCAGCGTAATGTCTTGTCTGAATAAGAAGACTAGACAACGGCTTAAATCAAACATTCTTTTCACTGTAACCTGAGTGCTGGTGTATAATTTGTGACTGGGGTGGAATTAACTTTCCCCACAGCAGCCCTCATAGTGCTGTCCTTTGTATTTGTAGCCAGAACAGTGTTGATATCACACCAGCGTTTTGGCTACTCCTGAGCAGTGCTCACACAGTATCAAGGCTGTCTCTCCAACTACTCCCTTCCTGTGCTCCAAAGGCCAGTAGGCTGGGCGTGGACAACAGGCTGGGAGGGGACGTAGCTGAGACTACCGACCCAAACCGACCAAAGGGATATTCCATATCATATGATATCATGTTCAGCAATAAAAACTAAGAGAAAGGAGGAGGAGGCAGGTATTTATTATTAAGGTGTTTGTCTTCAGAAGCAACTGCTACACATACTAAGGCCCTACTTCCCAGGAAGTGGCTGGACATCACCTGCTGTTGGGAAGTAGAGAATAGATCTTTTTGTTTTCCTTTGCTTCCGTGTGTGGCCTTTGCTTTTCTTCATTAAACTGCCTTTATCTTGACACATGAGCTTTTCATCGTATTTTCTTCCTCTGTCCTGCTGAGGAGGGTAGTGATAGAGTGGCTTGGTGGGCACCTGGTGGCCAGCCCATCATCGCCCTTTTTGGTGCCCAAGGTGGGGCACTTGAAGAATTTGAGATAAGGACAGTAATTGGGAGAGGTAACAAGAAAAACGTGGATGGAATATTGCTAGAGAGCAGAATAATTCTGGGGAAATATTTTTTTTTTTTTAAATTATGATGAAAGGAAGAGGGGTGGAGTGTGTTTTACTTGTCTGACTTGTCACTGTTTTTATGATATTATTTTGACTTTGGTGTAGGAAATTCTTTTTGCTGATTGTATGGGGTTTCCATGGCAAGGTTTTTGGTAGCGCAGAGGCTGCAGGGGTGGATTCTGTGAGAAGACACCATAAGCTGCCCCCACGTCAGATAGAGACAGATCCAGCTGGCTCCAAGACAGATCCACCACTGGCCAAAGCTGAGCCTATCAACAGCTTTGGTAGCACCTCTGTGATAACACATTTAAAAAAGGTGAAAAATGCTGTGCACAAAAGCCGGGAGAGATGAGTAGGAAAATTTGAGAGAAACAGCCCTGCAGACACCAAGGTCCATGAAGAGGGAGGTGGAGGAGGTGCTCCAGGAGACAGAGTAGAGATTCCTCTGCAGCCCGTGGTGAAGACTACAGTGAAGAAGGTTGTCCCCCTGCAGCCCATGGAGGCCCACAGTGGAGCAGATATCCACTTGCAGCCTGTGGAGGACCCCATGCAGGAGCAGGTGCATGTGCCCAAAGGAGACCGTGACCCCATGGAGAGCCCATGCTGGAGCAGATTTTCTGGCAGGACCTGTGAATCCATGGGGGACCTGCGCTGGAGCAGTCTGTTCCTGAAGGACTATACCCCATGGAAAAAATCCATGTTGCAACAGTTTGTGAAGAACTGCAGCCTGTGGGAAGGACCCATGTTGGAGATGTTCGTGAAGGACTGTATCCCATGGGAAGGACCCTGTGCTGGAGCAGGGGAGGAGCAACAGAGACAACGTGGGATGAATTGATCACAAGTCCCATTGCTCACCTCCCCTACACTCCTCAGGGGAGGGGGAGGAGGTAGATGAGTCAGGAGTGAAGCTGATCCTGGGAAGAAGCGGGTGGGGGGAACATGGTTTTAGTTTTGTTCTTATTTTTCACTATCTACAATAAAATCATGCCAATGCTGTCTTAGCTAATCTACCTCATAGTTGCTTTTTATATATATTCTTGGATGAGCTACCATTAGATAAATGATGAGTGTCCATATGCAAATACTGAGAGTGCATGTTCCAAGAAAGAGTGAAGGTATAAGAATATATGAGAAACATACCTCACAGTTTGTGATTTCGTGTGTTGAATCAGATCTTCACCTGCTGTAAATCAGGTCATAAAAGGCTAAGTGGAAATCTTTGGACTTCTCTGACTTACAACTCATGGCTCATGACCAGCTGAATGGCCAAATTGCATGACAAGTCAATCTATTTTTCTCACCTATTTTAACATGTTGCCAAGTATAATCTTACAATTTTAGTAAATGGTTGAGTATTCAAAATAATATGTCCTCAGCTTTCTGCAGAAAAAGTAGCAAGAATACATACATGTTTCAATCAAGCATTTGAGCGGCTTTTTTAAGAAGTAAGCTATACCATTACTGTGCTGTAAGACTAAAAATTATGTGAAGGAATTAGAAACAAATATATCTGTGTTAAAAACAGTCATCACAACTTAAATGTCAGTGAGACCCAGCGGATGTGTTCAGGCTGCAACTGGGGAAACTGGAACTGTGGCTGTGGTGGGGTGCAGGGTGTCACTGATGGACCCCATGGTGGGGCTTGGGTCCAGTGCCATGCAACAGGCCCATGGTATTCAGCTCAGGAGAACCATGGGGGCCATTATTCATGTAGAAATAATTACAGACATTCATAACTATTGTGCAGGAACCATGTCTAAATATCCAGTTTGAACTGCTATTCTAACAGCCTTATTAAAAGACTAAGTACATTAGCCTGATGGCATACATTTTATGGAATACCATTTCAAATGCAGTAACTGATTTAAAACATTTGGAACTGGTTGTGAAATCCAAAGTTCTTAAGTGATCGAGAACATACCAATTCTGGCAGATGTGGAGTTGTTCACTATTTATCATAACACTGAATGAATGTCACAGAGAATTAGCAGCACCTATAATTTATGTTATCTGCAATGCAATATTTCTTCATTGTAGTCTGTAATTTCCAGTTGCAGTGGCTAAAGTTGCCTTTTGCTTTTTGTTCAATACCAGAGGTAGGACTCTATCTCTAAAAGAATGTTAGTCTTTAAACAGATACAAAAACCAACCAAGTAAACAGCCAAATAAACAAAACTGAAACAAGGTACGGTACTTGCTCCACATTGGCTTATTGCCTGTTTGATTTTATTTTCAACGGACTCTTGACATTTCAGACTGGACAACCACTACAACTGTCACAGCAAAGTGTAATGTTACAACCATATCAGTAGGGTGACATAGATTTACAATGGCAAGGATTTAGCTCACTTTTGATCATATTTCTGCCACTGAAAGCTTAGAATAGCCATTAAGTTAATGGAAACTCCTGTATCCTTCAGAAATGCTTGAACTCACTTTATCATGGAGTGTCACTATTCAGCATTTTGTCAGTCTATGATGTTTTACAATGCATTGACCTAGTGTGCCTAGCTGTCCTGCTTCAGTATGCATTAAGTCACTGGAAAGATTATTTGGGACCAAAGATGCTTTGTCACCATGTGTTTCATCATCATCAGGAATGAAATTTGCTATTTCTGTTTCCAAGTATGAACCTGAGAGTTGTCATTTCCTATTACCATCCTTGCTTCTTTTATCTACTTATTACCACTGGGGCAGACAAAAATAGCTACAGAGAGCATAGGAGGGAATAGCTAGGAAAGAAGAAAAAGTCACAAATGGAGATCATATTTGAAAAATAAGTTATTATCTTTTCTTAAAAGATGGGCAAACTGAGTTAAAAACCAAACACATATTTTTCATCTTTAAAAATTTACTTTTAGAAATAAAATTAGAATTCAGATCTTATTCTCTGATCCTCGTAACTTCTGAACAGGAGTCTGTAGGCTTTTGAAAACAGAGAGGAATATAAGGCAGGAAAAGTATAACTAATGTAAAAGACCTTTGCCTTTTTCCCCTTCTTTCTCTGCAGACCATTTCAGAAGTGGGAAAAGGAGGCACGGAGCAGTCATATTTCAGTTTTTACCTGTGAAGACAAATGATTCAGTAATTACTACTCTATCATCTCAAAACAGTGTACATAAGGCAAGAGAAGTAGCAAAGAGAGGAAAGGGATATCTAAAACACAGCTTAGATGGAAATACAACATGGATAGAAGTATACTTTATCTCTTGATATCCCTGTTTCTGTGAAAATAAAGAACTCGGACTTACCACAGCCTCTTCCCTTTCCTCTCCTGCACTTTGATATTAAATAAAAAGCTGTGAGAAGTCTTGGTGAAAGGAAAAAATTGAGTTGTTGAGAGAGACAAAGCAGCAGTGACACCACATAGTGAAACAGGAGATTGTAGTGTTTGTAGGTAGCATCCTGGCTAAAAGGACCCACTGTCGCCACTGCCTGGTTCAAGCTACATCTTCCTTCTGACTTTCCAGCTGCAGCAGCAGCCTTAAGGAATTAGAGGAATTTGTGAGGACTGTGTGTGTTGAAGGCATAGCGTGAGGTGAAGAGATGGTGAAGCTGGGAGAGGGAGCTGGAAAGAAAAGGAATGATACAGAGGGAACGTGTTCCAGGCATGAGAATAGCATGCTGTGTCATTACTTAGAACATGGCACTTAGTACTGAGATTTTCGAAGCAAAGCATGTGACTAAGTCCCTGAACTGATTAGAGAAATCTCAGCTCTCCTTATTTGCAAACAAACATTCATTTGTAAATTTTTTTAGCAATTAGTGAAACAAAACATGTAGACCATGGCTGCATTTCTCCCTGTTATCTCAGTGTAATTGGAAATGACACACATTATCCTTATGGCCTATGTATATAGTGGGACCATCTGCCAAACTAATAAACTAATGGCCCTGTATTCAGATGGGAAAAAAGCAAGGAAAACAATAAGAACAAAACATAAGAGCAATTGGTTTCTAGAAATATTTTGACTAAGTTCCTGTCTTCACAAAAATAATTTAAGGACCTTACTTATGTGTCGTGACTTCCTTTTTAGGGGCCTATACTTTGATTTAAAAAAAAAAAAAAAAAAAAAAAAAAAAGTAACCTCTTCCAAAGAAAAGCTACCTTAATAGGAAGCTAAGAATGAATAGATATTACAAACATGTACTCATGAAAAAATGTTACTGCAAAAATCACTGAAGGTGCTGAGCACTCAAGTTACTAGTTGTCCCATTATGTCCTCCGTGGCTATAAAGGTCTTCACTTACAGTTGTAGGTCCAGGAGTTTCAGAGGTAACAATGAGTTTGGGAGGGAGGAGGAGAGGAAGATTTGGGAATATATATGAACAGTCAAACCATAATTCTGCCCTATCATGAATCCCAGCAAGGCTATACTCTCATGAATAATACATACCCCATCTGAATCTAGACTAGATGCAGAGTTTTTTGCCTGTCAGGAAAAAAAATGCTGCTGAGCCAAAGCATAGTATATGAAAACAGATACTCTTTATCTAGACGGAAAAATTGTGTGTTTAGCATACTCAAAGTAAAGATATGTTTTACACTTAAAATAAGTAGTTTGTGATTAAAATGCAAGTCTAGGAAAGTTACGAAAGGAGTTTGAAAACAGTGATTTGTGCCAAATGTGCTTTGGGATAAATGACTATTTTGATCACTTCTTTAACTGGAGCATTTCAATGACAATGTCTTCCCTTTTGAAATGGAATGGAACATTTTGATTGCTTAATTTGAAATTATTTTCTTCTGCAAAATGTATTTCACATTATACAAAAGATCAGAAATAAGCATAATTGATCATCTGTTACCTAAATGCATTCTTTTTTATCAGTAATAATTATTTTACATACATTTGGGAAATTCCAAGACACTTTGTGTTTTTGTTTATATTTTACAGAGGAAAAAATTTGAAATCACAGAATTTTATAAAACCAGGAAAGCTGTTTTCTGTTTGTTTCAAATTTATGAAAAATAGTGTCATAATAAATTAGATCAATTATTTGCAGCTCTTACACTTTCTGGTGTTTCAAGAAAACCTTTGAGATTAGTCAGTTGTCCAAGCCTTTGTTCAGGAATAAGTAACATCAGTTTCCAAGAGCTACCCAGCAAAATAAAAACACTAAAACAAAAACACATCCTCAGGGAGCAAGAGTGCTGGCATGAAATCTATCCTGGGGCAATCAACTGCATAAATGTAGCTAAACATGAGCCATCTGTGGAGGAGTCTGTCCAGCAAAATCAGCAGCATTTCTCTTACAAAACACCCAATTGCTTTGGGATGTGATTCTATGCAGGTAAAATCAGGCTATCTGAAGCTGTTGCCAACCCACTATCCTGAAAGGTCTGAAACTGTAACTGTGTTTTGTGCAGAAGCAGGAACACAGAGAAGCTTCTCGATGCTTACTCCAGTGTCCAAGTGACTTGTTTACTCCTGAACAGATGGTGTTTCAACCGCAGCGTACATCAGCTGACACCTTTATTGCCCTAATAAGTAACAGGAAGAAACACCAACAGGTTTCTGTCCTGTTAACACAGTGGGAAACGCAGGCTAGAGAGGAATGCTGCTAAGTGCCAAAGGTATCAAACTAGATGAATCCACCAGGAGGAGCACAGCAAACCGATCTGTCTGGTTGTGGTCAGAGCCCTGCTCTTCCTTGCGTTGCTACTTTATACATAAGGCCCGTGGTTTTCCCCTAACAGATTTACTGATTTGCAGCATTTATTTGTATGTGCATCTCTTATTTGAAAGCAGCCTTGATTTTTAACCCATTGGAGACTATCTCTCAGTGTAATATCTGTCTTTGGACTGTTTGAAAATGAGAAGAGGGTTATCGGCTTGGGTTTTGTTTTGGGGTGGGTTTGATTTTTTTTTTTTTCATTTTTCTTTGCTCTTCCAAGGTTATACAGTATATATAGCTCAACCATGGGCCACAAAACTTGTGGGAAACAGAGAACTCGTGGCTTGAACAGCATCTGTTCTTGGAATTACACCAAAAAAAGGGATGGCAAGATTTGTGGCATAGGTACGCACGTAGCTCAGGCTGGAGCTGCCACTGGCTCCACGAGTGCCACCAGCCAGGGGCAACAGCCTGACATTCCCTGGTGTGTGGGGAAAAACAGCCCTTTGATTCATGGGACAGGAAGACACCTGCTATCTCCCCCATGAGGCCCCAGGGAGCAGCCAGCTGGGGGACAGGAGAGAGACTCAACCCCACAGCCGTGAGCAGGACCCCTGGCTGAGGGGTCCTCACCTGCCGGGATTTCCCTGCTTCTCCTGGTGAGCGCAATGCCAGAGGGAAGGGCTGAGGTATTTGCAGAGCCCTTTAGACTTTGCTGTTAATGTGGATTTTCTGTATCATTTAGATAATTCAGGCGCTTAGGCTGTTAAAACATTAACTGGACTAACAGTAGATTCATAGCTCCATCTATATGGTGTGTTCCTTAGGTCCAGAACAAGACTTGGGGTGTCATGGTTGACTTTTGGGAGTGCATTGAATGTTGCACTGCTCAAAACCAGCTTACAGGTGGCCCAAAGAAACAATGCTGAAATACTTGTCATGGGGATATTTGCTCCTCAATTTCACCTGTTTTGCTTAACAAAATAACTTCTGTTGGTTTGCATTACTTGTTCCAGCAAAGACAGCCCTTGTTCGACAGCAATGGCTGAGGCAAAGCAGCCTCCCAAAATTAATAAAATGTATTTGTCTTGATACAGTCTCGTCCGCTTAAATATACAAAGGTAAATGGTTTTAGAAGAAGAAAATGCAAACAAATTTCTCCAGCTAGTCTCTACAAAAAAACACAACTAAGGCTACATGCATACTGCTTACATCATTGTTACCTTCTGTCCAAAGGCAACCAGCAATCTATGTGACCATCGTGACATACTGCTTTTTGGGCATCCGTGCTCATAGAAATGATGCAACAAGTCTAAACCAATATGTAAATTGTGGCAATGTATATGTCTAAAACTGTCTAAATACCTATTTGTATGATTATTTGTTGTAATTAAGTCCATTCAAAGGTAATTGAATCAGATGTATTCTGCTATGTTGTGGTTTCCTGCTCAGCTAAAAAGCAGGCACAGAACAGCCTGTGGCAGTGTTTGCTTTGCTCTGTCACCTTGTCAGTATCTCAGCTCTGAAGGTGCATCATTGAAGACATCTTTTCGCTGACATTTCTGTCAAAAGGCAGTTTTATTATTACTTTTCCTTTTTTATTGTTATTAAAACAGGAGCAGCAGCAATTTAAATATGAAGAAAAAAAATCTGTCAACTGTGAAAGTAAGATTTCCCTCACAGGCAAAATCTGCCCCAAAGGAATTCCAGGCGTTGAAACTGTGTTAAAATTACTGTGCGCATCAAGGGGGAATATTTAGTGGTTTTAACAATAAAACTGTATTCCAGAAATGGAGATTTATAGGTATGTCCAACTTTATATGTGTTGTATCTTACAAATGAGGAACACCAGTATTGACACCAGCAGTGACAATGTGGTAGATAAAAAGTTCTCCTAAAAAGGTAAGTATTTTTCAAATCCATAAAACTTTGGCTACAATCAAAAGTACTATTGTGATGTGTAAGACTCTTCAATGTATGCATCTGATTAGGCATAATGCTGACATCTCCCGGACCGTAGATGGCACTGTTTGAGTGAAGTGGCCTTAGGAAGCTTCCTGCATACTCAAGATACTCAAAAAGCAAAGCACTCTAAAAGAAATGAATAGCAACACTGATATTTTCTGTCTAATATATATTTTACGGAAAAAATCAGAAACAGTACTGACAGATTTTGGTTCCAATATGTTATACTACTTCTTGGTGACTGCTCCTTCTTAAAAAATCAAATTTAGGTCTAGATTTAACTTTCATTCATTGATTTGTTTTTACTGAAGCACATCCCAGATTTACAAATTGCAACCAGCTAGGCTTTTATTTCTGCTAGTGCTAGTAGAATCACACTTCTGGGGCTTGCTGACATCAGTACCTGATTTTCCCTAACACCACAGAGCGTCTTTATTTTTGCAGTATTACTCAAATAAAATAAGCTCTTCTACAAGCCCTGTTAGTCCTTCACTGGTATTTATAGAATGGTATACCAGTAGGATGTGTTCCTTTCTTTTCATTAAGTAATTTATTGGAAGAAGAATGTCGATTTTATACAACCAAAGAGGATCCACTGAAATACATAAAGTATATTTTTGTAACTATTCCTGTTAGAGTAACACACCCAATGTTACAAAATACTCTGTCTCTGCAGTATCCAAGATACTTGCATGTGGCTGGCAAACAGGACACGGTTTCTACAGAAGAGCTGTGTCCTTCTGGAGAGTGAGTTTTAGGGCATCTCAGACGGGCCGGGGAAACTGTTTAGATGAGTGGTTGGTAAGTGACATTGCTGTCTAGGACTTACGGATCATATTATTTCAATTTCCAGGGCACGGTTCATTTCCTAAACACCAGTAAGTCATTAACAGTTTGAACATGATAAAAGCGTATCCAAGGGCCAAGTAATATTCAAGCATCCAAAGATCTTTACGAGGTCGGAAGATGCTGCATGGGCCTTATGGGAGTTCTGAGTGAGAGTGAAGACAAGCATAATAAAGACCAGTCTCTTCTTTCTACCAGCTGCCAAATTGACAAATCTCTTTTGGAGGTAGTGTTAGAAGTCAGATGAAGCATTTGAAGTGGGAGAAAAGTAATACATCATATAAATAAAAATGAAACTCTCAGCAACTGACAAAAAATGCCTGCAGTACATTTCGAAGTCACAACTGATTCTGTTAGTGGAGAAGGGAAATGTACCTAAAGACTTTTAACCCTTCAGTTGACAACAGAAAATAAAAATGGCTTCATTCACGAAAGAAAAACAGTGACATATGCAATATGAATTTAATCCCCACAAAAGCATGATTTTTAGTGCAAAAGAAAGGCAGAGAGCAGCTGTAGGATTGTTTAGCATTCCAAGCTGACTTGCCCACTTCTGAATGTCTGTTCTAAGTGAATATTTAGTAGTGCAGCTGGTATTGTTACTGATTGAAGAACTCCACTTATTGCATTGAGCATCTTACTTTCCTGGAAAAGTATCTCACAGCTTCCTACTCAATTTATCCATCATCCAAGCTCAAATTTCTCAGGGTTTTTCTCTTCTCACTTTTTTCTTTGGTTTTCTTTCCCTCCCCTGCCCCTCCACCTCTCCTTCTCTTCCCTATTACACTTTTCCTCTCCCTCTTCTTTCCCTTCTCCCTCCTGACCCTCTCCTCCATCTCTTTCCTCTCCCTTCCATTTAATTTTCAGCAGGTCTGAATATCTACTTTCCAAACAACAAGCCAAAAACTATGGAAAATATACTTAAGTAAATTATAGCCATTAATCTATAGAAAACTTTCCAATAAAAGGAGAAGCTGTGTGCATTGTTTTAGGGACACAGATATAATTATTTGTATGCAAACCGAACCTCATTGTTAGAACAAAAGCTGAAGTAATAGCTACTGTAGACACAGACTGCATCAGAAATTGCTAATTTATGCATTTGAAAATAAGGTATTTTGCTTAGCACAGAGGTAATGATGGTGATGGAATAGGGTAGACAGATTATATATGTCTAGGAGAGGCAGCAAAGTGGAATTTCAGAAGAGTAACTTTCACCAAAATGTTACTTTTCAAAGGGCCTTGTCAAATGTGTATCAGAATATTTTTGCATACATGCTTAGTTAGTAGTACATCATATCCTACTTATTCTGCTGTATTTACGTGTCTAACAGTCCCAGAATGCTGCTCTCTCTTTAGCACTTATCATTGGAAATATTATTTGTACTTACACTGAGACACAAAAATCAGCAACAAAATAAAACTATCAGGCACAGTCCTCTCAACAGATGCATGTTCAGTATAGGTAAAATATAGGTTCAGTGTGGGTACAGTATCTTAACTTTAATCCTTCAGTTTCAGATAGAGGTTATCTCAGTTTAAACAGTATTTACAGATGAATATTACTGTCTCATCACCAGTTTCAGAAATAAGGTTTTTATTATTACAAATGTCATGTATTAATTCCTTAGTGAAGCAGAGACCCAAATGTAGCAATGACCCTAACAGTACACATACATGATACTGTCTAGTGAAAGAAAAAATATTAAAAATTCAAGTTCTCATGTTGATTCCTTCTTTCTTTTCCTTTTCTTCCCCCCTTCCTTTTTTTTTAATTAAACAGAATATACTTAGTAAGTTATACCCTCACCATCCTTGCTTTATTTCAGAAGTCTGTGTATCATGCTATGCCTTAAGCCATTGTTCATTTACCTTAAGTATAAAAATAAAAAAAGTAACAAAATGCATCTTGTTGCTAAGCTCTTATTGTTGCTGAAGATGATTCAGAGACAATTTTAAGACAATATTTTTGTTAAATATGTGGCAACTCAAGCAAAATATATACCTTTTGCATGATAATATATTGCTTTAATACAGTACATTTTACTTCAATATTATTATTCCATACATCATAATAATATATTAAACAGGTAGATACAGAATTCATTACAATTTTCATATTGAATATATCCAAAAATATTTACAAAAATCAGTGAAGGTATTGTATTTAAATGTAAACAGGAAAACATTTCTACTGTAAGTGGGAGGTAGCAAAAGCATTCTCCTCCCAAGTGAAAATAGCAAAAATACTTTTATGCCATCACCTTAATTTCAAACCTGATTGCTAAAAAAGCAGATTCTTCATAGGGGACTTGAGATATCTCTTGTAGAATTTGCTGTGCCCAGCTTCTGCATTGTATTTTGTTCTGTGTAATAGTACAATAACAGACACAATAGGCTTTTGATTTTAGAAATGTTCCTAGGAGCTGCCTTTCAAATACTCCTAATGATTATTAAAAACTTCTCAAGCTTAATGTAGAAAAGATACATTTATAGATGGTCTACCCATCTTCATAGATAACAGTCTTCTTTTGTAAAGTGGAATCATGGGATGTAAAAAGCAAGATCAATTGCTATTTTGCTATGAATTATTTTACACAGGTCCTGCTTTTCCAAATCCTGCTGACTGTACTTTTCATTTGTACAAGAACAAATTCATTTTAGTGGTAGGGATTTATTTAGTGCAAATTCAGAATTTGATGAATGGTTAGAAGCTACCAATTAAGCAGATGGAAATACAAAAAAAAATCAATGTGTTTAACCTTCCTTCACAGATGCCTTTTCTGTT
>VFFE01007188.1:373916-549543 GCA_008921705.1 Burhinus oedicnemus
GGGGGGGGGGGGGGGGGAGTGGGGTGGGGTGTCTTTTCTGGGTGCACTTTATGAATCATCTTCATTGGAGAACTAATTTTAGTATCTGTGGGGTGGAAAATAGGACTTCCTTTCTGACAAAAGTGGAATATCAGTCATGACTTTCTCTAAACTATACAGCTATGTGCTCTTGAATACAGAATTCTAATCTAAAATCCATCCGTTATGTAAGTAGATCTATGCTTTAATTGGTATAAGAATACCAAATGCTGCACTTTCTCAGAGGCAAAAGATTGCAGTCACAAAAGTGTATTTTGCTTCAGGGTGAGACTGGAATGCAAACAACTTAAACTCCTTATTTTCTTGTATTAATGTTTTGTTTTGTTTTTCATTTTGGCCCGGTTTGTGAGTGTAATTTCTGTAGTCATGTTGAAAAAGTAACAGTGCAACAAAAATCTTTTTTTGTGTATATGTAGGAGGAATTTCCATTGCACTTTGGGAAGTTATTTCATATAATACTTTGAAACTAGAAAGTGGAACAATAAAATATAAGAATCAAAGTTTGCTTTTCACTACCTAATGAACTCAGTAAATCAGAACTCTCCTCCATAATCTCTTTAAAACTATTTTCTTTTACAATTGTTTGCTTCCAGCCTACCAGCCTTCATGTCTGA
This sequence comes from Burhinus oedicnemus, assembly GCA_008921705.1. Classification (NCBI taxonomy): domain Eukaryota; kingdom Metazoa; phylum Chordata; class Aves; order Charadriiformes; family Burhinidae; genus Burhinus; species Burhinus oedicnemus. The sequence continues at coordinate 374,570 of VFFE01007188.1, forward strand.
GCCCTTTTCAGACAGTACACTGTAATGTCGTTTAAGATTACCTACAATTTTTTGGGTTTTTTTGTTTGTTTGTTTTGTTTTTAAATGGTAAACTTCTTTTCAATTCCTCAGTGTTAGACTGGCTAGCCAACCCATTTCTTAGTAAAGAACCCCAAAGCCTGGATTTTTGACTCATGGAAAAGTAATGAATACAGGTAAGATAGAAATACGCTGGTACATAAGGGAATAAAAAAGTGTCACATGATCACAAAGCCTTTTTCTTGCAGATTTAGATGGAAGTTGCATTTCCCTTCTACTCAGTTTCAATATTTAAGTAGTTTAAATATGATCATTAAACTTATTTAAAAGTATTATCTCACATAAATACATTTAAAGCAGCCTTATGTCATACTACAGATGTTTTGTAGCTCTTCTGTATTTCTTACCCGATCGAGAACATTGCCTTACCCTCTAATTTTAAGACTAACTATGATATTTTTGAGTACCAGCTACATTTATATTTTGGCATTATCTAATAAAGACCTGTATACATCCGACTCTTTTGTTAGATTCTAAATCATGGAGGATGATGGCCTTAAAATTTTAAGCTATTTGTCTCCAGACGATGATTCATCATATACCAACATAGATATCTAAGTTAATCAAAACAAATCACTATTTCTCTTTTCTGGTTACGGAGCCAAGAATGAGTAGCTCAGACTTAAATTCTACCTTTAAGATATCTCTAATTATGTGAGATGATTCTACCCTAAAGATGCATCTGTCAGACTCAGAGAAGCAGGAATAAACTAGCCTTTACTGAAATTCTGGCTGCTGTGGGTAGATTGCTGTAGGTATTTCTAACAGTTCAAATAGATCTACTTAAGTGTATATCTGGAGTCGTGTACTGTTGAGTGTAGCAATAAGCAATCTGGTTACTGTCAGATCCTGAGACTGGGGGTTCCCACACTGACCAGGGCTAAAACTGTGGCTAGGGATAAAATTATGAGCCATAGCCCTTTAATATATGCCAAAATTCACTGTTACAGTGTGACTTATTTTTCCAGCCTCATTTTTTTCATAATAGAATTTCTTTTTCTTTAGCAAAAATGCCTTGAGCAAATGGCAGTTTTGACACTAATGTATCAGAATAAGGTTTTCTGATTAAATGACCGGTCAAAAATAATTTGTCCTTTGTCACATTAATACAAAAAAACCTGGAAGAAGCTATAAAACTCAAAAGATTTTGTAATTTTAAAAGGTGAATGTATATGGAAAAAATGCAATTTTTACATATCTGGAGAAGAAAAAATGTCACTATTTTTGTCATTCAGGAGATTTGTAAAAATTCAAAGAGGAAGAAAGTAAGAAGTTTGATGAAAAATATAGTCTCTACTAATTGCTGGGAACAAAAACAGTCTGCTAATTGCTGGAAAAATACAGTCTATACTAATTGCTGCAGTATGACAGGATTTTTTATTTAGGTCTAGTTCTGTAACAGGCTATTGTCAGAGACAATCAACTAAGATAAGCTGACTGTAATTGAGAGAGATAGATAGGCACCTCAAGGAAGCAGTCACATCATCCTAAAAATGACCTCTAAATTCGACCAGATTACTCACTCTTAAAGATACCTTCACTGACCATAAATGAAGGCATGGATAAATAACTTGGGTTTAGGGCTCCTAACTATAGGACATTTCAAATTAGGTAAATTAGTCATGTCCTTAGACTGACATCATATGTGAAGTTTAGGCTCTTAAAACATGAAAAATAAGTGTAATCCTAAAAAGTTAGCTAATAAACTGCTTTTGTTCATATAATACCTGGAAAAAGTTGATTTTTACGTAAGGAATTTTTACCTGTTTACTGTCTACTCAAAATTTAAAGGATGTCATCTAATTTTCTTGTTGAAGAAAAAAAAAAAATCCTGCTTTGGGCAGGCATTTTTATAAATTTCACACATACACATACATTCATATATATATCTTGATTTCCAGTGGTACTTGGTGTTATAGAGCTCAATAGTCAGCGGAGGAAAGAACTGTGTTTGCACAAAAAGGGTAGAGTCTTTAGTTCTGCTCTGGATGTTTTGTACAGACTAGCACTGTAAATAGCCAGTAGAGTGTATTGCCTGAATAAAATCATAAACTGGCATACAGATACCAGAATTCTTGTATTTCTCTCCACATACTCTTAAATCTCAGAAAGAGTGAAATGAAATATCAAAGAAACCTTATGTAGAAAATTCATACTTTTCAGATACCAGAATGATCACTCCAGGCGTATGAGCAGAACAGCATTAATGAGGTCTTTTCTTAATGTGTTTAAGTTAGATCGGGAATCTGCAACCTCTGTGATCCTTATCTGATACCTAGCTTTGGAAATCACGATAGCTACATATCCCCCATTTTTGTCTCCCAGTCTTTACCTCACTGTAATTGTGCATGAAATAGAATTAATTAGAAAATTAGGAAAGAAAATTTGTACTGGGCCAATATTATTATGCTGTGTTTTGTTCTGTTTATTGAAATACTGGCAGCTTCTTTATAATATTCTTCTGTCACTTGTGAATCACTGCTTACCAATAAAATAAGCAAAACAATTAAGTAAATATAATGTCTTTGATTTCAAAGTGTTTGTGTAAAAACCTTCTCACAATCACAATTTTTAACCTTATTGGCATTCACTGGTGATCCAAGGTTATCCATTCCATTTAAACATTTCTCTAAAAACTTATGTTGTTTGCTTAGCATTCTGTTGACCTGAGTGGTTGTTAACGGGGTTTTGTTTGTTTGTTTGTTTTTTGTTGTTGTTGGTTGGGGTTGTTTTGGTTGGTTTTTTGTTTGGTTTGGTGTTTGGTTTTGGTTTTTTATTTTGCTTCTGCTTTGTTCTTTTTATTTCAGTGATTTTCTTTCAAATGTAAAATAACAAAAATACTTCAAGGATAATGTTTTTCAATAATGGCTGTAGCTACATGCTAGAACACTTTACAAAAGCAATTATTGAGACAATTCTGATTCCATTGTATTTTAACAGCTTTTTTTTTTCTAAATTTATTTTTATGTTGCTAAGAATATTGGCATGATTGTTTCTTTTTCCTTATTTTTCAGACATCCTTTTTTCTTTTAAGAAAATTGGCTGCTTAACGTTATTATTAACCTTTCTATTGTTAAGGTTCAATGCCGAACCTACAGACAAGTTCTGTCTTTGAAGCAACAAACTGGATAGGAACATATTAAAGAAGGAGGGTTGAGTATTGTGGAAAGTTAGATAGGAAGTAAGATGAGTTGAAGCCTCACAGCTCTACTGCCTGGCATTTGAGGTACTCTCTCAGGTGCATGATAGAATTGTATCTGGGTCGCTGAATACCTTCTTGTTTGTACTGTATTTGAAGTAAGCCTTACAGGGCTATGAGGAGAAACTCCTGCAGAGAAGATGAAGATGTTCATTTTAGATGAACACGCCTCATTTCAGAGGTTGTCTCTTTCCTTCTGAACATTTTTTTCAATTTTTTTAACATTACTGCCCTGATGACAGAACAGCATCCTTTGTTGCTAGTTCCTCCTTTACCATTATGATACTCACAGCGTTTACTTCACCATTCCAGATGCAGCTGCAGAACCAAAAGGAAAAAAAAAAGGAAAACAAAAATACTCAAACTCTCAAGTGTTAGATCTATCAGAAGAGTTAACTAGGATCACAATTCCTACAGATCACCCCATTAGAGCTATGTGTAGTGGAAGAGTTAAATAACTGTTACTGTGTACCTTTGTCTCATTTGTAGGACTGGAGACCTCACCCTCTGACCCTTTTCTTTTGACACTGAAGACATCATCTCTGCTGTAGCTGTAAGGTGCCTCTGTCGTTGATCCTCTCAGTGGGTAAGTGGGATTGCAAGCATTCATAGATACAGCCCTGGGAGATGCCTTCCACCTTTTTGGTTTCTGACGCGTGATCGTGATTTGTAGTACTCTGACCTCATCCGTGCCAATATTGATATTTGTGCTGAGTGGGAGATGACTATTGGCAGATAACTTGTTACACAATAGAGAAATATCTCTTAAGATGTGCACATCTTAATATACTGGGTCTCAGTTCATCCACAAGCCCTATAAATACTTTAGCAGAGTACTTTTGAATGTTTAGTGCAGATGCTGACAGACAAAATTCTAGCTGTGTTTCGTATTAGTAAACATCTCAGGGAGTTGTCTTTCATCTCGGAAAATAAAATCAGAAACTAATGTGTTATCCAATAACTGTCAGCAGTAGATTCATAAGCTGAGAAAGTACCTATCCTGAATTTCTATGTGGGAAATCAGGGACTCTATATGATATTTCTATATTAGGCTTGTACCAGAAAGAATTTTTTTGCAACTGAAAGCAACAGAATATATAAATATTCTAATTAGAGATCTAAGTTTAGGATAACTATCTTGACAGTGCAGATGTGTGACTGAGTCATTTTAAACTCTAACTGTTCATTGCTGTTAAATCTATACAGTCATCCCTATATTCATAGCTAATCAAGTTGACATTTCATGTTTGAGCCTCATGCAGATCTGAAATCTAGCTGCTGACTCCTTTAAAAGTGTAATAGTTGTTTGTGTGACGAAATATTGCCGTGGGATGAAAGACGTTCATGCTGTATGCCATGTTATCAAAATTGAAATGAAGGATCACTTAACAAACACAATAGGAATACAGAGTCAAAATGCAGAACTTTTTTAACATCTGCATACGGTATTAGTTGAAATAAAGCTTTTTACATAAGAAAGTAATTCAGATATAATAACATTGAAGAGTTTCATTAGCACTACACAGGTTTGGTTTCATTCCCACTGAACTAGCATACAATATCATCATGAAACAGAATATTACTTGGTAAAAGAGTTTGATAGGTCTTGTGTGTTAGATACAGTTTTGAACCTTAAAGTTTTTATATAATCTATGCATCCATGCCATGGCTACTTTTTCTGCTTTATCTTTTAATTGAAAGAACAGAGGAGATCCTCACTGGTACTAGCATTGTTCCATCTCAAAAATGTAGTACTAGGTATTTTTCAAGTGTAAAGTGATTTTGTCAAAAGTTCTATGTCTTGAATATAAGTAGAAAATTCTTAAGATGACTGACTTACCAAACAAATCTGAAGAGACTTTTCCTTGATTCTTAGATAATATGCAGCACATTGATGCTTTTCATTCTAGATTATATTCTGAAGCGGAACGAAAAGGACCAGTCCCTTAACTTGGAAACAGTTCACTGAGATGACCCTTCACCAAAGCACAGATGCAACACCAAAGTGCTGGTTCCATTGCTATTGAAGTCCAGCTTCAAATGGATGATTCTAAGTTCAAGGCTATAAATTATATCGTCTATCACAGAAGAATATGCATGTCATGAGACATAAATTAATCTGGCTATTACAAAACAAAAAGCTTTTCTTATTTTAAAACTGTAAAAACTTTCATGAACATGTTCAAATTTCAATAAATAATATATATACCAATAAAAACAAGATAAAGAATTTGATATTAGAAAACTAACAAACAAAATCCCTTAGAAACCTGTGTTTTGACTTTTGACAAAGCACAACTTTTTATCATGTTATATTGCATTTGAATTATATTATATTGAATTTAGAGAAGATCTTTCTTCCTCTTCTTTCCTTCATTCACCTGTTCTTCAAACCAGGAAGATGATGTTGCTGGTGTTTTTTTCAAACATACTGTGGATGCTTCAAACAGAATGTTTCAAATGACCTACCAGGAAATTCTTTGTATTCAACCTGCTATATTTCTAGGTGCCCCAGGTACAGAACTGTCTTTGGCACTAGATGAAACAGAAGATGGTGACATGGTAAAATTTGTCTGAACAGCTGTATGAACAGCCTGTAGCAATGTAATACTGTCATGCCAGCTTCATTCAAACCCGTGAAGATGCCAGCTGCACCTGGTGCCTTCCATTTAGTCTCTTATAAGGCTACTGCATCTCCTCTGACAAAAAGTTGAAGACGAGCACAAAATTTTCAGGTATAATCAATGCTGCCATGCACTTGAAATCTTACAAAAAATAATAACACAAACCTCGTTTTTCTATTTATCGATGTGAAAAGACATATGGCAAGATAGCCCTATGCTGGCAAGCAGCATAATACTGATAAGATGGAGTGAATGATCAAAGACACACAGAATATGTTGCCTTGTAACCCGCTAAACATATTATTGCCATTGGCCCCCACAGGTCACCAGCTTTGCTCTGACTTTGCAAGGGCTCAGAACTGAACTTCACCAGGTTTTCTCTGAGATATCTTCACCTGTCTGGAGCTTTGTTTTAGTATGTCTAAGTACAACTGCCATTCTTTTCATGACTGTTCTTTTTTTTCCATTTATTTTTACACTTTCACAAATATTTAAACAGCATTACCATATTTTTTATAGAGTTAGTAGCAACAAGTAGTTATGTAGAATGGAATATTTATGACTGCAGAACAATTCTGTGTACAAGCATATGGGCATTGTATGATAGCAGAAACCTTGCAAGTGGGAAACACAGAGTATAGCTGGGGGGATATACAAGATATGCAGGCATAGGATGTTAAGAAGAGCATATAAGCTGGCAAAGAAGTCTCCAGGGTTACAAAGAATCAGTGGTCAGTTAAAGAAATGCAGACTTGAGAGCTGGAAGTAACAAGTGGAACAAAAAACAAGTGTGTTGTGGTTTAACCCAGTAAGCAGGTAAACAACACACAGCCATTTGCTCACTCTCTCCCAAGTGGGATGAGGAAGGGAATGGAAAGGATAAAAGTGAGAAAACTCGTGGGTTGAGATAAAAACAGTTTAGTACGGAAAGAAAAAGCTGCACGTGCAAGCAATGCAAATAAGGAATTAATTCACTACTTCCCATTAGTAGGCAGATGTTTAGCTATTTCCAGGAAAGGAGGGCTTTATCATGCATAACCATCACTTGGGAAGACAAATGCCATAATTCCAAACAGCCTCCCTTCCTCCTTCTTTGCCCCAGCTTTTACTGCTGAGCGCAATGTCATATGGTATGGGATATCCCTTTGGTCATCTGGGGTCAGCTGTCCGGGCTGTGTCCCTTCCTAACGTACACCCCCAGCTTACTCTCATAAGGTGCACAACATATATAGCTATAACAGAACACCACACAAGCTACTGTGAAGAAAATTAACTCTACTGCAGCCAAAACCAATACTATCTCAACCCCTTGACTGTATATACAGTAAATTTGGATCTATTGTGGAGTTGCAGATCAGCGAAGTAAAAGTGATAGTGTAAAAGCCTGTTAGAAAACATAAAAATATCCCCAACTGAACCCTACAGTGAGGAACAGGAACCCATCAACATCATATTCCTCTTGGTGAAGAAACCCCATCATTAAAATCACACTTCTTCTGGCTGAGAACTGACAATACTGACATCTGGGAGTAACTCTTCCCAAAACTTCGACCTTAGGACTCAGAGGGGCAATGGAAAGGTGAGCATAACAGAAAAGGAAGGTGGATTCACTAGGAAGTGTGTGTAGAGCAGCTCTAATGGTATTATTTCTGTTTTCCACTATATAATTAATTTATTGTCTTTCTCTTTTCTTCTGTAATAATTACAGCTGAATTAAATAATTCTTTGGTTTGACTGATACAATTTTAATCACTTGTAAATTCTTGACTTGTCTTCTTGTTTATTTTTTGCTCATTTGAAATTTTCAGTGTAGCAAATACACATAATCTATTACATGGTCTGGGACAGGTTCTACCTACCTGGGTCATCATATCCTGTGTTATATAAGTAAATTAAGTGAACCAAGATATGTAATCACTGATCTCATGCAAGAATGTACACATGATTTATATGGCACTTTATTCTATAGATTTTGCAAATAAAATGTGAAAAAAATCCCATTCCACAATATCCCAAATCTATGAGAGGAAACAGTTCTGTAAAGACAACCTTTCCAAGTGACTTGTACTACATACTGTCAATTTTCAACTATACACCTCTTACACCTTTTACACACAAAGGACAGTTCCTCCTTCCTCCCAACAAAATTCTCTTTTATGCACAACTGATCCTTAGACTTGTATCATCCAAAACTGATCACCAGAGTATCAGAATAGTTAAGGAAATTAATTCTTAGAATGGACTTAGTCATCCTGTAGTATCCATAGCCCTCATCTTTGTCTCATCTTCCCCTCTCACTAATACCATCTAAGAACATTCTCATGACATCCACTTCCACAAACAGCTGTTGTAGTTTGTGGAACATCCTGACAGAAAATATGCCAGATGGCAATCATCGCAGGTAGTAGAGCTGCCAAACAATGTACAAATTTTGTACTCTTCTTTTCCAGAGGGCTATATTAAATATGGGAAATAAATAGGAAAATGATAACATAAAATGGTAATATCATTATGGATAAGAGTTGACTCTAGGACAAATTCTGAACAGTATATGTGCTAAATTGCACACCTCCACATGTACACACATACACCCACATACCCACGCACTGACACTTATGAAAGTTACTGAGATGTATTCATATATCATCTAAGATGTACTCACACTTCTTTTTGTATATGCAAATGAGAAAATGTGGGTAAAATATAAAGGCCCACCTTTTAAAATTTTGAATAGTCTTTTAGTATGTTTTTAATCAGCTGTGATTATTTTTCCTTTCCAACTCTCTGTCTCAAGGATAATCTGCCTTTTAGAATGTCCCTCTTCTGACTACTTTATTAACGAATTTTCATTTGTATTTTAATGAATTTTCAGAACTTAATCTCAGAGGTGGCCAGTGGTTACGTTCCATCTGACTTCTAGAGCATGGTGCCTGGACTTCCTCAACACAGAGAATCAGTACCAATTTTATCAAGCTATATAGTGATGAAAATACAGAACATTTCTCTTACAGACCTATTCTTGGTGATGTTGGTACTAATGCATAAAAGCAACTCTTTGCAAAGCTAACAAATTGCTAGACCATAGTAATAATTTTCCTGGATCAAGGATTTTGGACCATTTAGGTATATGATATGATTTACCTTACCAATATGTACGGTTAACCCCTATGGATAAAAGAAGTTGAAAAATACAGAGTGCAGAACAGATTTGTCATAGTTTAAAGATGGGAAAGCAACAATCTTATTTCATTTTCAAGAGTGTTGGTCTGGACTGATTCTCTTTAGCAAAGCACAGGATTATAAGGGAAACCTTTACTGCTGTTATTCCTTTGAACAATTTCAGAACACACCCACAAAGACATCCTTGCTTATGGGACTTGACTTGCTCCTTGTTTAGAACTTATGCTGTCATGCATGGAAAGGTAGCAGGGGACATGGATAGAGGAAGCCCTGTATTTGCTGGCAGATACATGGCTTTTTAGGCTGACTCCTGCTATCAAGTCTTCTATAGATGGTTCCTGCTACAGCAAGTAAGATGAATGAAGTAAAACAGTTGTGTTGTCCAAACTAGTAACACATGAAACACATAATTTTACTGCTGCACACAGTCCTTGAAAATTGCCTAGCAGATCAAAAAATCCTTGAGTAGTCAAGGATCTGCCTGAAAGAGCTAGAGAAGAAAAGCAGGTCCTTGGAGACAGGCTGGGAGAGCAGGCAGCACACACAGATCTGACAATTCCACAGTGATTCTGTAACAGCTGTTCCCATACTGACAGTCCAAAATTCTTGATCTTGTTCTTTTATTAGATGTTTTTCTTTCTAGACTGTTCATAACCTTTGACCTTCACCCCTAAAGTATGTACTGCATGATACTGAAGGATATTACTTTCCTAGGCCACACAGTTTTGTTATATTATTGCTCCGGTGTTTCTTTTGTGCAAAGATTTTATTTTATTTTTTGTATGGTCAAAGCAGTCTTTTCTCAGCTGTCAGGGTTGTACCTCTCCCTTGATTGGTAGCATCACTGAGTTGTTTATGCTCCTGAGGTCTCTGTTTTCAACCTGTATCCTGCTGTTTTCAAGGTGTGTGGCCTGTTACAGACACTAAGTCCAAAATAGTGTCCTCTGGGCCTGATACTATGTTAGTCTAGCACAAATTTACCCTAAATCACTGGGCCTGCGGCTGGCAATGGCAACACGCTTTTTACTGGGAGATTTGTTGACAATCCTCCCTTTGCTAGTCTGGAAACTGGCATTTGCAGGTTATCACTCACAAGTCCAGCAAAGACGTTGCATACCCTCTCACAGCTCAAAGCTCCTACTCAGCCTAAACAACAGAAAGATTTTCTTGAACATTTTTCTCTCTTTTATCTGGTCTTTGCCCCATGATAACCATGATGGGTCTGCGGGTGTCCTGTAATTCTTCATTTTGCTCTTACAGCTGGTTATTGTATGCCAATATAACCATTATTCAGTTTGCAGAGCATTTGATTGTAGAACCAATACAATTTTCACAACTAATACATACCATACAATAAAATCAACTATATTAACTAATAAAATCATATTGTTATTTCTGAAAGCATGGGAAAGTTGAAGACATCCTTTGACAACAACTATGTCACATTACATACAAATTATCATGTAAATTACACTACAGTATGATGACAATATAGTGCAAAGAAAAAGAGTAGTTTGGAGTAGTAAAACCTATAGAAACAAAATCACACAGCAGAATAATGGCAACCTACAGAATAACGTGGTTACTTTCCCATGTGTTCTCTGAGGAAACATGTGCCTCTTGATTAGCTGTTACTCAATTTGAATTTAGTTACTTGTCTCCCAATAACCAGTATAGCAAATGGCTTCACTATAAGAGACTTATGGCACCATACATAACAATATGATATGACATATGATTATTAATACTACAGTACTGGGAAAGAATATTAATTAAAAAAATAACTAAATGCCAATTTTGCTATGCATAATTATCTACTTGATCTCCTGTGACTGGGTGTGCAGAACATCAGATTCCTTCTTGTTAGGTGTTGCTTTTCATTTTAAAACTCTTTTCACTCTTAAAGGAAATCCTGAGTTTAATGCATGAGTGGAAATCATACATTAAAAGGTTAACTTTTGAAAACATTATATAGTGACTAATTTTTGGTTACTAGACTGGTACTGGTATCTTCTAATACTGATCCATTTAATTTTCCTTCAATATTACCTCTGTTTTACCTCAGCTGTAATGTTTTAATATTCATTATCCTGCACATGCATCTCCCACAATTCTGTAAACTCTCAACTATTATGTATGGAAAACATTAAATTTCTCATTTTAAACTTCTTTTCTTTCTGTCACTGACTGTAGCTAGTGTATACATTCCTAGATTCCATCTTTACACTCTTGCTTGAAAGGACCTTGCTGAAATAAAAAATACTGTTAGTAGAGGCTTATCTTTGATTTGTTGCCCTTTAGAGGATCATCCTGTAAAGCAAACCAGAAGGACTTATTGAGGCCTTTAGGTTATTATGTTTCTGGAACACTTTTCCAAGCTTGTAACTGCAACTCGTAGTAAGTATTATTACTTTTTCCAAGCTTTATTTTTTTTATTTGTTTTGATTTGGTTAAGTATATCTGCCAGATAGGACTGGCTTTTTCCACAGTTATATCTGAGCATTGTAATTTCCTAGGAAGTCCATGTGGGGTTTCAGTAAAATGTTGGTACATGATGTATTCTCTTACATTCTTTTCTCCTTAATTAAGGCATTTTCCAAACCTTCTCCACATTTATTTTTAAGGTTGCAGCCTCAGTAGATAGCTTTTTATTTACTTCTGCCATTTCTTGGCAGAGAAAATGTCATTTTTGTCTGCCATTCATCAGGTGCTTCACTATCAGTTAACATTAGCACTGGCAAAGGTGTTCTCATTTATCAGCTGGCAATTGCTATGTGAGGAGAAAACCCCAGGTACTGCAGGAAAAAAGCATATAACTGAAAGAATGAGTTTGCGATATTCAGAATCCAGGGCATGAGTTTTCTTTCATTGCTGACATACTTTCATCTGTTCCTGTTCCCCTCCCATAGTACATAATTCCTGTGTGACATAGCAACAGAACCTTTGCTGCAAGGAATTTTTTCTAACATTTTCATACTTGTGATTGTGTATTGGAACTTTTTCTATTTCTTCTCAGTACTTACACTGTGTTTATGCTGGGGATTCTGGACATCTCCCTAATGTCTGACAATGATTTTTTTCAATGTATGAATTTATCAGCCTCCAAACGTTTTCACACTTCTGTATTTCTGGAACCAGTTGCTCCTCTCCCATATAGCTAGGCTGCTTTTGCCCCAGTGTAAGCTCTTCAGTAGATACCAGCCTTCTCAGGTTCTGATAACACTATGAATACCTATGAAATAAAGAATTCCCTGAATTTTCCTTTCTGCCTTTCTTAAAAATAGTACTGATTTTCGCCTTCCTCTGGCTCTCAGGAACCTCTTTTGATCACCATGAGTTTTCAAAGACAGTTGAGACTGGCCTCACAAGGGCATTGACCAGCTTTCTCAGCACTTGTGTGCATCCCACCAGGTTCTATGCACACTGCCCACTGCAAGTTTTTAGTGGTCTATTGATTCGTGCAACTTTGTTTTTCAGAGACCAGTCATTTTTCTCTCCTTAATGATTCACTAACCAGGAACACTTCAGTCCATCCCTTTTCTGATGTCTCACATTGACACTTATACCAAAAAGTGAGGCTGTAATTAATCCACAGTTTTAATTTCCTGCTTTGGAATTCTAAAGCTAACTTGCTCTTTAAATTCATCTTTGGAAGGCATTGAGCTTGTGAACAATACTCTATTTGTTGTCAATACCTTTATATGCAATAATTTGCTTTAAATACTTTTATGATGACTACCCTTTCAGGAGTAAACTGAAAGATGGAACAAAGACAATGTCCTAGGGGCTGCCTTACCTGTAGAAACCCTGGCACCTGACAGGTAGATAAAATAGAATGGATGGAGTAAATGCAAGCTTTCTATAACCTATAAAGAGACGGCAGATTGACTTCTTGTAATCTCCCCGTTACCATGTCTTTATTTTTGGGTGTGGATTATTTTTTGCTGTTCTTTAATGACTGGTAGCAGGGAATCATCTTCAGCACAGGAAGTTTTACTCATGACTGCTTCGTATTCATTGAGGGGATTAAAGTGAAGACAAAGCTGACATAAGTGAAGCTGACAGTGAGTTGAAAAAAGGAAAAAGGAAAGAAAAAAGTTATGAAATAGGAAGAAAGTCTTCATCCTGTACTATTTTGGAAAGGCCCTTCAAAATACATAAGGGAGATTCCTGAGAGGGTTCTCTTCATTTGGACAATTTGAAGAACTATAGGCCAGTCAGTCTCACCTCTGTGCCAGCAAGATCATGGAACAGATCTTCCTGGAAACTCTGCTAAGGCACATGGGAAATAAGGAGGTGATTGGTAGCAACTAACATGGCTTCACTAAGGGCAAATCGCACCTGATAAATTTGGTGACCTTCTATGACGAGGTTACAGTATTGGTGGATAAGGGGAGAGCAACAGATATTATCTACCTGGACTTGTACAAGGTATTTGACACTGTCCTGCATGATATCCTTGTCTCTAAATTGGTGAGACATGGATTTGATGGGTGGACCAGTCAGTGGATAAGGAACTGGCTGGACGATTGCACTCAAAGAGTTGCAGTCAACAGGTCGATGTCCAAGTGGCACACAGTGACAAGTAGTATCCCTCAGGGGCTGGTACTGGGACTGTTATTATTTAACATCTTTGTTGGTAGCATGGATGTAGGGACTGAGTGCACCCTCAACAAGTTTGCGAATGACACCAAGCTGTGTGGAACGGTTGACATGCTGGAGGGAAGGGATGCCATCCAGAGGGACCTGGATGGGCTTGAGAGGTGGGCCTGTGCCAACCTCATGAAGTTCAATAAGGCGAAGTGCAAGGTCTTGCATGTGGGTCGGGGCAATCCCATGCACTAATACGGGCTGGGTGGAGAACGGATCGAGAGCAGCCCTGAGGAGAGGGACTTCGGGATGTTGGTGGATGAGAAGCTCAAGACGAGCTGGCAATGTATGCTCGCAGTCCAGAAGGCCAACTGCATCCTGGGCTGCATCAAAAGAAGCGTGGCCAGCAGCTTGAGGAAGGTGATTCTGCCCCTCTACTCCGCTCTCATGAGGCCCCACCTGCAATACTGTGTCCAGCTCTGGAGCCCCAACAGAAGAAGGACATGGACCTGTTGGAGGGAGTCCAGAGGAGGGCCACAAAGATGATCAGAGAGTTAAAGCACCTCTGCTCTGAAGAAAGGCAGAGAGAGCTGGGGTTGTTCAGCCTGGAGAAGAGAAGGCTCTGGGGAGACCTAGCAGCCTTCCAGTATCTGAAAGGGGCCTACAGGAAAGCTGGAGAGAGACTTTTTACAAGGGCATGTAGTGATAAGACGAGGGGTAATGCTTTCAAACTGGAAGAGGGTAGATTTAGGTTGGATCTCAGGAAAAAATTTTCACTATGAGGGTGGTGAGGCACTGGAACAGGTTGCCCAGAAAAGTTGTGGAGGCCCCATCCCTGGAAGTGTTCAAGGGCAGGTTGGATGGAGCTTTGAGCAGCTAGGTCTAGTGAAAGATGTCCTTGGCCATGGCAAGGGGGTTGGAACTAGATGATCTTTAAGGTCCTTCTAACATAAACCATTCTGTGATTCTATGATTCTATGAAGTATCATGAAATACATAAGATATGGGGATAGAAATTAAACCCACATAAAGTTCAGAGGTCATTATGCTGTTTGCTTAGTTGTTTATGATATTTTAAAACCTGAATATATCAGAAGTAAATACTATAGCATTATCATGTTTTATTGTTAATGAACCTCATGGTTTTAATCGTAATATGTTTTTACAGAGATTATTATCCTAAAATTATTATATAAATTTCACACATAAGTATTGTTGTTCAGACACATTTTAACCAGTATTCTTTCATCCCTATCAATTTTTTTTGTACTCTGGAGTGTTTTAAAAAATATCAATCACCTCTAGTTTTTTAATTTTACTCTCTGTCCCTTCCAACCATCTCCATGTGTTTTCTCTAATTCTTCTTCCATTATATTCAACTGCAACAGGAACTTTATACTTCTTAATTTAATGCAGACCCTAAGTATACCATGAATAACTGTCTAAAAATAATAGTCATCTTTTTGGTTATCTCCAAGATGGAGGAAGAATCTTTAAATCAAAAACGGCAATCAGCAATGAATAAATAATCTGAACATTGACTTTGATTATCATTGATGTTCTTCAGTGAACTTTAAACGCCACTGAAATGTGTGGCAAAGAAAGGGCTTGCTATGAAAATAATCATCCACAAATAGCTAAATAGATGATTCTGTACTGCTGTACAAACAAAACTCCCTTTTCTTGCCCAACTAATCATGTTTGAGTACTGAAAGACTGTGAGCACAAAATGTTATGAAAATTATTTCAGATTTTCCAATAACCCAAATACCAGTCTCTCATTTTCTATTTCACTCAGCTTCTGGACTGTGCAAACTGAACCTCAGAAAATTAATGGTACATCTATACTGACATGGGAAATAGAACAAGGAACTGAGGTTGACCATCATACTACTGCTCGTTAAGTATTACCATGTTCCCTTCCTCTGTTTTGGACAAACCCAACTAGGTTTGTCCAAGGTGGAATGTAGGAACAATTATGTGGATTAGTCACTCTAGGGACTGTTTCCAAAAAGTAAAATGCCCAAGTCTGTATCAGGTTCAATTGCTTGTTTCTTACCTAGTCCTCCAAGTGAATCTGACCAGATAAGTTGGACTCTCGTACCCTCAGGTACAGCATAAATGCACATGCTCTCCCCTCCTTCCAGCTGTGCAAAATGTAATCTAAAGTTCACAATTTACAAATACAAAAGTAGTTGGGCTGCAAGAGAAAGAAAAAAAAACAAACAACAACACAAAACAGAAAACAGAAAGACAATTTTCTCTTAGTGTCAAAAAGATTTTATAGAGTTGTATCTCTGTCTCTCTTGTTTAACAACGTAGACACAGCCTCAGTGTCTCCTTCTGTCTTCTTATTTTAGGTGTATCCACATTTAAAATGAACATTCTGCTGAATGAAAGTTTTCAATTTAAAAGTTCAGGGAAGAGGAAAAAAAAAAAGAATATCCACTACCCCACAAAAAAAAAACAAAAAAACCCCACCAAAACCCAAACAAACTCTAAAACCTACTAAATAAATATCCTTTAAAAAACCTTTTTTTCTATTTCTGTAAAATCTTTATTTTAGTATTTCAGGGAGAGATCATTCAGTCCAATCTACTGCTCAAGACAGGACAGATAAAGTTAGATCAGTCTTCATTCAACCAAGTTAGGAATAACACCAAGGCTGGAGATTGCACAGCCTGTCTAGGCAACCCATTCCAGTTTTGGTTTTTGCTGTGTTCCTCCAAGAAGACTTTGACTCCATCATCTGTATAATCACCCATCAGGTAGCTGAAGACAGCAATTTGAACCCCCTTAGCTTTCTTTTCTCTAGTCTCAACAAACCAAGGCAAAGCTCAGTAATAGCTATGGGTTTTGTTCAGTGTAGGGACTGCTTCCAATTTAAGTAAAATAGGCAGATGCTTTTAAATAAATGTTCAAGAACATTTGGCTGAAATACGTGAGAAAACTGTGAAAAGCATTCACATATGCCCCAAGACCTCTTTTGCTCTACTGACAGTGCAAGAGGGGCTCTATGCAACTTAAATGTGATTTCAGTATTTTACACCATCAGTATGATGCAAATTAGTCCTATAGTAAATTATAATGTTTCATATTTTCATCTTAAATATCTTACCTCAGGCAACTGAAGGAGATAGTAGGCATTTTAGAATGACATCTATATTACTTTATTGGAAGGCCATGCAAAATTATGAAGAACTACTTCTTCTTCTTAGTGATGATCTTTTTCTTGAAAGATTTGTGGAGATGGCTAGCACTGGTCTACCAAAAAAGTAGTAACTCCAGTTGCTCCATTTTTGAGTGAATAAACCCACTGAAATATTGTTTGGTGGATTAGTGCATCTTTTTTGCTGCCTTTTCATCTTCCCAATATGTCATTTATTATTGTTTTTAAAAAGACTGTATTTTTGCTAGGGAAATCCTATCGGTACAGATACTTAAAATGCTTCTAGCACTAGCAATGCCAATGTTAGAAGAAAGAGATTTTTTTTGAAAAAGTAAGTATTTGGCTACCATATCCCGCTGTGGAAGACTATTTTTATAGACTGATGGATTTCTTGAAGTTCAAAAGTAGAGGGTGCTTCCTTTTGCATATGAGAGACAAGGAAATTTTCACACTGAGTTTAAGATATTCTGCTACATATTGCTCCAATTTATAATGCTTAAATGAGCATGATAGGGGAAAAAAAAAAAAAAGACCAAGAACTTGCATGCACAATTGTAATTTAAGAGTTTCCCTTTCTGTCAGTAAGCTTGATTACTTGTAAGAGACTTCACAGTGACCACCACATATTTCATGTGAATGTAACTGATGAGGACTGATTGACACTGACTGCTACAAAATTAGCATTTCCATGGAAGCCAACATCAATTACTGTCAACGACAGGATGCTCATCTAGGAGATTCTGAACAACATTGCAATATAAACCAAATCACTTAGGTTTACAGCAAATACAAAAGAAACATTAGCAAAAGGAGAAAAAAAAAAAAGAAAATGAAATAAACTAAAGGGACTGTCACTGCAAGCAACATGTTTTCTGCTGTAAACAAAAAAGTATCAGCAGGAAGTAACAAAATGTAAGATTTTTGTTTCTTTTTATTTTCACCAACATCTATTGTGAATTTAATTTTTTATGTTGTAAAAACATGTGTTCCAGAAATATTTGTGCAAGGAGTATGTTTTTTCAAGGACAATGTGCTTAGCTTTTTTTCTTGTTATCTAAGTCTCTTAAATTTTGAATTTCTGCTAGGTCTGAGAGATTAATGAGTCTTGAATAAATTCAATACCTTCATCTTCTTTGAAAGATGTCTATGTGAAGAAGACATCTTCAACATTTTTTTGCTGAGCTTCTCTAATTTATTACTATTCTAACCTGCTACAGTTCTGTAAACTTTGCAGTTAAGACTTGGATATAACATTTGAGATTAGGTAAAGACCTGAGCTACAGTTTTGCTTTAAAAACAAAACTGGTACTAGAGGCTGAAGAAGTGCTGCAGCATACTCTACCAGATTTCCATCCAGACATGAGTCTAGGATGCCAACAGATGGCCACATCATTTTTGACAAATCCTAAACAGGGAAGTTCAAACTCATAACCAATGTTAAGTAAAATATTTCTACGTTCAGATGAAAGTGTTGGGGAAGCAGAAACAAAGCAAAAAGATTTTTTTTTTCTAGTCAGTTAAATTTTCAAAATTTTATTTCTTCCTTTTTTTCATTTTAGTTTTGAAAAATAGCTGAATGTATAGTATCTGTTTAAATGAAAGAGACCTACAGTAGCCAAGGTCAATAAGAAGTGATTATACTAGTTACAGTTAGAATAACTAGTAGTTAAAGTGGAAAATAAGGTTGGACTTGAGTACAGAGAATATGAACAAAAAAGCCAGAATTTTCCTGGGATAGCAAAGCTCATGTGTCCATAACCTCACTGACTCCAGATCATTCACATTTTTGTTTGAACTCTGCCAAGACAGCAGTTTTGTGACCTACCTATCACTTAGTGTGCTGGGGTAATATTAGCTAATATGGTTATTAGGATGATATGCTTTTCATTTGGCCGGAAATAAACCCATTTTATCACATTAGTTCCCTATATGTTGAGCTTTTGGAATTATTTTCAATTTGTCAGGCAGATATAAACGTAAGAGCTTGTTTGGTTAGCACTAAAATATGAGTCTTTATTTGTTCTGTTTTCCAGCCTTACAGAAAAACCATAAATTATGGTCTTTCTCCCCTGTTCAGCAGCTGTAGCTTGCAGAAGTGGTATTCAAGGCATCAGTGCCTATAAAACCATGCATAAAATGTTTTCCTCAATTTTGATCACAAGTTGAAATATGCCAGAATATCACTGATGTCAATAGTTTCTTTTGTGTACGTTAATTCCAAGTAGTTAACTGAAGCTACATCATGTGTTGAATCTCAGAGAACACAGGATCTGAAGGGAATACATTTCTCTCAGCAGACTCTATATACCCAAGTAGGTTCATAACATATACATGTACATGTTCATTCAGTTACTGGGGAAAATCAGAAGGGGAGACAGTCTCCTTGACAGTATCTATAATACTAAACAAAAAAGTGCCAGGAGCCTGTGCCCATCCTTTCAGCAGTCCATCAGTTTATACCCACATAGTTTACGATTAGTCTCATTATTACATTATTATCTTGGCAAAATCCACTTGGAAAATTGTACAAATAAGAACTAGGGAATGAACTAAAAATCACTCTATCGATCATCTTGTAAGTAGCGCCTTGTCCTGGTTTATTTCTAATGTGAATCCAATGACAGACATTTTCTATAAAGGTCATGAGGACCTTGCACTAACAAGCCTTTTTTATCCTCTCTGATTTCTTTGAAAGACAGAGCAGAAGTATTCCAGTAAACAGATACTGACTGAATTTCCAGTTTGGACAATATATGCTGATGGTTCTTAATGTGTTTGTAGTTCAAAATGTAATAGATTCACAGACGATCAAAACTTTTTATTGTGATCCCATTTCATATTGCCCCCCATGTTGTATCTTTATTTGAATAGGAGTACAATAAAGTAGCAGAAGAGTATGAAGTATGGGAAAGTTGATGTGTCCACACGTTTCTTATTCAAAGTCATTGTGAACTTCCTACAGCTGAAAGATTGGCTTCCTGGAAAATAATATTGCTTCAGAATTGATTGCACCTTTAGTTAAAACACATTTGACACCTCTAGAAAGCTAGTTTGTGCCCCAGACACCTCTGTATGTGCCTGCAGTCTTGACAGTATGAGTTATGTGGGTGAATATTTACATACATTCTGCAAAATGTGCAGAGTGGCAAATCAAAAAGCAGAGCTTTCTCTGCTGGAGGTGAAGGAGGACGTGCTACAGAGAAGTAGTTGCACTGATCAGGCACAGCATGCTTAATGTCAAAGGAATTTCTTTCTCTGCCCGTCCTGTATTCCCTTTCTTATAGGGACTGTGACTATTTTATAACATCTTATCTCCTTTACATTTCCACAATATATGAAAAGTTTTACTTACGTTGAGAGCAATTCTTTGCTTTCTTTTTTTGTACTGTAAAACCAATACTATCCACTTGTCAAGACTGAATTCCTGTTTTAACCCCTAGGGCTTCCATTGTCTTCTCTATGCTTATGCTTTCAAGAATTCCTGTTACAGTATATTCCTTTCTTGCAATATGATGGATTAAGGGTTTGGGGCAGGGGTGTTTGGTTTGTGGTTGGTTTCTTTTTTTCAGATTTTAAAATGTTTCTTGTTTTCAAAACCATATTAACTCTTGATTTTCAAGTTTCCCTTTCATCTCCCACTCTCATGGTTTGGCCTGGACTGGCCACTGAGCTGAATGAGAGATGATCTTCCTCTCACCAAGGAGAGGCAGGAGAGAGATAGAAAGAGACTTATGAGTTTAGAAGGAACTACTTCAATGAAATTTTAATAATAAAATAACAAAAAGGAAATAATTAAATGTATACAAAACTATATCAAAGTCCTAGAATGATGATCACATCACCAGCAGGCGCTGGGGAAGTCCCAGACTGGACTCAGTGATGGATGGGAACTGGATTCTGGATCTGGATTCAGGAATGCACAGATCGGGATCAAAGGCAGGTGAACAGAGTCCTCCTCAGACGCTGGCCATAGAAGAAAGCGGGCTGACCCCTTTGATCCCTCAGCTCTTATACTGAGCATGAGGCAGATGGGATGGAATACCCTGTTGGACAGTTTTGGGTCACCTGTCCTATCTGCTCCTCCCTGCATGTGAGATCCCTCTATGCTCTTCCGTTTCTGATCCTCCAATGGGGTAAATAACAAAGTTGGCTGCCCTTGGTTGTTATAGCAATAAGTATAAGCAAGAGCCTCTCTGCATACCATTCCTTGGCATGAACTATAAACATAGGTCTTATCACTCTGAGAGTTCTGGTTCAGAACAAACCAAGTATTTGAATTAGTTTCTGGTTTAGATCAGAAAAATATAAGGTGACTTACTAGGGGATCAGGAATATTTACCACCCCTAAAAGATTACACACAGACAAACACTCCTTTCACTTGACTTACACCTAATGGGATGAAAGTCATGTGTGTTCTTGAAGCTTTGTCCTTGCTTTAGAGCACAGGGAAATTCCTCATAATCAGCATATTCTCAGAGGGTTACGTTAACACAGTCATGTGGCTTCTAAATCAAAGCTGGCTTATGTCCCAGCAAAAGAAATCTGGTCTGTTTGTATAAACACAACTAAAGATACCTAGCTATACTAGGCTTAGAATCAAATAGGTGCATGAACTATAATAGTATATTATATTCATAAAGTTAAATTGAATAAGGTGATATTCTCTGTTGACCTGGATTTCCATGACTATATCACTAAAAAAAGAGGATAAAGAACCAATAAAGAACCTGTTTCAAGCACTGAGACCAATTAAGACTGACTAGCTTACCTCCCTGTTGCATAAAACTAGTCCTGTGTATAGCAAACTTGCCCTAGACATAACAATTTTGGCGTTCCAAAATGGAACCAAAAGCCAAAATAGCTGTTTAAGACAGTGGGCAGTTAGAGTCCACTGTTCTGGCTTGTTTCCTGACTTTGCTTTTTCAGAAGTTTTGGTGTACCTTTTGCATATAAATCAATACCTGAGAGTAGATAACATCTTGCTGGATTGGATAGTAAAAGCCACTTGGATGTTAATGAAAATGAGTCTAGTTAGGCAAATAATAATAATTTACTTTAACAACAATTAATTGTCAATAGATTTTAGTTCTAGAAAGATCATTTAGCTGTTTAAAGGCTGATTGGAAAGTTGTGCAGAAATGTAGTTGGATATAACCCATCAACATAGCCGTCCAAAGGGCTGAATTTTTGTATCTGTACTATGAACTGTGAAACTCAAGTTCAGTAGTAGATACAGATGTCAGTACATGAAAGCTCACAAGAGAGCATCAGTCTTGAGGCAAGGACTTTCAGTTTTCATCTCCTATGTATATTTCCAGTCTGACATACAATATATGATTTTGGACTAACCTTTTTGGCAAGTTAGTCCTGTGAAGGTCTAAGAGAGAATTGGGCAATAATTGTTCGAATTGATCTTGATGCAAATTCCTACTAATAGCAAATCAGAAAAAGTGGGTGGGTTATGGCAGAAAGTAATTATGATATTCTTACGTGTGAGCTGTAGATACATTTTCCCACACACAGTATGTACTCATTGAAGACAACTGTGTTCACTATTATGAAAACCATTTATGCATAGTTACAACTTCTATGTAAAATTGACCAAATAATGAAATGAAAGCTGTTCTGAGTAACTCTTTGCTTTATTCTAAAAGAGCAGCTAATTGCTTCCAGATATATAAGAGTTTGCTGGTATTGTACAGATGTGTATAATCACTGCCTTGCCCTGCTTGAATAGCAGCCATCTGTTTGTCTTTGGATGACTGCAGCTTTTAATAAATGCACTTCTGTTTGTATCTGAGAAGCAGTCACTCTTTCCCTGCCAACGTAAGCAGGATGGCATGACACGTAATGAGATTCATCTTTTAATACCACTAACGCATGTAAGTATTGTAACTGGCTATACTGTTTTTGGCTGCGATAGAGTTAGTTTTCTTCATAGTAGCTTCTCTGATGCTATATTTTGGATTTGTGATAAAAACAGTGTTGATAATACACTGATGTTTTAGCTATTGCCGAGCAGTGTTTACACCGTGTCGAGGTCTGCTTCTTCCCATGCTGCCCTGCGACCGAGTAGGCTGGGGGTGCACAAGAAGTTGGGAGGGGACACAGCTGGGACAGCTGACCCAAATTGACCACAGGGATATTCCACACCATATGACATCATTCACAGCAATAAAAGCTGGGGGAAGAGAGAGGAAAGGGGTAACATTCACAGTCATGGACTTTATCTTCCCAAGTAGCTAATACGCATGATGAAGCCTTGTTTTCCTGGAGATGGCTAAACACCTGCCTGATGAGGGGAAGCAGTGACTTAATTCCTTATTTTGCTTTGCTTGCACATGCAGCTTTGTCTTTCCCTTTTAAACTGTCTTTATCTCAACCCATGTTTTCACACTCTTACCCTTCTGAGTCTCTTCCCCATCCCGCCGGAGGGGAGTAAGTGAATGGCTGTGTGTTGTTTACCTGCCTACAAGGGTTAAACCATGATGACACTGGCTTAGACCAATACAATATTTGTTGAAAGAGCCACTATCATTCAGTTAAGTCAACTGCGCTAAATCGACATGTCAATTAATTGTAGAATTTATATCAATCACAGTTGGGATTCTTTCTCTTTTTATCAATAAGAGAAGATTTCCTAAGAACTGCTTAAAAAACTGCTGCATGATCTTTGTGTTCTTGTTATTTAGCTAAAGAAAAAAGGAGGAAAAAAACCCTATCCTTTAAGTCATTTCAGTAATAAATGAACAGGAACCTTAGAAGCCAGAAAGCTATGTTGACCATATACAAAAGAGTTGGTATTAAAACACAGTGTGCAGTTACACTATTTTGTTGTTGTGGCTGAGAGTTTTTATTTTAACATTGAATAATACTTTAGAAATATGAGTGAAATATAACCACAGAGAATACAGGATTGTGAATAAATTAAATAGCAGTTAATCTTTAGGTATTTTTTACCCTGAAAGCTGAGTATATGAGAAATAACTCTTTATGCTGCCTTTAACTTTCCAAGTACAGACATTGAAAAGCATAAATCATATGAGATACCAAGCAACTGCTTTTAAACTTTTGATGGTCAACAAGGGAACAATGGAAGAAGATTTCATTTAGATTAATCTTGAACTGTGGAGTAAGTTGCAATAAACATCTCTAATTCGTTTTTCACTTCATGAATAATTGCAGTCAAATATAGAAACTCCATTTACCATTTTTGAAGTTATTTGCATAAGCTATAAGAGAATCAGGATGTACCTTATAAAGTGTGATGGACAGTGAACCATTTTGTGGTTGATGCTTTCATATAGTTGCTCTTGATTTCAGAATTATTCAGTATTATTAAGAACTACTGAATCAGACTCTTCTGAGCATCCTGTTGTGCTTCATGATGTGCAAATCATGAAAACAGCATTTTTTCCTCATATAAAGAAGTTTTAGTCTTTAAGGCCAGTCTCTTTCAAAATGAATCTACCCGTCAAAGAGACTATCTCAGAAAAAGAGCAACAATTAATGCCAAATGAAAGCTCCACAGATGCATATAGGTATCTGCGAGGTTAATCAGTGGAAGAGTCCTGAAAACATTTGATGCCCAGCCTTCTCCACAGGCTTGGTTTAGGGAGTTCAAGTACAAGGTAGAGCCAGTGCAGCCAAGAATGGACCAGCCAGTGGTGGTGGGGAGAGACCCTTAGGCAGTGCTACAGGATGGTCGCAACTGGGATCCAATCCCAGCCCTTGAGCACTGCCTTCAGCTAAGGGTCTCCCTGGCCCTGCTTGAGCTGAAGTGCAGCCCTGCCCTGCCTGGCCCTGCTGCGCTAGGCTCCACTGTTGGGCTAACCTCCTGGCCTGGCCTTGCACATCCCCATCCCCATGGCCCTGCATGGCCATCCCAGGGCTGTGTTTGACCTTGGTTCCCTTCACTGGGCCTGATCTTGATGTTATAGCTCCCAGCACCTCAGACCCAGTGAGCTGCCAGGCAATCTGAAAATTTTCATGCATCTGTCCTCCATGTGTACAAAACAACATTCACAAGTATCTACAGTTTTTTTGAAGACTGAAGACCATATGTAGTAGTTCAGAGATGCCTAAACCTTTCAGATGAGATAAGTGGTCTTGTTTTTAACTTTTTCTCGCATTTGATCACGAAGTTCATATAATCATTTTAACCAACAGCTCTACAAAAGTGATTAAAATGATATACTGTTTAACCTTGTTCCATGAACCCTAGTACTAGATACATCTTACCTAACTTGAGGCACTTCACTAACAGCCACTTCATCTAAGCTTTCAATATAATGGAGGAGGATCAGGGAACAATTCAACTATTCTGAAGACATTAATTCCTGTCCTGAGGTGGATGTTTTGCTGCATGAACTGTCTGTTCTGAATAAAAAGTCTTAAATTAGACATCTTAATGCCTAGAGATGTATCTAGGTCTTTCCTTTGGGGACAAGATGAGCTTTCTGAGAATTTGCAAGTGATTACGAGTTAAAAGAATTTAAAACGTAAATCTTACATGAAGTATAGCTGCATTATCAACCTTTCTGTTTCCTAAAGAAGAAAATAATCTTTTATTTGAAAGAACACATACCTCAAATTTTATGTACATTGAGAATTCATTAAGATCTTATACCCAAGCTATATCTGAACAATTGTGATTTTTTAAAAAGTGAGGTTATTAATTACTAATATATCTAATAATCATAATTAGATTCCCAGACAGAATAAAACAACAGCAAAAACCACAAATGCAAACAGTGGTCATGACAGTTGAATACATAAATACTTCATTTAAGGAAGAAAACCCTCAGAAATTTAAAAGGATGAAGCAATTAATTCTTGGAAAATTCAGGGTTAGTTGAGACCTAAGGACTATGTGGGTATGTCAATAAAAATAAATACTAGTAAAATGTAAGACAGAATGATTATTAAAGCACCTAGTGTTTCTAGTCTTAAATCAAAGTGTTCTTAAAATAATTATTGTGGTGTATTTTCATCCTTTAGTGTGTTCATGCTTTCTAAAAACATACATATAACTGAAATTTCAGAATCTGATTTTGTGCGTTATACAATAACTGCAACCATTGTTTTCTGGGTTTGTATTTTTCTTTAACTTATTGATAAATGTTCTCAACTCAATTTCATCTGAAAGAACTTTAGGTTTGGTAATAGAGCATTTTATTTAACTAGCTAGACATTCTGAGGAGTAGAAATTCTCCCTGAGTTTCTCAGATGTAAGAAAAGCCTTTGCAAAATCCATTTATTGATAGAATACACAAGCCATCATGTGATTAGCCAGTTGTGCATATTACCTGCTCTACTCTACCATTCTAGCTGTTAGTCTTGTTTTTAAGGGAAGAGTTTTTAGGATCCTTTTTTTGTGTGTGTATGTGTGTGTGTGTGATTTTTTGTGTTTTTGGGTTTTTTTCCCTTTTTAACACAAATCGGTTACCAAAGGCTGGTCATGACCCTCACTTTATCTACTTCTTTTTAATTTAGACTTATAAAATAGAATAATGTGATGAATTGAAGGACAGAAGAAATTTTACAGTAAAGCTGGCTGGACATTGGCAATGAATGTGAGGGTTAGCTTAACTGAGGGAGGGGGGATGTTTTTAATAATTGCTATAGTTGGTATTGATTTATTCCACATAAGAATACAAAGTTTTTCCACTCTATCTAACAAGCCATGAGCCCAAAAGGAATGGAGAATCATATCTTTTATTATCAGTTGTCAGGCGCATGCTTAATGTGTGCTACAGGGGAGTCTACACAACTCCCTCTAGGCAGTATAACATGTGTAACATAACATGGGTAACAATAGCTGATAAGATAGAAATGGGAGTGTAAACAGTGTGTGTGGGCACAATAATCAGAACTGCCCAGTCTGAGGCAGTGATTGCCCATTAACTCATAAAACTCCAAAGAAATTAGCAAGCACCAAGTCTGCTCAAGATGACGGTCAACCAAATTAAAGAGTAACCAGAAGATTACTGAGACACTGTTGGGGGAGTCAAAGAGTCAACTTGAAAAGGAGTATAAAAGAAGCATGGAAATTCATGACTGGGAGTGGGACCATGAAGTGAAAAAGTGGTAAAAAAGTGTCAGCCACATCTGGTTTGGCACTGCCAGAATTCTCCTTATAGCATCATGACCTCTGTCTAGGCTTGACGGAACATCCTTCACTGTGAGCAGTCGTTTCCTTGCAGGTTACCACAAACCGGTACTCACATCTTGGATATGTGTATTGAATTCATGGGGCATCTTTCTCACTAGCTTGCTTGTTAGTGGATTGTTGGGAGACATGGAAGGCCAACATGAAAGTTGTTTGTAAACACAGGAGGTATGTGTAAACAGGGCAAACTGCACTCCCAGAAGATGGGTTTATGATTGTAACCCACATTTGCTCGGTTAGGAGTGCATCTCTACATGACTATGTGTGTGGGAGGAAGGCAAGTTTAGAACTTAAGATTAGTCATAGAAGGGTGTTTGAAATCTGTAGGTGTATATTTGCATTTTGTGAGTAGCTACCAATGCAGTTTATCTGTTGTGTTGTTATTATTGATCCTGAATGCACAGTTCACTGATTGTTGGTTAATTTAATGTTATAATAAATGAACAAACCACTTTGATCCTGATTTGATTTAAGCTGTGCAAGATGAGCAGTTTTCCCCTATGACAATGTGTAATTCTTTAAGTTTCTGTAAATCCAAAATGTACTTTAATGTAATTTAACGTTTGATTCCCCACATCTAATGACTGACACTATTACTGAAGTTCTGTGATGATGAGACAACAGGTTATGGCTTTTATTCTGTGTCAGCTATCTTATATAGATTTTCTCAGAATTGTACATCAAGTTATTTCTGTTAATATGTGAACTCTGAGAAGGATAAGAATGCACTGCTTCTAGCAAGGACTTCAACATGTTACATACAAAAATATTTCTTTTTGATAGGTTATCTCTTACAAAAATAAATCCAGTATAATTAAATGTTTCTGTAACCTGAACTAGTATTCTATAAATCATAGAATCAGCGAATGGTTAGAGTTGGAAGGTACCTTAAAGATCATCTAGTTCCAACGCCCCTGCCATGGGCAAAAACACCTCCCACTAGACCAGGTTGCTCAAAGCCCCATCCAACCTGGCCTTGAACACTTCCAGGGGTGGGACATCATCAACTTCCCTGGGCAACCTGTTCCTGTGCCTCACCGCCCTCACAGTAAAGAATTTCTTCCTAATATCTAATCTAAATCTACCCTCTTTCAGTTTAAAACTGCTACCCTCATCCTATTACTACATTCCCTGATAAAAGAATCCCTCCCCAACTTTCTGGTAGGCCCCTTTCAGATACAGGAAGGCTGCTATAAGGTCTCCCTGGAGCCTTCTCTTCCCCAGGCTGAACAACCCCAACACTCTTGGCCTGCCTCATAGTAGAGGTGCTCTAATCCTCTGATCATCTTTGTGGCCCTCCTCTGGACCTGCTCCAACAGTTCCATGTCCTTCTTCTGCTGGGGGCTCCAGAGCTCGACACAGTACTCCAGGTTGCATCTCACCAGCATGGAGCAGAGGGGCGAGTTCACCTCCCTCGACCTGCTGGCCACACTTCTTTTGGTGTAGTCCAGCATGCCGTTGGCCTTCTGGGCTGCGAGCACACATTGTTGGCTCATGTTGAGCTTCTCATCAACAAACACCCCCAGTCCCTCTCCTCAGGGCTGCTCTCAATCCACGCTCCACCCAACCTGTATTAGTGCATGGGATTGCCCCGACCCACATGCAAGACCTTGCACTTGGCCTTATTGAACTTCATGAGGTTGGCACAGGCCCACCTCTCAAGCCTGTCCAGGTCCCTCTGGATGACATCCCTTCCCTGCAGCATGTCAACCATTCCACACAGCTTGGTGTCATCGGCAAACTTGCTGAGGGTGCCCTCAGTCCCAACATCCATTTCACCAACAAAGATGTTAAATACTACACACACGTATGCACATAAATATTTAAAACAGATGAAGTTGTAGAGCACAGGAAGTCATTCCATTCTGAGGTTCAGTGTGAAGCAAATCCCTTGAAACAATACTGTCTGTTAATGACTTCACCTTACTGATTACACTGACTACTGGTTTTGGTTGCTGAGTAGACTACTGCTGTTACAAATCTAATGAAAGCTTTTAGCCAGGTAGATAAGATTTTTGCCATTGCTGGTAAAAGTCCATAGGCTTTTTAACATAGGCTTAGAGTGCAGAGTCTCAGGACTTATTTGGGCTTACCGTGGCCTGAGCTGGTGTTTTCACACTTCTTTATGGGTCAAGTGACTATTGTTTGACCTATCGTCAGCTTTTGGTCTGGGGATACTAATACGATAAAAGTGATCGATCTAGGTAACATGATGACAACTCATCATAACCTCCTCTTCCTGTACCTGTTCTTCTTGAGGAAGTTTGAAGCAGCAGCTGTAGGATCAAGAGGAACACTTTGATGAACATAACACCAACAGAAAGCAGCAGATATTGTTATACCTTTGTAAAACAATTTTAACTGCATTGTAAATTAGACTTTTCTGCATTAATTAGTTAGATTGGTATTAGTCTAGGTCTTCAGTAACAGTGTAGGTATAAGACTGTTAAACGCTAATTAGGCTAGCCATACTTTCTTGTCTCTGTGTATATGGCATGTTCCCTTTGGCTTACAGCAAGATTTTGAGTGTAGCAACCTCGGTTGCAGGTACTCAGCGGTCAGAGCAGGCATTCAGTAGTTAGAGCTCTATTGAGGCTGGTGGAACTATGACAGGCTGTACCTTCTGATATATTCAGAACCAGGTGATTTTGATTATGGTGATAAAAATCCTTGTTCTGCATGGTCTTTCATGAGAAACAACAGATGATACAAGGCTGCTGACTTCAACATTACTGAGAGTGGTGCAAAAGTAAGGGCTCAGATAAGTTTAAATGCTAGGCACCGGATTCTCCAGTTAAACCTGAATAGCTGTTCCTTTCCTTCATGCAACTATTCAAAGTACAAGAGGAACACACACACAGGGGTGTAGGGGGAAGAAGCAAAAAGAAAGAAAAAGAAAAACTTTCTCATGCTAATAGGATGTTTGGGTTTTTGTTTCTTTTAGAGGCCTTACCTTTTCTGAGGGTCTCTGCAGTGACATTCAGCAGGGTTCTCATTAATGTCAATTCCTGTGTGCTTCCACCTGTTAATGCACATGCTGCTCTGCATGTGAATTCTGCGGGATCATGCACAAGGAGCAATTCTGAAGATAACTGTAAATACTAGAATGTGTTGAGGCCTTTAATTAATTGTGTGGACACTTTTCTTCAACTGCTTCTTATCACATGATTCTGTGTGTTTCTCTCTCTCTTGTAGCTGCTGAATTAATAGAGTTTTATTAATTAAATTAAACAGCAAGGTAAAAAATCCAAAAGAAATTAACTCTTTGTATGTTTTGTGAAAATAAGCATCCAGGTAGAGAACATAAATGTCAGCAACATTCTCATTGAAAGAAAGGAGTTTAGATGTCACTTTTCAGGGCAACTCATACACACGCACAAAATCTCAACTACAGAAAAAAACTTCAGTCTTAGATTGCTTCATGGTAAAAGCCACAGTAGTTAACGAGACTCACAATCATGAGAAAAAAGCTTCCCTTAATTCCACTGTGTTCAGGATAAATGCTAACACCAGTATATATGATGTAGGTGTATGGTGAGAATATCTGTATATAAAGTTAATAGCGAAATAAACTAATCTTATAGCCCGTTTAGTCAGGATCCACCAGACTGGTCTTATGAAAGAAGTATTATTTTTCTACAGCGTTGATTCACGTTCTGGCTATCCCTCTGAGTTGGAACTATGTCCAGAGGCAAAAGTTCATTTCCTGTCAAAATAAACATACAGAGAATAGCCACGCATTACAATTATAGGGTGCAGTACGGCAAGGTGCCTTAAGCACATACAGTGTTTAAGGATGTCAACTGTCCTTTATGTGTCTGGACTTTCAGATCACTGAGCATTTCAGGAGACAGAATCCATTAAGGTCATAATGAAAAGACTTACTACAGCCTTTAGGAGACAATAACTAGCATAGGTGAGCCTATATAATCTCAATATATTTTCCTTGCTAGCATAGCATAATTTGTTCTTTTTTAACATCTCCAATGCAGGATGGTCTTGCTAGAAGGCTTTATTTCATATTGATATACTATATTTTTCTGATTGCTGAAATTGGTCAATTTCTAAACCATGCTCTCTCTTACACTTTTCTGTCACTCTCTCTGAAAAAGAGTGGATGTATCATTACAAAGATATAGCTTAATGGATGTTTCAAGAGGTATCATCCTTAAGTTCTAAAGGCAAAAAATGTCAGCCCAGTGTGTTTAAATTGTACTTGTTAAAATTCTGATCTAACTGGTTTTATTTCTTTGGTCACCTGTCTGTATTAATTGCTTGGATTCTAATTCATGGTTTACGTCTTCTCAGGCCATCTGAGTTAGGTCCAAATTGTGTTTCTGGTTTTGGCTTGTTTTTTAGAAAAATCTTAAATATGCAGCTTGCAGTTTAAGAGCCGAAGATGTCATGTACCTAGCTTAACCACACATATAGTTCTGCTTAGTATAACAGCCTTTCACAGAAGTGTATTAGGTAAAACATATATCCTACACATTTTCCAGAGAATTACTGAAACAAGATTATATTACCTGTTGACAGGTCCTAAAAGAGACATAGACATTGTCAAAACTACTAAATAAACAGTCTCCCCATCCCAAACACTTCCATTTCCTTCACCATTTTCAGAATTTTGTAAGAATCTTAACATTCCCTTTTTCCTCCCTGTACCTTGCTCAATCAACTTGATTTTTTTTTTCTTAGTTATGGATTTTGGCTGGGTTTGTTTTTGGTTTTTTTAAGATTCACTAAACCTGCCTAGTTCTTCTGTCTCAGAAAGCTTATGCCTCTAATAATGGTAAAAAATATTGTAGCACTGGAGATGCAATGTACCTAAGTTCACTTACATCTGAGCCTTTATCAGCAGTGGAGATGGAGCTTTTATAAGTGGAAGGATGAATCGATTATAAAGCAAGAGAAGATATCGAAAACAAGTCAACTGAAGGGTTTTCTAAAATTTCTAGATGTCTTTCTTGGCTGCAAAGATAACTGAGGGTGAGTAGCTCAGACAAAGATCTATTCTGAAGATGCCTAAAATTACACAAGGTGATCTCCACCTCCACTGTTGGTTTAATGCCCATGTAGGAATTCAACTATTGCTTAATGTCCAGTATTATTTAATTTGCAGACATCTATAGTTTATAGGTACCTCCCTTCTTTCTTACTTTAACTTTTGCCAGTCTCCCCACAGACTCTCAAATGCCTGCCTGGGCAAGTGAGCATAGTGATGACAGAATGATATCTGCCTTATGAATTCAAGTTTGATGATTAAAGCATTTATTTTGGACATGAAAGACTTGATTTCTGGTATGAACTCTGATGAAATAAAACTCTCAACCTGAAGGGAATAAACACCATCAAAGGCCACCAAATTTGTCAGGCACGATTTGCCCTTAGTGAAGCCATGTTGGTTTTTGTTTCACTTTGATCTATTTTTCATACAATAGTACTGTAAAATTGTATGATAAGGAGCAGGCATGGCCTCCTTCTCAGGTCCTTGTCAGTGGATGCTCTCTTCTTTTAAGAAGAGACTCAGACTTTCTCCACTGAGCAATAATCCTCAGATAATTGGTATAGATAAACAGCATCTAGTTTGCTAGAGGTGCTTAGCTTTTAGTATAAGTGACTGTTACACGGTCAGTGTTCTTGACTGACTTCATGTAGACACATTCACTTGACATTAAGAATGGAGATCTCCCTGAGGAGATTGAAAAATACTTGCTTATAAATGTAAAATAGGCAGTGTTAGGCGCACAATACTCCGCTTCTGCTTCCTTTTATTTCTCCTATCCATGGGTACTTTTTTTTTCATTAAATTTGTTGAAAAAATAGGAAAAGGTGTGTTTAATTTCCATTCAGACATTCTGTTTTCCATTCTGGGTCCAAATGTTGATGAACCTTAGCATTTTCGCTAAGCAATGACAATCACAGAATCACAGAATGGTTGAGGTTGGAAGGGAGCTCTGGAGGTCATCTGCTCCAACCACCCCGCTCAAGCAGACTGCCCAGAATGGTGTCCAGACAGCTTTTGAATATCTCGAAGAAGTGAGACTCCACAGCCTGGGAAACCTGTGCCAGAGCTCAGTCACCCTCACAGTAAAAAGCTGTTTCCTGATGTTCAGAGGGAACCTCCCGTGTTTCTGTTTGTACCCATTGCCTCTTCTTCTGTTACTGGACACCACTGAAAAGAGCCTGGCTTTGTCTTCCTTTCACTCTTGCTTCAGGTATTTATACACATTGATAAGATCCCCCTGAGCCTTCTCTTCTCTAGACTACACAGTCCAAGCTCTCTCAGCCTTTCCTCATAGGAGATACTCCAGTCCCTTAATCATTTTTGTGGCCCTTTGCTGGACTCTCTCCAGTACAGTGTCTATGTCTCTTTTGTACTGAGGAGCCCAGAACCAGACACAGGACTCCAGGTGTGGCCTCGACAGTGGTGGGTAGGTCGGGAGGTTCACCTCTCTTGACCTGCTGGCAATACTTTGCTTAATGCAGCCATGGATATCATTAGCCATTTTTATGGCAAGGGTACATTGCTGGTCAACCAGAACCCCCAGGTCCTTTTCTGCCAAGTTGCGTTCTGGGTGGTAGGCCCCCCAGCATATACTGGCACGTGGGTTGAAATATCAACTCCTTTATGCAAATCATATGAAATACGGAGCAAAGACAATCAGAAAATATAATAACATTAAGTGAATATCATGTAAAAAATTAATTCTATTTCACAAAAACAAGTTTCTAAATTCCTTTTCCTTTACTTTTTTAATTTTTTTGCAACAAAATTCTGCTGTCATTTATATACTAGTGAACTTCCAATTATTTTTTCATCTTTAGTATGTTGGGATCTCAGGAATGATAGTCTGAAAGTTTAATAAAATTTACAGAATGATGAGCTAAAACTATATTCATTGCCTATAACACAGAGAATCTCATCTGCTCAAGGACAGGAAAATAATTTTACCGGAAGATGTATGACTACTTAACTCATTTTCTGCCCTCTCTTATATCCATCCCAAGTGCATTTCCTGACCTTATGTGTGGACAAACCCTTTTAGTAATGATTTATGTTTGAACCACCATTTCTAAATTAAATATCCAGCCCTAAAGTATTCTGATGTTTCTGCTGCATATCTCAAAACATTGTAACACTGTTGTCTTCAATTTTGTTACAAAGACAGTTAAAAATAAAGATAATGTCTTTAAAATTTAATTAATATTTAAATGAGGATTTATTCTGAGGTCAGAAACAATGCAAGGAGTTAAGATAAACACACATTTAATAATAATAATAATAATAATAATAATAATAATAATAATAATAATAATAATAAACCTACATAGAAAAATAGAAATTAAAGCAGTAGCTTTACCAGAACTTCTAAATCTATACTGTAGCATAGAACTGAACTTCCTGGAGGAGAAGGTTTTTAAAAGGAACA
This sequence comes from Burhinus oedicnemus, assembly GCA_008921705.1. NCBI lineage: Eukaryota > Metazoa > Chordata > Aves > Charadriiformes > Burhinidae > Burhinus > Burhinus oedicnemus. The sequence continues at coordinate 409,015 of VFFE01007188.1, forward strand.
AGAACTATTCACCTAGAAAATTAAGAACAGATTTTTTTTCAAGACGCTTTTAAAAGGAAACACTTCTTTTAGAATAACTTAAATTCTTTTTCAAAATGCTTTCTTCCATCCTTCAGAAATATAATTATCACAAAATTACATTTGATAACACTTTTAATGTATTTACATATATATTTATAGTTCTTTTTTTTAATCACTACATATGTTACTCAATCTCCAGAACTGGATTTAACTTCAGCTTGAAACTCAGACTTCACAGAATTGATATTTTTAAGTTTTCTGCAATATATCTAAGTTTTTTACATGTCCAAACAGACTTTCTAATTTTGCACTACAAATAGCAGTGCACATAATAAATTCTATGTATTTTAAGAAATTAAGATAGCTCAGTTTTCATTATATTGTAGTAGAACATTTTCTTGCAAATATCTTCTAAATCATGCATACACATTTTATTAAATCTCTCTTGAGACAGAGAGATAGATTATTCGTCATGCAGTCTATATGCAGCTTTTTCTCAAGTTTAGTCATTCAACATGGTTTCCTGAGAAATTGGCTTCTATCTGCCAAACTCTTCACAAGAAAAAGACTTGCATGGGTTAGGGAAAACTTATTTCCTAAAAACAAAATGTGAATTCTGGTATTTGATATGTGAATTAAATATTCAGAAACTGAAACTATCTTTTTATTATAACTTAAGCATCATTGTCATCATAATTAAAAATTTCCTACCTAATGTACAAGGTAATTTTTTCAGTGGTGCTCAGTGATAGGACAAGAGGTAACAGGCACAAACTTAAACACAGGAAGCTCCATCTAAACATGAGGAGGAACTTCTTTACTTTGAGGGTGGCAGAGCACTGGAACAGGCTGCCTAGGGAGGTGGTGGAGTTTCCAACTCTGGAGACATTCCAAACCCGCCTGGACGCCATCCTGTGCAACCTGCTCTAGGTATCCCTGCTGTGGCAGGGGGGTTGGACTAGATGATCTCCAGAGGGTCCTTCCAACCCCAGAGATTCTGTGATTACCTACTGCACAAAAGCAATGTCTAATAGTCAAAAAATATCCTGAGGTTTTTTTGATCAAGATGATGGTAATGTGACTCAATGTCCTTTATTTCCGTTGCAACTGACAAAGGCAACTCAAATTTTGAAAGTTAAGGAAGAGGGACGCAAACAGTGCTATAACCCTGTAGTGGAAGTGTATCTTCTCAATTTCTGTTTTATGTAATATATCTTTGGAGTAATTAGTTGAATAAAGTCTTAATTCTCACTTTTTTTCCATCTTAGATGAAGTGATTTCTCCCAAAATTGTAAGTAGCGTTGCTTGTTAAATTGGTTATACAATGCTGAAATTCATACAATTTGACTGTACAAACTTTTTGTATCTTTTCTGTATTCTTAATACACTTCACTTTTGTCTTCCCAATAACCAGCTGAGCAAGTATTGCTACTTCTAGTTGCGTAATAGTAAATTACCACACGTTTTGATGTTTAACTTGAGACATAACTAAACATAAAGAAAAAGAAAAATATTTGTATCTCTTTAATTTCTTTCCCAAGTGAAAGAGAACAATTCTATGGTAACACATAAAGACCTTGTCATACAGATGTGTGCAAGCAAGACAGCAGATGAATCATGAGAAAAAAAACCATCTGCTGTCAGTCAAATAATATATGAAAGTTACTACTACATTTCAATTTTGTTATTGCAACCCCCTCATCATTTTTTTAATTTTTTTCCCATTTATATCCAGTTGCAAAACTTCCTAGAAGCACTATAGAATATTTTGTTTAGTATGTACTTTATTTACATAGTGTACTACATCCAGTGGTTCCCCCACGAATAAGACTAATGACAGCAACTGCTGCTATCTCTTTTTAATTCAGGAAAAAATCACTTGATGCTTCCTATTTTAAAACAATGTATCAACATTTATTTGATATTGTTACCTTATGTCATATTCGTCATCCACATGGGGATCTGAGGCTAACAAATAAAAACAAAATCTTAAAAACCTTCATTTGGTCATTATCACTTTATCTGTCAGCAGATTGAAAACATTGTGCCCCATTCAATGTGTGGAATTTATGATGCTAAAGATGCCATATGATGTAAAAAAAGACACATTTGTAAACTTACTTCTTTAGGTACAGCATTGTTGACCGTATACAATTAGCATGTAGAAATACATTTTGAATTTATCTTTCGCATTTTATCAGTGATAAAGTAATTCTGCTTAAAGATGTGAAAACTATGGATAGCAGTGAATAATGGTGACAGACACTGTAGGGTTCTTGGAGCTAAACCTGGTGCAGTCTCATTCACACTGTTTTACGTAGTGTTCCCTAGAACTAACTTGCCTTAGAACTATGCCTTGTACTGTGTTAGAACGAAGTAGCTGAAGTTGTCCAAATGGTCAAGGAATGAGCTAACAGCTAAGCAAGTGTTCAGTTCAAAGGACCAAAGCTCACTCACTGGCCCTCTTTATCAGTGTATATGCATTCAGAAGTTTTATTTCTTGTATTCTATTTATTTATCTACTTGAAAATTATATATACGTAAACATGTATGTATATGTATATGTAAATTCTAATTTTTTAATGAAAACCAACATTTTTTTAGAGGTTCAGACAAGTACAATCATCTGACAAGTGAATGAAATGAGACACATACCTTAAAATAAAGACTGAGGCTTCATTTTTAGACAAAGCAAAGGTATTAAGAATGTTCCTTTGCAGGCTAGATCCTCACTCTGCCCACAAGTGGAATAGAGCAATGACTTTGAGGTCACCTGGAGGTAATAATTAGCAGGACTCAATTGTCCATGCTTTGGTATCTAGAGTGGTGTTAGGTTCTATAGGTCTGGCCTCCAGTAGCTGTTCCAAAAAAAACCTTCTGGCTGTGTGACAGCCCTGTGTTGTACCGGCTAGTTATATGGCTATCTCAGTTTGAGGTGTCTCAAACGGCACTAGACCATTATGTTTAAAAATCTAAATCCTGCTAAATCTACTTCCTGGGATGGGATTCACATCATATATCTCAGGGTATGTGTTTACATGTTAGGTGAAGGTGTCTAAACTTTTATTAAATCAGTAGAAATCCAGAGATGGATTTATTTACACAAAACCAAACAATCCTGAAATGCCCTAGGTCATCTTATGCATCTGTCCAAGTTGAATTAAAACGACATATGACTTCCAGGAGATCTCTGTCATTCAGGAATCTGGAGGCCAAGAAGAATATCCCCCAGGCTCTAAAATGACATTAAATTCCTATATTTGGGCGAGTGAATGAGGCCTTAGTCAGTAGTTGAATCTATTGACAGTTGTGGAATTTTAAACAAGTACCACATATGTAAGAAACTAAATTTAGGTGAATTAATTTGGAACTCAGTCCGATCTCTAGGGAAACAGTAACTAATGTCTGCTGTGATGATAGCCCACAGTGCTTGCTTTATCCTTGTGAAGTCATGCTAGCTGGCACACTGGATGAAATGTAGAGAACTTTTTTTACTAAATATACAGAAGAGAGAGAGGAGATCCATAAACCAGTTGAAGCTTCTCTCCCCTTTTGTCTCCTTGCTATGAAACAATGAGAGTGGAGTGTTGAATCCACCAGCTCTCTTAAGCAGGGATGCTAGAAGGCAAGTGTGCTGTTTCACGCAGCTTTGTGTTGTTCTTTAAGGTTGTGTGTACCTTTGCAATGTCCTAGTTGTAGGTGGTTATACTGTGTGAATCCCATGCTGATGTCCGCCTCTTAAATATCCAGACCAGGACAGCTATTGTAGCCATTGTGGTCCCTTCCTAACCAGCTACCCAGCATTATTTTTTTCACAGGGACATGAGTAAGAACCCAGACCTATTCCTAGTGTGAGGTCAAGATGTAGTTAAGCATCTAGGGAACAGGAGGTCACATCCCTTACCTTGCAGTATAGACATAACCAGCATGAAACAGATCTAGCATTTCAATAATACTCTATACCTTTTTGGTGTTTTTGTTAGCCTTCCACCTAAACTATCAAAAAGGTTACATAAATGTGGGGTTTCCACTGTTTAAAAAATGTTAAGTTTTTGAACCCAGGATTTAGAAACTTCTCACCTGGTAATTGTGTAGCTGTGGTAGGTGAAAGGAGAGCAAGCAAAGACAGAGATGAAAAGAGATGATTAAGACATTTTTTACTTCGGGCTTGATTCGATAGCCCTGGGGAATCTCACGCTTCTTTAATGAGCACTGCTGCTTAGCCATCTTACTCCTGCCTAATGAGAAGAATAGGTCCAGAGAGATCAGTTCAAAGATAAGTGCTTCAAAGACAGGTTGTATTTAAAACCACTTTTCCCTCAGCTTCCCTAGTCTGTCTCCATGGCATTTTTTTCTTCTGTCATCTAGTATTCTTGAGCATGGGCTGTGGGAAAGGCTTGAAATTAACAGTCACGTTATGCAGAGAAATATTTCTTGGCCAACTTTTTCAAAGAAATATGGCTCCCTGCACTTAATGTCTCTCTCCATATTTAACGTCTCTCTTCTATTAGTTTTTGTCTCCTGTTTCCCTACCTGCTTGTTTCGCTGTAGTGACAGCTGGCAACTTATATTTCTAGTGGCCAGGCAGCACCAGTGGCTATGTAGTATGGGTCTTCTGGACCTGTAAGATCATTCCCCATTCCCTTCCGGCTCCATTTTGTACACAGAAGAATTGTGCTTTTGTGTAATCTGTATCCAGAACATGCTTCAGATACTCTGTATGGAAATGTGATTGATTGTTCAGTTACAGCCTCTCTGAGCTCCCTAATTAATATCAGAGCTGTATCCCTATCTGAGAGTTAACACAGATACATGTACAAAAGCATATAAATATATGAAAAAATATATCTTTTCAAATACTTTAAAAATAAAGTGGAAAAGCTTACCTTTACAGTCATCATCATCATCCTGTAAACAAACAAACCCAAGAAAGAAACCCAAGAATAAATCTAACTAGAAAGGATTTATGAACTCTTCTCGAATGGTAATTTAGATAGTTCATTTGGCAGCTACAGATTTCATGATACACTGCTTGTATATTGCTTTTAAGAGAGTGCTTTTTTTTTTTTTTTTTTTTTTTTTTTCTTCTTCTTCTGCTAATCCAGGCTTTAGCTATTTTTACTTATATCCAGAAACATGGTAGAAATATATAAGCACTGATAAGAAGCTGAAGCCTGATTAAACCAAATGGGACTTTTAATATCCCTGCTGTTATAATCCTGTACTGTCTAAGCAATCTGGGAGAATGAAAGATACGGAAGCGTGGCCAGATTTAAATTGTTATGAGATTTATGCCAATCTAAGAGTGATAATAGTTAAGCCATAACAAACACCCTTATTTGATAATTATTTCAGCTTGTAATATACCAAAGATTTAATAAATTCTTGTTTTCAGAAAAAATCTCAGTATGTGTAGGATGTTGCAACTTCTCCTGCTTCCACTTCACACTATCTCTGTAATTTTTTTAAGCAAAGTTGACAGTTTCAAATTATCCAATTTATTATTCACAAGACACTAGGAAAAGAAATCTGTAAATTCTCAGTAATTACCCAGACCTTTGAATTCTCTGCTATTTTGATGAAACACTATACTATGGCAAGAGTATCTTTGCATGAAATAGTCTTATGAATCATCCTGTTTTCCTTGTGTAACCTTAAAATCAAATGATTGCAGTAGAACTTTTTGAGTGTGCATAATAATCAAAGCTGCAGTTTCTGAGCTTACTTTTTCACGGGCCTTTATTTAATAGTGTAGATATATTCAGTGAGTCTAACCTACTCTCAATCTCCTAAAGGGAGACTGAGACTCTGAGACTGAGACTAAAGACTTTTAGTCTCTCATTTCTTAAATGTGTAAGCTCCACTTTAAAAGCAGATAGAGATAATTTCCTGGCTTTTCCAGCAAACAGCACTTGTACTTCTTTCAAGATTACTACTACTTAATGATTTTTTATGGAATCTGTTTCTAATTTGGAATGCAAATTTAGTCTTGGCATTATATACCTTCCCATTCTCATGCCAGCACTGTTCATTTGCTTATATTGGTCCTTCTTCCCTGGTGTTAATTCTGCAATTATATTTATAGACAGCAGTCATGTTTTATCTCCCTCCCTTTGTTTTTCCAGTTTTAACAAAACAAGTGCTTTTTGGGCCATGACTATTTTCTACAGTGGATGATGATGCAGAAAGCACTGAAGTTGCTATTGACTGAAACTTCTTGAAGATCACAAAATCACAGAATAGCTGAGGTTGGAAAAGACCTCTGGAGGTCATCTCACCACTCTGCTCAAGCAGGACCACCTAGATCAGCCTGCCAAGGACAATGTCTGGATGGATTTTGAATATCTCTAAGGAGGAAGACTCCACAACCTCTCTGGGAAACCTGTGCCAGAGCTTAGTCAGCCTCACAGTAAAAAAGTGTTTCCTGATGTTCTATATGTGGTCATTGCCTCCGGTCCTGTCACTGGGCACCATGAAAAGATAGTATCATGAAGATACCTCATTGTATGAGGATACTAAGGTGCTCAAGAAAACAAGTTCTGCTCCACAAACACAGCACCACTCTGAGAAAACAAACCTGTTGTGGTGGTGCAACCTGCTAAATCATAACTGTGTCTGATACTTCCATCCTGCGACACCTGTTTTCAGGGTTAATACAATGTCTTCAAGAGGACTCTTTTGCGTAAATCAGAAAAAGTAGCTGGGTTTAATGCTATTTCAGACACTTCTATACTACTGTCTGCTATTTGATATAGACATTCTCTTACTCTTCTGTCATATCTTAGGTTCTTTTTTCTCCATATCATCTGATAATAGTACATATCAGTCTGAAATTTCTTCTGAAATAGCATGCTATATTACATCCTCTTTTTGCATTGCCTATTATTATTGTTTCAGTAACTTCACTGTTTAGTAAATTCACAGTCATAATATAGCCATGAAAAAACAGAATTGTGATGCTGCAGAAATATGAGTATTAACGTATCTTGGACATTCCCAGTTGACACAGGTAGAACACAGAGTAAAGCAGATCCTTGAGGATCTATGCAACTAAGCCCTTCCCGTGAATGTTTAAATTCTTTTAAAAATCAAGGACCCTTTTGAAAAATCTAGTAGTTTCAAATGTAAAGCAACAGGTCAGAATCACAAAAACTGGAAAGTGAAGACAAAGACGAAAGTATACAGGTATCCATGTGGGCATATACATACCCAGAAATTAGTTCCTTTTAGTGAGCTCATTGACAAGGAATCATTTGCAGAATTCTGTTATATTAGAGTTGGGTAGCATCTGTATTTTGCAGAGTGTGTGCATTAAACTCCTTTTGTATTATAGGCCATTTTGGGGGTTTTAACAAAATTTTGGGTGTAAATCTTATGCTGCTGTCTGAAGTTAAGGGCATCAAAATTCTATATGAATGAACTGAGACTATGCATTTAAAACTTGAAATGGTGCTAATTCACTTACATAATTTTCTAAAACCTTTCTTACTGTGTCTTTTGACAGAGGACATTGCTCACTCCTTTTCTAGCTGTCTTACTAGCTTTTTCTATTTTCTTTTTTTTTCATAGAATCATAAAATGGTTTGGGTTGGAAGGGACCTTAAAGATCATCTACTTCCAATCCCCCTGCCATGGCAGAGACACCTTCCACTAGACCAGGTCACTCGAAGCCCCATCCAATCTGGCCTTTTAATTTTATTTTTTTTTCTTAGATTAAATACAGGACACAGTGTGAACTTTACAACTCAACAATTCATATTTCTGTCAAAATATGAGCAGATAAATACAGCTCTGTGCTGACATTAACAATAAAGACCTCCTCTCAATTTTTTCTGTTTCATGGGGTTTTTTTGGTTTTTATATGGATCTTGGCAAGTGTAGGGGCTTTCAAGAGCATCTAAGTAACGTAACAGTGCAAATCCCTGTATATCCTTTAAGATGTTTCTGCATTTTATTTGGGAAAAAAATACCATGGAAATGATATGTGGAAGATCCTTCTAAAAGACCTTATTAGCTGACTTCTGGCATAACACTTCAGAATTTAGGCAACTCCATAGCAATTTATTGATATCTAACCTCTGTCCATTGAAGTCCCAGTTTCACTCTAATTTGGATGCATATTGCTGCTTCCTGACTCGCACTTGCTCAAGTACTTTTTTTCAGGATTTGCAGACTCTTTCAGCTTAACAAAATGCTAAAAAACTAGCATGATAAAGGAAAAGCTGGTGCAAAAAAAGTGAAAGGAGTATTAAGGTGGAGAGAGGACCATGTTAGCTGAACAGCAAAGGGTTAGGCAAATGCAGAATATCAATATTGGTATCATTCAGTGTCTTAATTCCCCTTTGTCTTCTCCAGTTGTTCATGACAATTAATTTCTCTAGCCTAGCAACCCAATAAATATAACATTGTCATTACCAGTTGCCAGCCACAGACTTAGTATTAAGTTTGTAAGGCCTTAGGCCTGAGACTTGTCAGGTTTTGTCTGAGCTCTTCTTGACCAGTCTGGAGTTTTGTTTTTACTTGTTTTAGCTGAAACATTTTTTCTAATTAACAGGTGGTCACACTTAATTTGCTATAAACATAATTTTTGTACAGATAGTAGCAGCAAGTAGTTATTCTGTGTAAAACAATATTTATGGCTCTGACAGATAATGATGTAGCATAGAGAAATAAATACTTGGCATGATAGCAAGGACCTTGAAAGTAAGGTCACAGCATGCAACAGAAAGGAGAACAGGCATAGGATGATAAGATTGGAGGCACAGGTTTTTACAGGAAGTTGCATGTCTATGAATAACCAATAATCAGTGAAAGAAATAGGAACTGGACAAAAACAGTTATAGGAATAACAAGAGAACAAAGAGCAAGCATTCAACACAAGTAAAATGCATCTGTTATACTATCCATGCATTTGGATGCAATGTGGAGATGCAGACCAGTAAAGAAAGATCAAGGTGTAAAAGTGTGTTAGCTAAATAGTCCAAAGTGAATCCTAGAGGAAGGAGGCAGAAAAAACTCTATCATACACAACTCTTTCCAGCAAAGGACACTTATAGCTTGCTGGAATTTCCCCCTTCCTGTGTGTTGATGACTGGTACTGAAAACTCTTGATACCTAGAGAGGGTACCATAAAACCAGAGGAAAAGTAACAGTGACCAGGAAGTGTGTGTGTAGCATTTTTAACCAAGTTATTGTTATTGAGATTTTTTTCTATAATGGTATACTTTCTTTTCTTTTTCTTTCTTTTTCTCATTTCTGTGTTAACTATATTCAGAATAATAATAATTCTCTAACTAAACTGTAAAGGTTTTCATTACAGTAAGAATAAATTGTTGACTTTCCTTCTTGGTGTGTTTTCTTCTTGCCAGTAACAAGATTTTAAGTGTGACATTTCCTACACATATGCACATAGTGTTGTTTGAGATGTCCTGTGGTGTTCCACCTGGCTTCCAGCTGCTGCTCTGTAGGAGCAAGAAACCATCATTTGTTGTGCATCAAATTTATCAACTCCCCTTGAATGCTTTTCATCTCTTGGGGCATCCAAAATGGCACTAAATATCAATGTATGGACAACTGAATTAAGCCTTCTGTCTTTAGACAGTATCCTGGGAAACAAATACATTTAGTCTGGGAAAATACTGTCTTTCCCATGAAATTGCAGTAGTTTTAATCTTCTTGACATTCCTGAAGTAAGAAGGTTTCTTTTTAATCTTTTTTTGCAGATGAGCAACTTATTGAGATAGCAATGGTAGTAGTATTCTCAGTTATCTTCTATTCTCTAAAAATTAACCATTAAAAAAAAAAATTGGATATCTTAGAAAGCCAAAGGACAAAGACAGAGACCCCAGAGGACATTTCTCTACTACCTTATCCTATTCCAAGATTAATTTGTAAAATACATGAGACGAAGTGCCCTCAGCAGAAGTAGCCTAGATGACAGACTTAATCCAGATGCTTGCTTAAATAGCTCTTTCAACTAGGTAGAGCAAATTTTAACTCTTTAATTAAAATGATGAATTTGAAAGACTAGTGTTTGCACAGACACGTATATAAGCAAAGATGTAGATCCAAATCCCAAAAATGTAGATGAACTAGGAGATGGCTGACTGAATAAGCATGTACTTAGGAATTTTCTATCTAAAAATTCTTTAAATCAGCAGGCAGCATGTCACGTGCCAGTGATTAAAAAATAGTCAAACAAATAAACAAACAAACACCCAAACCTGCTTAAAATACTATCTGTAGGAAAAAATAAAAAAGTGACATATGTGTGCAAATAAGATGAGGTAAATATTAAGAGATATGAATGTACTGTCACCAATATCAGTAAAGATATTTGTGTAGAGCCCAGAGATAAAGGTAGGATAATAAAAAAAATCTTAATGCAATTAGGTAGAGGGATCAAGTAATCTCCATCCCTGGATTCTGAAAGGAAACGAACATGATATTTGAGGTCTGGTAATTAACATTTTTAATAAATCTATAAAGTCAAGTTTATCATCCAAGAATAGCAAATATATTGAGTATATTTGAAAGAAAATAAAAAGACATCTGTCTAAACTTACATATCTGACCTTAATGTTACACAAAGCCTTAAATCAATTTTTTAATAAAAGTATTATTACATATTTGAAGATAAACGAAAAATGGGCTAAAATACACTGAGTTAAACAAAGATAGATTTTGCTAGATTGTCTGACAACTTTCTTCATAAGATAGCAACTTTGTCGACTATGAAAATTCATTTGATGTAACCTATCTCATATTATTAATGCATATTTTGCTAAATAAGAAACTACCAGTTATACTAGAGATGACTGATATTTACTAATTTCAGTTACGGAGGAGTTACAAAGTGAATAAAGATTATGCTCAAAGGTAAACTATCAGAAAACTTTGAATGTGAGATTACGATGCAAAGAAATTATTTGTGTTGAGAATCCGTTGTTTTTGAAAATAGTCTCGAGTTTCATTTCTTATTTTCTATTATGAACATTCATTTTCTAACGATTGAAGCTTGAGGAGAATCATAAATATGGAGAGTTATTAAGTGGATGGATTATATGACTCTGAGGATTAGAATAACAGAAGGAGAATGAACTTTATTCAGAAAATTGGAGATCATGAACAATGAAATAATGTGGGCAATGGAAATTTTTTTGTTTATAAATGACAAAGTGGAAAAAAAACAGGCTATCGCAATGTTATTCTGAGAAAATAATGTAAAGCAGTTGGAAGAAAGCAAACATTTCCCAGAATTTACCAGGAACAGAATTGTCTTTAATGTGTTAGTGTGACCACAAAAATTTGTGAAACTTCATCTGAATAATCATATATTCTGGTGATTTCCTTGATTAGGAAAATAACTAAAACATACACTGAGAAGAACTATGGGGGATAATAGAATGGAAATCAGAAGAATTTAGAAGAATTCAGTTTGAGTGGTCTGGCAAAATGAAAGCTAACAAAACTACATCAAGAGTTATAGATAAAGGAAGAGAATGAGCCATGTAAGCAAAAAGCAATTTTTTTCAAAGAACAGACATGTATAAATTGATAGTAAATGCATTTAGATGGGAAAATCACAGACACACACACAAATCTAATCCTCAAAAGAGTACTTTTCCTTGGGCAATGTCTGATGATAGAAGAGTTAGATTAAAAAAACAACTGCTTTGAAGATAAATATCAAAAAAGTTGGTAAACTTATGAAAAAGGATGATAGAACCTGTCAGAGTAGGATACTGGGTGCCACCACTGAGGAGGTGTCTTTTGATGCTACATTTTAACTAATTCCAAAATACTGATCTGCTCAGATGTCCTTCCCTTCAATTAATGCTGATGTACAGACAGAACAAAGCAGGCTGAGGAGCCAACATTCAGGGAGAGATGTATATAGAATCAGGAATTTAATTTAATTTAATTTAATTTAACTCAATTTAATTTAACATAAAACATACTAGTCCAGCTTCATACTCCTAAAAATTATCATCAACAGGTCCTATTGTTAAGGAAATACTTCTTGTATGCTATCAGTTTACGTTTTACAGCACTAAATATTTAGCAAGCATTATATAAAAGTGATTTCTTGTTACCATGTCTTTGTACTTAAAAACACAGTCATGCTGCTTGGTCCTGTTAAGGTTACAAATTTCGGGTCATAAACTTTGAATTTATCAATGGTGAAACCTCATTGGGTATAGGTCTTTCTTCAGGGGGCTGCCCATTTATGGACACGTTTCTGAACGTTACTTGAACACGTTTGTGTGCTTCTATGTGCACTGTTAGTTGGGGTTTTTCGGTGTCTTTGAGCATGTGCTGGTTATTTTGTTTATTTGTTATCTTTTGGGTTTTAGCCTGGATATTCATGTTGAGATATGTGGATTAAACAATGATCAATAATTATTTTTCAAAAGAAATTATACTAAGGACTGGGGTTTTGGTAAAAATTATATAGGTATTGCTATATGCCTAATTTGCACTCACAAATGCTGATTTCAGATGAGTTTTTCATATAGACAATTCCTAGCTCAAATGAAAATGCAAAAGTTATTTTTATGAATTTGTAGTTCATGGAAAGCACTGTAAAATCTTTTGCAACAGCACTTACTTAATGTTACATAACTGACAACTTTCATGGTAAGCGATCAGAGTGCACTCAATTCAGTGAACCACAATAGATTTGTACACAGTATATAAGTACAATATAATGAAGATTATTTGTCAGCAGAAGCACAGCTTACAATTATTTTACCATCATCATTATCTAGCATGCACTGTATTACACGGGCACCACTGACATAGCTAATGTTAAGAATGTATTGGTGTTTCCTTTAAAATCCATATATTAACAAGGTTGTAACAAAGCTGTTCTAAATTTACTATAGACTGAAACTTAACAGAAGGGGTTAAAAGAGAGTCCTTAATAGCAAATGGGGTTTAATTTAAAAAAAAACTTCATAAACTTTTGAAGTTCACAGTGCAGTTCTTTTGTTTCCTGCTTGACTTCTACTGGTTTTCTAGTGTGAATATGAAAAAACTTTATTATTCCTTTTGCACAGCCACTATTTTTATTAATCTCCCATGGTACACTTATCAACAAATACATTATTCCTGATGGACGCTATAAAAAATAAGTTTAGATGTTCTGACGTTTCTTGAATTCTTTCCTAATTATCTTTTCTTAGAAGCTCTCTTTCTCTTCCATCACTCCCAGCAACATGAAACTTAAAATAATTCAAGTTGCAGTCAGCCAAACACCATTTGGCTTGGACATACAGTTGTACAAGAGGTTCTGCAAGTGGAGAAGTGGTCATTTTTCATTAATACCCTAAATCTTACTGAAATTAAGTGGAACTAACTATAAAAGTAAATACAGGATTTTAAGAGTGAAAAAAGTTGTTTCATAGTTAAGGTGGATACTGATAGTCAGGATATAAGGACCAGATCCAAAGAATAACTTAGTTTCTGAAATAGAACAAAGCATTTAAGTCCAATATTGTGATTCTTTTTTTAGACATATAATTTCTATAAACTTTTTGTGTGGAGTTTTCACATTTCACTTTTTAACCTGAGAATTGCTGAAGGTTGTCCCTTCATCACTAGAGCTCAACTGATTCAACAAAGATCACCATTAAGTATCTAGCTCATGCTTGCAGTGAATGGGGATCTAGAAGATAGAAACAGAATAAATCTCATCTGATTTTAGCAAAAAACCCCATATTGGTGACTCCATCTATAGTTAAGCAAGAAAAATGGATACTTCCAGAGAGGAATTTATCCACTCATAAGACAGGGTGCACTCACCCTCTGGACTTTATTATTTTTATTCTTCGATTATGAAAGGATTTTCTAGATGTAGTCCTTCCACAATGAGTCACTTTGTTTCAGTACTTTTTGCATGTGCAATTACTCTGCAAGCATGGTATACATAACATAATTTAAAAGTGCAGATAGCTAAGTTTCTAGGAGTTATGAGGCTAAGCATTAATGTGGAAACTACCCTGATAAAATAAGCAAAGGGTCTTTGTTGGCCAAGCAGGCAGCAGTCATGAGGTGAAGGGTTGGGCTCTGCTGCTTCTTGTAATGGCTCATACATGCTTATGTATTTGTTTGTTTGTTTGTTTTTTAAATTGCAAATATTTTGCAGGCAATTGTCTTACACTAAATGCCTAATTTAAGATGGATAAAATTAGACAAGACTAGTCCCACTGCTTGTTTTGGGTGTCCTTTGGAAATTAGATTAGAAGCTGTGTACTGAAGATGACTGAATCTTACAGAAGTATCCCTCTGCTGAAGTCCTCTAAAACATTTAACATTATTGGTGCTTCCAGACTACCTACAGTGGATGTAAGTAGGGCTTAATGGATCGTTGCTCCACAAGACATGGGTGTAATGAACAATAATTTTGATTTTAGTAGAGTCAAACCTTCCTTTCTACCTCTCTAGATGGGATACTAAACATCAGGCCCAAAATAAGCTGGATAGGAATGCTTAAGGACTCATCTTTTTGATGATGTAGCACTTCACTGTAAAAGATGAAGTTTTGGAGACATTTCAGGGCTATGAAGGAAGAAGCTGTTTCACAGTGGCTAGGACAAATAGAAGGAAATGTAGGTTTAGGCCCATCCTTCACTGGCTATTTCTGCTGTATCCCATAATTGTTACAGACTCCCCAAACAGGATGCAGAGACTGATGAAGTATTCTATAAGCAGCTGGCAGAGGTCTCACGATCGCTCGCCCTTGTTCTCATGGGGGACTTCAACTTCCCAGATATCTGCTGGAAATATAACACAGAAGAGAGGGAACAGTCCCGGAGGTTGCTGGAGTGCGTGGAAGACAACTTCCTAACACAGTTGGTGAGGGAGCCAACTAGGGGAAGCGCCCTACTGGACCTACTGTTTGTTAACAGAGAAGGCCTTGTGGGGGATCTAAAGGTTGGAGGTCATCTTGGGCAGAGTGACCACAAAATGGTAGAGTTCTCAATTCTTGGAGAAGCAAGGCGGGGAGCCAGCAGAACGGCCACCTTGGACTTCTGAAGGGCAGACTTCAGCCTGTTTAGGAGCGTGGTTGAGAGTGTCCCTTGGGAGACAGTCCTGAAGGGCAAAGGTGTCCAGGAAGGCTAGTCATACTTTAAGCAGGAACTCTTAAAAGCACAGGAGAAGGCCATCCCCATGTCCCGAAAAACGAGCCAATGGGGAAGAAGACCAGCCTGGCTAAATAGAGGGCTTTGGCTGGACCTCAGGAACAAAAGGAAACATTGTTTGGAAAAGGGAGTTGGCAACTTATGAGGAATACCAAGATGTAGTGAAGCTATACAGGGGGAAAATTAGAAGGACCAAAGCCCAAGCAGAACTCAGCTTGGCCACTGCGGTTAAAGATAATACTAAGAAGAGGTTCTTTCAGTATATCAATAGAAAAAGGAAGACTAGGGAGAATGTAAGCCCACTGTTGAATGAGATGGGCACCCTAGTGGTGGAAGACAGAGAGAAGGCGGAGTTACTGAATACCTTCTTTTCTTCGGTCTTCACTGCTAAAGCTGTCCCTCATGAATCCCAGACCCTGGAGGCAAGGGGGAAGGTCTGGAGAGAGGAAGACTTTCCCTCAGTTGAGGAGGACAGGGTCAGAGACCACTTGGCCAACCTGGACACCCATAAGTCCATGGGCCCTGATGGGATGCACCCGTAAGTGCTGAGAGAGCTGGCGGATGTTATTGCTAGACCACTCTCCATCATCTTTGGAAGGTCATGGGGAACAGGAGAGGTGCCTGAGGACTGAAAGAAGGCCGACATCACTCCAATCTTCAAAAAGGGCAAGAAGGGGGACCCAGGGAACTACAGGCTGGTCAGTCTCATCTCTGTCCCTGGGAAGGTTATGGAGCGACTCGTTCTGGATGTCATCTCCAAACACATTGAAGAACAGGAAGTTATTGGAAGTGGTCAACATGGATTTACCAAGGGTAAATCATGCTGGACCAATCTGATAGCCTTCTATGATGTTATAACTGGTTGGCTGGATGAGGGGAGGGCAGTAGACGTCATCTCCCTTGACTTCAGCAAGGCTTTTGACACTGTCTCCGATAACATCCTCATTAGGAAGCTGAGGAAGTGTGGGCTAGATGAGGAGACAGTGAGGTGGATTGAGAGCTGGCTGTGTGACAGAACTCAGAGGGTTGGGATTAATGGAGCAGTGTCAAGTTGGAGGCCTGTAACCAGTGGTATCCCCCTGGGGTCAATACTCCGTCCGGTCTTGTTCAATATATTCATCAACAACCTGGATGAGGGGACAGAGTGTATCCTCAGCAAGTTTGCTGATGATACCAAACTGGGAGGGGTGGCTGACACTCCAGAGGGCCGCGCTGCCATCCAGCGTGACCTGGACAGGCTGGAGTGCTGGGCAGAGAAGAACCTAATGAGGTACAACAAGAGCAAGGGTAGGGTCCTGCACCTGGGGAGGAAGAATGCTAGGCACCAATATAGGCTAGGGGTGGACCACCTGCTGCAAAGCAGTTCTGAGGAGAACGATCTGGGTGTCCTGGTAGACAGTAAATTATCCATGAGCCAGCAATGTGCCCTTGTGGCCAGGAAGGCCAATGGAATGCTGGGCTGCATGGGGAAGAGTGTGGCCAGTAGGTTGAGGGAGGTCATTGTCCCCCTTTACTCAGCACTGGTGAGGCCACAACCGGAATACTGTGTCCAGTTCTGGGCTCCCCAGCTCAAGCGGGACAGGGAACTTCTGGAGAGAGTCCAGCGTAGGGCAACAAAGATGAGTTGGGGATTGGAGCACCTCCCTTATGAGGAAAGGCTGAGAGAGCTGGGACTCTTTAGCCTGGAGAAGAGAAGGCTGAGGGGAGACCTTATTCTTGCTTAGAAGTATCTCAAGGGTGGGTCGAAGGAGGATGGAGGCAGACTCTTTTCAGTGGTTCCCAGTGACAGGACGAGGGGTAACAGGCACAAGTTGGAACATAGGAAGTTCCATCCAAACCTAAGAAAAAACTTCTTTACGGTGAGGGTGCCAGAGCACTGGAACAGGCTGCCCACGGAGGTTGTGGAGTGCCCTTCTCTGGAGATTTTCAAGATCCACCTGGACACAGTTCTGAGTAATGTGCTCTAGGCATTCCTGCTTTAGCAGGGGAGTTGGACTAGATGATCTCTAGAGGTCCCTTCCAACTCTGAAAATTCCGTGATTCCATGATTTTTTTAATGTAAAACACAGAAACAACTCTGGGAGGTAGGAAGAACAAGTATACATCTGATACAAATGGAATATAAGTAATTAACCTTATGCATCTGTTGTACCTACTAGACAGCTGCTCCAGCAACTCACACGTCTGTTTGGGGAACCTTATTCTAATTTTCTGACTGAATGTGTTTTTACAGATCATTGTCTTTCAGATGAAAAAGCTTATCCCATTTCCTGATTTTACACCCTGATATGAAAAGAAAGTACATGTCAGCTTAATCTTCATTCTGCTAGGCTAAATAATTCGAGCTGTCCTCTTACATGAAGAGCTGACCTTCCCCAGGTCAGTTTGGTATCCCTTCTTTCTACTAACTCTGCTGTGAATTCATTGCTTGTGGACTAAGATGACCAAAATTATAAAGGGTTTTTTTCATCTCTTTTAACTCTTACCCTGATTCTAACACTTTTTCTGTTCAGTTTATAAAGCCAGGAACCTTGAGCGTATATTTATGCTGCACTTACTGCAAGCCCCTCATGTAGATCTAATCAGTTGATGGTGTCATAAAATAAAAAACATCTGACACCATTTATATAGTATCAATCATGTCGTTGCACTTCCCCAGATCTCTTGCTCCTTTCTGTTCTGATTCTCTGAATAATGCTTAGATATAAAATATTTTTTCATTTGCTATTTATTTATTTGTTTTTATGTAAGAGGACCTAGTTTATATCTTCTTTTTTGTATCTTTTTCATTCAAGACAGTTTTTTTTATTTTTGTGAAGAAGTCTGAATTGTTTCCATTTGAAGTGCAACGACTTGTTACTGTTATTTCTTTTGGTTAGAATTATATCTGCTCTTTGAGTCAATCTTATGATGAACTGAAAAAGTATGTTTTTTAATACAAAGCTCTTCTGTTAATAAAGCAAAGACAAAGTTCAAATGTTCATCCCACCCAGTCTTTATTATCTCTATTATTGTTTCATTTAGAAAAGTAAGATTTGTTTGGGTTTTTTAATAGAAATGAAAAAGGCTTTTTATAGTGTTTGACGGTTCTGTTTACACTACTCCACTGAAGGCTTCTTTAGCTGTTCTACACAATTTCATGTAACTAATACTTAAATTATGCTAATTAGTTCCAGAACATCGATATAACAATTGCACAGTAGCTCATGTTCAGAAAAAGTTTTCATGACAAATATAATGACTACTAAATTCCACAATGTTGTGGTTTAATCCAGCTGTGCTGGGAGCCACCTGTTTCTGAGGGTCCTGGGGCACCAGCTGCTCAGCTCCCACTTTTCCACCCCTTATTCTCTACCATCTATGTCATGTCCAGGTCACACACTTTCCAATACATCCCAGTTAATCACCACCACCTTTCCTGGCTTTTGACATACACACAGATATAATTTCCTTAGTCTACGGGCCATACCTGTAAAATGTCCGTTGAGTTCAATTAGTCCATGACTTTGGGCTCCATCTGTCATAACAGTCCTTCAGGGCAGGATAGATTGTGTGTGGTGTTGGATTGTTGCACGCTGAAGCCAGTTCTGATTCCATCACTGCTGCACTTGTCTGATTCTGGTATCACTGCACTTTGCTCGGTTTCATCAGAATTCATTCTTCATTAATCTGGGTAATTCTTACTGTAATACCATTTGATATCGCATATAGCAATTAACATCATACAATGCAAATCATTGGCTATTCTCACCCAAAATCAAATCCCCTTGGGGTACACAAGACTTCCCCATCCTACCGCATTACCAACCAAGTGCACCCAGGTCCTTGAGCAAAAGCAATCCCACAGATGGTTTTGCCTTTGCCTGAGGCAGCAATAACCCAGACTGTCTTCTCCAGCATATTTTTTGTGGGCACTACAGGGACTTTATCCCCTTCTACAGTATATAAATGTTTTGATTAGGCAGGGCCAACTTGATTGGCAGATCCCCTAGTGTTGACTAACCAGGTGGCCTTTGCTAAATGTGTATCCCAGTGTTTGAAGGTCCCACCACCCATGGCTCTCAGTGTAGTTTTTAACAGTCCATTGTATCATTCTGTCTTCCCAGAGGCTGGTGCATGATAGCAGATGTGATACACGCACTCAATGCCATGCTCTTTGGCCCAGGTGTCTATGAGCTTGCTTTGGAAATGAGTCCTGTTGACCATCCTAGTTTTCTCTGGAGTACCACGTCACCATCGGAGTTGTTTTTCAAGGCCCAGGATATTGTTCTGGGTGGTGGCATGGGGCACAGGGTACGTTTCCAGCCATCCGGTGGTTGCTTCTACCATTGTAAGCACATGGTGCTTGCCTTGGCAGGTTTGTGGGAGTGTAATATAATCAATCTGCCAGGCCTCCCCATATTTATATTTCAGCCATCGTCCTCCATATCAGACAGGCTTTAACTGCTTGGCTTGCTTAATTGCAGCGCATGTTCTGCATTCATGGATAACTTGTGCAATAGTGTCCATGGTCAAGTCCAGCCCTCAGTCACAAGCCCATCTATATGTTGCATCTCTTCCTTGATGGCCTGAGGTGTTGTGGGCCCACTGAGCTAGAAATAATTCACCCTATGTTGCCAGTTCAGATCCACCTGAGCCACTCCACTCTTGGCAGCATAATCCACTTACCGGTTGTTTTGATCTCCTTCAGTGGCCCGACACTTGGGTACGTGAGCATCTACGTGACGTACTTTTACAATCAGGTTCTCTACCCAGGCAGCAATATCTTGCCACAGTGGGGCAGCCCAGATGGGTTTGCCTCTGTGCTGCCAATTTCTTTGCTTCCATTGCTGTAATCACTTGCACAGGGCATTTGCCGTCATCCATGAGTCAGTATAGAGACAGAGCGCTGGCCACTTTTCTCGTTCAGCAATATCTAAAGCTAGATAGACAGCCTTCGTTTCTGCAAACTGGCTTGATTCACCTTCTCCTTCAGTGGCTTCTGCAGCTCATCATGTGGGACTCCACACAACAGCCTTCTACCTCCAACGTTTTCCTACAATATGACAGGACTCATCAATGAACAGGGCATATTGCTTCTTATTTTCTGGTAGTTTATTATACAATGGGACCTCTTACATGAGTGTCATCTCCTATCCCCTTGGCAATATTCTGCAGTCTTTGCCTTCTGGCCAGTCCATGATCACTTCCAGAATTTCTGGGTGACTGGGGTTTCCCATTCAGGCCCATTTTGTGAACAGTGCAACCCACTTACTCCACATAGCACTAGTTGCATGATCTGTAGAGGAGACCTTTTCTTTGAATATCCAGCCCAGTACTGGCAATCGGGGTGCCAAAAGGAGCCGTGTGTTTCAGTACCAACCACTTCCGAAGCAGCTTGAACCCCTTCATATGCTGCCAATACTTCTTTTTCAGTTGGAGTATAGTGGGCCTAGGCTCCTCTGTATCCCCAACTCCAAAATCCTAGGGACTGACCTCGAGTGTCCCCTAGTGCTTTCTGCCAGAGACTCCAGGTAAGCCCATGCTCCCTGGCTGCAGTGTAGAGCATATTTTTTATATCTTGTCCTGCCTGGCCTGGCCCAAGGGCTACTGCATGAACTATTTCCTATTTAATTTGTTCAAAAGCCTGTTGTTGCTCAGGGCTCCATTTGAAATTGTTCTTCTTCTGGGTCACTTCACCGGTTTACAATAAGACTGTAATTTGGAATATGCGTTCTCCAAAAACCAAAATGCCTAAGAAAGCTTGTGTTTCCTTTTTGCTAGTTGGTGGGGACATAGCTGTTATTTTTTTGATCACATCCATTGAGATCTGACAATGCCCATCTTGCCATTTTATTCCTAAGAACTGGATCTTCTGTGCAGGTCCCTTGGCCTTACTTCGTTTTATGGCAGAACTGGTTTTCAGAAGGGTTTGGACAGTTTTCTTCCCTCTCTCAAAAACCTCTTCTGCTGTGTTGCCCCGTACAGTGATGTCGTCAATGTATTGCAGGTGTTCTGGAGCTTCACCCTGTACTGGTGCAATCTGTGTCAGTCCATGGCAGATGGTGGGGCTGTGTTTCCACCCCTGGGGCAGTCAATTCCAGGTGTTCTGCATGTCCCTCCAAACAAAAATAAACTGTGGCCTGCACTCTGCTGCCAAAGAGATTGAGAAAAGCACACTTGTGATATCAATTGTGGCATACCACTTGGCCGCCTTGGACTCCAATTCATATTGAAGTTCTAACATGTTCAGCATGGCAGCACTCAGTGGTGATGTGGCTTCATTCAGGCCACCACAGTCCACTGTTAGTCTCCACTCTCCGTTAGACTTTAGCACTGGCCATGTGGGACTGTTAAAAGGTGAGCTTTTTGATCACTCCTTGGGTGTCCAGTCGCGTAATCAGCTTATGGATAGGAATCAGGGAGTCTCAGTTGGTACAATATTGCCACTGGTGCCCCATTGTGGTAGTGATCAGCACCCTTTGTTCTTCAACCCTCAGCAACCCCACAACATTAGGGTCCTCTGAGAGACCAGGCAAGGCAGACAGCTGTTTAATTTCCTTCATCTCCAAGGCAGCTATGCCAAAAGCCCACCAGTACCCTTTTGGGTCCTTAAAATACCCCATTTTGAGGTAATCTATGCTAAGGAGACACGGAGCTTCTGGGACAGTCATAATGGGGTGCTTTTGCCACTCATTCCCTGTTAGGCTCACTTCAGCTTCCAGTACAGTCAACTGTTGGGATCCCTTTGTCACTCCAGGAATACAGAGGGGTTCCACCCCTTTATAGCTTGACAGTATTAGGGTACACTCTGCACTGATGTCTACCAGAGCCTTATAGTCCTGGGGGTCTGATGTCCCAGGCCACTGAATTCACACAGTCCAATAAACCCGGTTGTCCCCTTCCTCCACCTGGTTTGAGGCAGGGACCCTCTAGTCCTGGTCATAGTATTCATTACTCACTTCTTGCAAATATGAATAAGAAGTCCATTTATTAAGACTGGAAGTAAGGTCAGCCCATATACTCTGTCTGGGGACCTGCCCACTGGAAACTAGAGCAGCAATTTTCCCGGAAGATTGTTTTCCTTGCAACTCATGTACCTGTGCCTTTTGGTTTCATCCCGCTTCCTCATGTCCTCTCCATGGTCCTGCAGGTAAATCCACAGGGTGGCCTGTGGCATGTACCCACTATATCCCCTCTCTTGAGCAGAGGAATGATTATTCCTAATAGATGAGATGCTGGTCCATACAGGTGGGGAGTAGGACATATACTCTTTGAATTACTGGAACTCCCATGACAGTTTCTCCACAGCCAAGACACAGGCCCGTAGGGAGAAAGAAAGACTTTATTCTTATTGCTGGAGTTGGCCAGCCAATTCATCCACCCTTTGTCCCTCTCCATCTTTCCAGGTCATTACTGCCAATGAGTTGACACATGACAACGGTGTGCTCTGTACAAACTTCCACCTCATGGGTCATGTGCACTTGACTTCATCTGGATCTTTGGGTAACTGCTTGTTGTCTGGGTCATCATAAATCATCACCAGCATGTATCCACACACCCTGCCACTCGTAACTATCCAGCCTCAGGGCAGATCTCTGGGTGGTATTCTTAAATAGTTGTTTAACATTAAACAAGACCTGAAATACATTGAGGAGACATAGCAAGAGGAACATTCTGGTTTGAAAATCCCAAGGATATTCAAAATTGTCAAGAGCTATTGTAACTAACCTGGAGGAGAAGGGAAGGTGAAGCAGAAAGGGAATGTGAAGGAGCAGGAGAAAGTGTTCCCCCTTGACTTTCCCATAGACTATCTCTTCAAGGAGAAAAGGTAAAGAGTGTAATTATTAATAGTTTCCGAAAGATGGTTCCTGAAGTATGGAGGTGACGGCGATGCTAAGTACAAATACCAGATTAGTCTCATGATCAGTAATTTTATCATATCATAAGCATGTGTTAAACAGTACAGCAAAATGATAACCTTATTCCAGCCCCCAGAGATGATAAACAGCACAACAGGAAACATGTACAGCAAGTAAGGTGTTACATAACACAACTCTGAGAACAAGCACAACAATTTGGAGAGCAAATAAATCAACATTGTGACCAGAGACTATTAAATTAATATAATGAATGCTAATAACAAATTTGTTTTAGCACGCTCTGGTCAGATCTGTCATTATCTCAGTCCTTCATACCCCACTTTGGGCGCCAAAAAAGACTGTTGTGGTTTACCCCAGCGGGCAGCAAAACACCACATATTTGTTGGCTCGTTGCCCCACAGTGGGGTGGGGGAAAGAATCAGAGAAAAGGTAAAACTTGTGGGCTGAGATAAAGACAACTTAATAGGACAGAAAAGGAAGGGAAAATAATAATAATGACAAAAGAATATACAAAACAAATGATGCACAATGCAATTGCTCACCACCCACTGACCAATGCCCAGTCAGTCCCTGAGCAGCGGCCCCCATCTCCCCAGTCAGCTCCCCCCAGTTTTGTTGTTCAGCATGGTGTCATATGGTATGGAATATCCCTTTGGCCAATTTGGGTCAGTTGTCCTAGTTGTGTTCCCTTCTGGCTTCTTGTGTACCCCCAGCCTCCTTGCTGGCAGGGCAGAGGAGAAGCTGAAAAGTCCTTGACTTAGTGTAAGCACTGCTCAGCAACAACTAAAACATCAGTGTCTCATCAATATTATTCTCATCCTAAATCCAAAACACGGCACTATATCAGCTACTAGGAAGAAAATTAACTCTATCCCAGCTGAAACCAGGAAACACAGTCCCCACAATACCTAGCTATACACTTATACACCACAAAAAAACTAAAAACCAAAACCTAGCTATATAAATAGCCTTTGTGGTAAAGCCACTCTTATTAAAATTGAAAAGAAAAAAACCCAACAAAACAAACGCACAAAAATGTTATGTTGTTTAAGTAAGCATTCAGAAATTAAAACGATAAAAATTTTAACTTCGCAATCTTTTTTTTTTTCCTTTTTGCCTCCTTAAGAGATTATATTTAAATTATTAAATACTATTTCCACAGTTTTACAGAGTAGGTGGTAAGAAGGAAGAAATTGAAAACTGTTAGAGTAAGACAAGAGTGATCTTGATTAATCTTTGTAATATATGGGAAAGATGTAGTAGCTGAGAAAATAAAGGGATTTATCTATTGTAATTTGTGCAGGTAAAATTTGGACTAGGAAGAGACTCCTTGACAGTCAAGAGAAAACACACATCTTCAGAAGATGATTCATCGCATTTGGAACAGGTTTGAAGAATAATACTTTGGTGGTGACTATCTCTCTCTACTGATTAGAAATAAAGCTCCAACAATTTGCTTTAACTTCAATATCTAGTTTAGATTAGATGGATCTGACCCTAAGAGAGGCTACAATGCAAACTGGTTAATATTTTGGATTAAACTAATGCTATGTCACTGATTGATTCAGATTACTGTAAATCTCTTGAATTCACACCCACTTAAGGTTATCCAAATGAAGTTAGAATGTTGCAGATTTTATTTTTGAGCATAATTTAATGCTCTAGGAGGACGAAGCTGATAAAATATATGATGGTTCCAGTCCAAGTGTAGTCCTCATATTGGGGTTATTTTGTGCAGGTGAATGTGTTACCATGAGGGCTGATGACATAGCTTTCAGACAGATGTCCCTCCCACTAACAGATGACAAAGTCTTTGGGAAGAAAGGATTTCAGGGTTAACGCCCTCCAGGTTTGGGATCAGTTTTGCTTTCAGTGTTTCCCCAGAGTAGAGTGTTACAGTCTCTTGCAAATTATCATTACTTACAACCTAGTCCTAGAAAACTCTGCCCTTTTCATTCTTCAAGTTCTACAGATTGTCCTTTGGACCTTGGCTCAAATATAGGTCACACCTGAGTAAAATTGAAGACAAAATAAAACTTATAAGAAAGGGCAAGATGGTTACCATCAGAGTAAAAATTTTCTACCAAGTTATGCACCTCTGGCAATCTCTAATGTCCAGCTTTCCACTGGAATTAGTTCTCATCTTATTTGGTCCATCAAATATTTTAAGTTGCTTTGTCCCTGAGATTACACCAATAAATAGGTATGTGCCAGCCAAGACAGAATACATTTATCATATATAATACCTTCAAATCTAAATATAAGAATTGACTAGCTAAGCTCCTCACAAATTTCAGCATAACTCTCATCCTGACAATGAAAATTGAAAACATTTGTCAATACATCTATTTTACATTTGTATTACTACCACGGAAATGTAAAGAAAGGTGAGAAATTTGCTGTTGCTTTTGGAGAGAAAGAACTGTGAAACATGAATTATTTTTTTTTCCCCTCATGTACTCTCTGCCTCTCATTGCTCCAATTTATCACTATGCTTTTAATTTATTTAAATTCCCACAGGTTATTCAAACATTCTGCAAATGCCAACTAACAAAATATACGCTAATGGATACTCTCCCATTTAACATATAGGGAACTTAGGTCTCAGTAATTCCTTATTTTTAAACCTAAGCCATATTTATATTCCAGCGAATTCCTATGCCAGGAAAGGCTGATCCTTTTCTATCTCCCCAGTGCCTAATTCTCAATAGGAAGGATGGAGGTTTGTACTGGTTTTGGCTGGGACAGAGTTCATTTTCTTCATAGTAGCTTCTACGGTGTTATGTTTTGGATTTGTGATCAAAACAGTGCTGATAATACAGGGATGTTTTAGCTGTTACTAAGCAGTGCTTACACAGCATCAAGGGCTTTTCTGCTTTTACACTGCCCCACCAGCAAGTAGGCTGGGGGTGCACAAGAAGCTGGGAGGGGACACAGCCAGGACTGACCAAACGGATATCCTATACCATATGACATCGTGCTCCGCAATAAAAGCTGAGGAAGAAGGAGGAAGGGAGGATGTTCAGGGTTATGGCATTTGTCTTCTTCAGTAACTGTTTCATGTGATGAAGCCCTGCTTTTCTGGAAATGGTTGAACACCTGCCTGCTGATGGAAAATAATGAATGAATTCCTTATTTTGCTGTGCTTGTGCGCACAGCTTTTGCTTTTGTTATTACACTATCTTTATCTCAAACCACAAATTTTCTCTCATTTACCTTCTACTCTCTCCCTCATCCCACCAGGGAGGGAGTGAGCGAGTGGCTGTGTGGGGCTTAGTTGCCTATTGGGGTTAAACCACAAGAGTTTGGTTAAATCAGACAAGTCACAGAATAGTAGTCTGGACGCATTACCTTCCATAGAGCAATAATTTCTTCAGAAAGTGACAAATATTGTGGTCTGGATTTTTGGATATTTGGAGACACCCATTATGCTTTGAAGACTAGAGGGTAATAAAAGGATAGAAGTGAGATTTCTATGGATGGAACAGAATGGAAGATGGGAGAGAGAAACTTTTTTTACCAGAAGATCAAAACAAGACTTTAAACCGGACTTGAGTGATGAATAGAAACTAAAACATTAAACTAAACTAATATTATAATGAAAAATGTGAATGTTTGTTCAGCCTTGAAAAGAAGTCTTGGGGGATTTGTTGGACAGCTGTTTATGTTTGTAAACTGGCTGGGAAGAAAAAACAGAGACATTTAATCTTTGGTGGCTTCTCTGAATGGGAAAAGTAAAACCAGCAGAAGCTAACAGTGCTAGTATAAGATCCTCTTACAGTCCCTTCAGTGACCTCTGCAAGATTAACTGCAGGGTTTGTGCTTCATTTAGGAAAGAGTTAGGGGGGAAATAATAAATTCTTCATTAGTCAATCTATGTGTAAGTGTATTCAAAACATAGTAGATCAAAAAGCCTTTTGCAGCTGAGATGGCCTGAAACAAGTCTTTTACCATGAAGCATAAGTACCCTAAATTTAGAAAAGACTACATTCAAGGTTTGCCCTTTGAAGGAAAATATAGTTCCTAACACTTATTTAAAAGTGAATGGTCTTGATAGAGGAGCTATTCCTTATGTTAATCAGCGTATTGCTCATTCTGTGCAAGTCTGCACTATTCCTCTGAGACAGAAGGACTGAATGCAAAATAATTTTTTCGCTCCTTGCCACTTTCCTCACCCTCTTATGAATTCCCACTAGAGTCCCCTGAAGTAGCCTCTTGACAGTTCTTTTAAGTGAATCTTGATCTTGGGATCACCGAGTATCATTTAATGTGATTAGAGCATCTCTTCATACAACAATATACTTCCACATCACAGATGTGGGGTTTTTTTTAAAATATTGTTTTCTCTTCCTTCTTCTCCAGAGATATTTAGTGTCAGGTTTTGTTGGTTTTTTTGTCCTTTTTTTTTTATTTTCTTCATAAAGATTTATTACGGACCTGGAACTCTGAAAACAAACTACTAGTCCAGAAGAATGTGGGAGATTACTGATTCCTTCAGAAAATTTAAATAATTCAATGAAACAACAATTGAATCTTAAGACTAGATTGTTGTTACAAACGTTACTGATGCATCACTGACCCATTCAAGCCTAGCTTTTTAAAAACTGCATTGTCATCAAGGGTCATTCTCTGTGAAGTGGAGCTTTCTACTTGATTTGGGTCACTCAAGATGACAGAGCGAGAAGTTCATGTAAAATCATATATCTTAAGTTTTGTCCTCTTAATTTGGCTAGGTCAGCACGTTAAATGAGAGCTGTAATCACACAAGACCATATTGATGTTCAAATGTGGAAAAAGGCACAATCACTTTGATCTCCTTTTTATGTTCATGTTACTGCAACGTTGTGCTTCCCTCAGATTACCAGTACCAAATAACTTTGTTTAGTGGGCTGCAAAATAGTCCTCTCATTCCCTGGGCAGCTACTCTGACATTCTCTAAATGAGGATTCAGGGTGAGATACTTCAGATAGTGAGAAACAGGGGTTCTCATAAATGTATGCAGGGAATATAACAACCTTATTGCTAGAGGTTTTCTTTCTTTTCACAGTAACTAACCCATGGGACTAGGAAGGATCATCAAGTTTGATAATGAACCTTACTGCTGAGCTTGTCCTTCAAAGTTCCTCCGTTATGTCAGTGTGACTCAAAATTTTTTTGCCCTCTGTTTTCTGGATCTGTTTTTGGTTTGTAAAGTAACCGTTGCATCTGAATAAAATAATATCCTCCCACCTAACTTACTGTCCAGATGTAACTGAAAAGAAAAGAAAAAGCATGCCAGTCTTTGCTACTGAACCCCACCCCTGTGACACACTCACACCCCAAGGGGAAACACTGAAACCTTGCATTTGCTTCCCTACCTTGGCATCATCACTTCAGAGTTTTTCCAGCACCACTGGTTAGAGACTATGTTGGGTAACACAGTGGATAGCAAATGGTGAGCACTTAGAAAGCCAAACAAAGTGGAAAATGAAAGATGGAAAATGAAAGACTAGCTGCTTGACAGGTATCTGGCCACTTTCTGCCAATGTCCCCACATTGGAGGGCAGTTTATGGCGGAGGGACATTGGCAGAAAGTGGCCAGATATTTCCCTGGGCTATAAAATAAAGTTTTATCAAGCTAATAGTGAAGGGATGAAAGAAAGGAAAAAAAAAAAAAAGGAATTTATTCAAGAGAAGTCCTCGAAAGAAGGAGTTATAGTTAGTACTTCTGTGCTCACACAATATCAAATTAGGAAATGGGACTGATTCTGTTTCAGCAACTCTTCAGTGCTGTTGACAGTAGGAGTCCATGTTGTGATTGCCTGCCTTTTAGGTTTGTCTTATGCAGATAAGCAACTTCAAAGCACTTGGCCAACTGATTTACCACCAGGAATTAAGAGGCCTATTTTTCTGCTGTTGTTGAAATGCAAGCTGAGCCTTCCCAAAGGAAAAACAAAAAAGGCTTGGTTTTACTCTTTATTTTTTTTTGTTCTGAACCAAAATATTAGCCACAGGAACAACCAGTCCTATGTGATTTATTTGGACGTCGTTAGGTGTAAGGAGACCTGGATATGTTGGTTTGTGGTTTTTATATTTGCTTTTCTTTCAGATTCCTCCCCAGATTTTTTTGGTGCCCTATATATAGAAAGTCACAGTGGTGTACTTTCCTTAAATTCATACCATTCATTACTTTTGCAAAAGAAAAAGTTTCTTGTCCTGTCTGGAAACTATTATCTTTTAAGTTCATGTCTTGGACTCTTGTAGGGGCAGAGCAAGTTAACATGTGATGTATATGTGTTTATGTATTTAAAGCTTTCCCTACTTGATATTTCCTGATATTTCTTCTTTCTTCAACCAACAGCTGATTATTTCAGAAGAAAGGACAGTCACATTTACTCTTGGTGGCTTGCTAAAACAAAGAAATGAAGGTCAACAGCTAGACACCTATTATCTTTCTGAAGAAAAAATTGTTGGAGAGGCCAAAAGCAGTTTCCTTCTATGTTCACTTGAACAAAGCAATTGTGAATCTCAGTACTTGGAAAGCCAAAAACTAAAAGGAAAACCTTTGTCTGTTTTAGACTGCAGAGGGAAAAAAAGATGTCTTCTCCCTGGGGGAAGGAAGTTTTGGAGGGAAATAAAACAGAAGAGAATTGTTGATATATACAGGCTTATTTGTGACTATAAAAAGTAGTGTATGTGTAACTAAAGCATCATTTCTGAGATCAGATGATAGGGGAGACAAAGAAAGATATTGGAATCTACCCATGAAAGTTAAAGATTACCAAGTAATACAAGCAAATATGTCTGTTAATATGCATGCAAGTAAGCGTTTGCTGGATCAGAGCAGTCATGAATATTCAGGTGATTATCAGATGCTTTAAACTTGTAAATATTTAACTTACTAACTTGTTCTAGTTTTGTGTTTTCATTTTCCATAAGCTGTTTGCTGTTCATTACTTCTTTTATGTTATAAAGCAGAAATATCAGTAATCTATCATGCAGTTCAAATAATACTGTATAGAGTCCAAGTCATCAATTTATGAACAGTGTATCAGCAACCCACAGAACAATTGCTGTTGTCGTAAATTTTGAATGCCAATGAGCAAAAGACATCACAAGCTTTAGGACTAGCTTGTGCACAATAGTACTACATAATTTAAGTGCTGGATTCAGTAGTACTACTTGACCAGTTTTAATTAGAAGGAATCTGGCTTTCTTTGTGCAGGAAGAGAACCTAGTTCACATATTTTCAGATAACAATGTTAATTAAAGGTTGCCTTTTGTATTTGGAGGATTGTTTCATTTTTTTCCCTGGAGCATCCTGTATGGAAGAGTAAGGCTTCTTCCCCAGTAGGACATACCCTGTCCTAGAAGGACAGGCGAACACGGTGAAATTTATGACCTCAGTAAATGATGTGTGATGATATGTACTGCACAGAACAGTGCCAGTGGGGATAAATCTGTATGTGTGTACACGCCAAGTAGTAAAGGCAACTTTCAGTACAAATAATATTTAAGATATTTAAATGCTTATGAAGGAAGAAAAGTCATAGACTTTAGGTTAGCTTGTTCATAAGAAGCTAAATTATGAAAAATGTACATGTGTACAACGGGAAAAGTCATATGTGAGAGGTGCCCGTCTTCATCTGGCTGTACAATGATAGCCTTGCCTTGAGAAACAATAATATCTCTCTCCAGAGAAGGGAATCTCTATACATCAGCCTAAGAGCAGCACTTGAGCAACAGGCAATGTTTCTGCCACTGTAGCAGGAAGAGCTTGGGATTGAGTACAGATTGCAATACAGTCGCTGGACATGTTTTCGTGGCACGGTTTTAGTGTGGACCTTGTGTGCAAATGTCCAATTACTCCTTGTCTAGACTGTGCATGCCCCCTCAGTAGTTTGCAAGGATCCCCTGAGATCTCACTGTGGAGACTCTTGCTCATCCACCTCTTGCAGGAAATTTCTTATATTCTGTTCTTTCTGCACGGTGAATCCAGGTCACTTATACACTGACCCTAAGACAATTTCACATCAGCAAGTGTTAACAGGCCTGAAAGTATTGAAGATGACATGTCTGCGGATAGTTCAAAGAAAGCAGAACCTTTGCTGGGAATTTGTTCCACCTTCTGAACATGCCACAATCCTTGATACAGCCTTGTTTAAATACACATTTTTTAAATCACACAGCGTTGATAAGTTCCAAAACTAGAGAAAGGTGTAAACAGAAGTGTCAACGGGCACTTCTGGCTCTTGAGAAGACAGCTTGAATTAAAGTGAGAAACTCTGAAAAGTATAAAGACTGCCTGAGGAGGGAAATGTCAGAATCATGCCACATGACAGTGCAGCTTGCTGGTACTTGCAAGACCAATTTTCACCTCATGTGAGAATAAGTTAAAGAACAGAGTGACTCTGATGGAGGCCAGCACGAGATGAACACCTTCCCTGGCAAGTGAGTAGCAATACCAGTGAACCCATAGCCCTGCTCCTGAGCGTGTTATGGCCTCTAATATGAAACAAAAGAAGATATGAACAACTGTTAACATTACAAGCATTTGAGAGTGTTTTCAGTCGCAAGGCTCTGAAATGAACATGGAAAAAATATATGCCCTGAGACATTGTAGTTCCCATTACTGTCAGGTACCAGTAAGCTAACACATCAAATAGGTGAGCAAATTATCAAACCCAATGCACTCTTCAAATCTACATTTACTGTAAAAGACAACTTCTTTCTTTACTGATAAACAAAATCACTAAAAATTAGTTTACATTAATTATGTAGGGTAACAATAGCTCAGCCAGAATCATAAATTATTTTAAGTGAACATGTGTATAGACCCTCTTGCACTTAAATACTAATACAAGTTATTGAGCCAAATCCTCAGATAGTATAATTGACTTAGCTACCCTAAATTTGTTTGATCTATGATTATTTGCACAAGCCACATGTCCGGTTCACTGCATAGACAAATGTGGTTTGGGCTAAAAAGCAGATAGTAAGATTCTTATCTGCTGATTTAACCATTGCTTTCTCATGGATCGGATGATGTGTTTGTGGATCACTTGGGAAAATAAGTTCAAAACTTATTTTTATTAGCTTTTGTGCAAGCACCATAAAACCTTATTGCTATAATGTTCATAAAAAGGACCTGAGTTAAACCTTATCAAGTTTCCCATTGATCTCAATGGATTTTGTAGCCTAAAGGGAAGGAACATAATCCTGCATGAAGTGAAAAAAATTCAGGTTTAGATTTTATGCACCTAAAAAATGGATATAGTAATTTACTAATTTATTTTGTAAAAGCTGCTAAGAATTTAAAGTCTCTTTAATTTATTGGGTTTTATTTCTTCTCCTCTGAGGGAATCAGCATTGCAAAATAAGCCTTTTATGGCCTGTACGAGGATAACAGAAGTATTATTTGAAATATAATGCATTGTAATGGGATTTTTACATGTGTATTATCTGTTGCTGAATACCTGTTAGAAGTACTAAGAGATATATTAAAAAAAAGAAAAAATAATATCATTGTTTTGCATCCATTGCATGCTATAGCAAACAGTAATCAAAAGAATTTTCTTTGTTCATGTGTTTGTTCAGGCTATTATTCCAGTTTCAGTTGTGTGGCACTATTATAGCTACAGAATGAATTCTAGTGTAGTTGTTAGAGCTATCAGCTCCGATCTTACAACCTCTTACATAATATGTAGTTTTAGAATTGCTTACATTTCATACGCATAACATTTGTGTTTCACAACTTGCACTGATGGCTCATTTTAAGTAAATAATTATTACATATATTTTAGGTTCCCAGCTCACGTATGTTATCATAATCATGTCCATCATTAAAAACCAGAGTGAGTGTGGCTTTGTACTTGTACTAGTGAATGTGAGTGACTTTTTCAGGATTATTTAATTGGCTATGCTTAGGAATTGTTTTACCCATAGGTATAAAAGTAAATTCTTGTTAATAACTCCAAATAAGGCCTGTTAAAACTTAGCTGTTAGAAACTAGACTAAAAAATGTTTGACCATAAGTAAATGAAATTTATTACTTTAACAGAAAACAGGATTACAGGGAAGCTGATTGGAGCTATGATACAAAGCAGGAATACAAGGATGGGAGGAACAAGTGTAATACGCAAACACACAAGGTTAGTACTGAAACTTTAAATATCAAATTCCTTTCATAAAGGTAAATAGAAGAAAGAGTTATGCATGTAGACATTATGTGCAGGTCATATACTTCCTCTAGGCCATTTCCCTCGCTGAGGAGAGGAGAGGAGAGGAGAGGAGAGGAGAGGAGAGGAGAGGAGAGGAGAGGAGATTTAATGCTGCAAAGATGCAAAGAAAATGCTAAGGATTGCATAGGAATGATGCATTAGTTTTCTGCATCCACTCATGAGACATAAATTTGAATCTTCCCCAAAGCACTGGTACATGAATTTGGAAGGCACAAGTGGATCCATTTTAAAATATTGTGGTAGTGCCATCATTCATCTTTCAAATAACCCAGTAGGCAGGAGTACATACATTGGAAACAGATATATTGATTACAGATCCTCTTCCAGCTGAAGAATTTCAGACCTACAATTTCCGTTACCCATGGGCTAAGATTTTTGGATAGTCAGGGAATCCTTTATTCCAGCAAATGAATATGAGCATAGCAGAAACAACAAGAGCTGTAAACCAAAACCAAAATTTTGGAAGTATCTGCATTTTAGAAAGTCATCAACTGCCTGCTTTCAGGATTACCTGCACCTCTTGCTTGTTTTTTTGGGAGGGAGTGTTGGTTTGGGTTTTTTAGAGATATATTTTATTCAGTCATTTTTATTTCAGAAAGACTAGAGCCTGGCTTCTGAATGGCTGAATGCTCCAGCCATTTCAGTACACAGTTGTGTTGCCTCCTTCTCTTTGATCTTATCTGTGGTTTTGCACCAAGGCTGAGATCCAACAGAAGTCTTGAAAAGTAGTTCCTAATTACAAATGCCTAAAACCTGCTGATTATATCTTTCTCCTCTCATATGCAAGTGAACTATATGGGAAACAAACTTTTTTTTCTTTTCAGATTGTATAAGTCCTCAAATCTTAATTTTCCACTTTGTCAGCGAGATCTATAACTGCCAGCCTTCTGTAGGAAAAGGGCAAAGGTGTCTGTTCCTATCATATTTTATTAAGAGCTTGCTCTAGTTCATTAGTTTTGCTCCGATGATGGCAACTGGATTCTGGACCTTGCATATTTGGACTGTGGCATTATCAGTGCATGTAACTGAATTAGCCTGTACTATGCTTGGCACGGGACTAGGTGGATGTTACAGCTATGTTATTCAAATTTAGACTAAACAGTAGGGAAAAATACTGAGTTTTGCAGAAGAATTAGGTGCAAGCTTGTTTGTTTATTTGTTTTGTAGTACAGGTGTGAATGTATTCCTAAAGTTTTTATTTCTGACCCTTAAACAGTCTTTTGGGACTAATCCTCAGTGAGTAATAGCTGGGCTGGTATTTAAAGAGTAGCCTCCTTCGGTGCGTCTTTTTGCATCTTCTCTCATACAGATTTTTAGACCTTGAAAAGATTAAGGAGAGGCTTATATCTGTCCTATAATTGAATAAGAATCATAGAATCATAGCATCATCTAGGTTGGAAAAGACCCTTAAGATCACTGAGTCCAACCATCAACTTAACACTGCCAAAACCACCACTAAACCATGTCCCTGAACACCACGTCTACCCATCTATTAAATACCTCCAGGGATGGCACTTCCACCACATTTGTATATATTTACTCTAATGTAAAGGAATTTAAGAACTCTATTTACTCTGATATTTGGAATAGATTTTAGAGTAAGTTACTTTTTAAAAATTATCTTCTTCATTTCTTGTTTTATTTTGGTTCAGTTAAGATGCCCATTTCCCACATGTATTTACAACCTGACATTGGATATTCTTAGCATAAGAAAAAAAATTGCAAATGTTTCAGTCTTTAAAAACTCAATTGAATCTATTTTTGAATTTTAGTTTGACTGTGCAGTGCCCAGACAGAGCCACAGAAATGTCCTTAAATGACTTAAAATAGTATTTCTATTCATAAAAATGTCACAGCTTTACACTCCAATATCTCATAGCTCTGCAGGCTAAAAGTGAGTGCAAGTCTCAAGGGGACAATCTTCTTCCCAGTGGAACAAAGTGCCTCACTATGGCCGTACAAAATCAAAAGATATAAAACTTCTACCTTAAGAAAACAAACGAACAAACAAACCAACCAGCAAAAAAGGGAAGGATAGCTATAACAAAAACTAGATGTTAATTACTTATCTGAAGCTTGAAACAGGTTCATGTAGGATGGGAAGACAGTTTAAGGATTGCTTTTTAGCATGGAATGCAGGTTGACCCTTGACAATGTGATCACTGTTTTAGAAACAAGCCATTTGAAGTTGTTAAGGGATCTGACTATAAGAAAAATCTCACCAAGCTAATCTAATAGACAGTTATAGCTGCCAGAATTGTATGCAAGATATACTGGTATACTGCCACACATGTAAAAGAATCAGGGGTACTGTTTGCATGTAGGTGGTATGTATCAGTCCAGTTTCTGGGATATCACTGCGTAAACAATAGGAGACATTATTATGTGAAAAAAACCAATATGTATTTGTCTCAATCCTCTTCCTCCTTCACTTCTCAGAGAGAAATACATAGGATTGGCATCTTCTCTTTCACAGCAAATATCATTGTAATATTAATCTTTAAGGCACCCTGACTACTGTTCTTGTTTCCCAAAAATGTCTTCATCTTGAGCCAGCAACTATTTTGTACCCAGTGGGTTTTTTTCAGTTTGACTCTATTTCGTCCTCTTTACATTTTTATATAGAAAATAGTATTGTTTTCTTTCACATTGCATTCAAGTATCTTCTCACGGCTGTTTTAAACCGTCTTCTACTTTCAGGCTTTATTTGAACTCTCTGTACCAGTCCTTCCTAGCTGGATCTCAGACACCGAATGAAGGCAGACCTGGCAGCTTTCAGAAGTCTTAGTGGTAACTGAACAAAATCAAGTACCAGAACTAAAATGAGCTAGAAAAAAAACAAACCAAACCAAACAAAACCCAGCCAGACAAACCAACAAACAAACAAAAAACCAAAACCCCCAACAGACAAATATAAGACTCAAAACATTTTGAGGGAGTAGTTTAAAAACTCAACAAATTTCAAATTTTTAGATAAATTAGGGATAATCCAAAAGATATGAAAAAGCACTTCTCTAAGTAAAGAGTAGGCAACAGTAGGAAAGAAGACAGCTGGAAGGTAACTTAATTTCTGACAAGCATCCATTCACTGGAAAACAAGTTAATGTTTTTTAATAGTTTCAGCTAATTCTGGCAGGGTAGTTTAACAATGATTGCATAATACATGAGGAATACAAAACGAGAGCACTTTAATCTGGGAAAAAAAAAAAGAATAAATTAAAAAGTGTTAAGGCTTAGGAAAAAACAGTCAAAATTGAAAGAATCTTAAATATATTTGAGACTAATTAATAGCCAGTTAGAAAATTGGTCTTTGAGAAAATCTTTCTGAATGAGAATTAGCTTGATTACCCTGAAAACTGTGCATTAGCTGTTATAGTGCTCTGAAGAATAAAAAGTATTAAGACAGCAAGATACATTGCATTCACAAAACAGCACATATGGTGGTACATTTCAGTTACATCTGCGAATTAAAAAGACCAGACCACAGTCTAAGCACTGGCACATGGCTGTTTACCTTATCAAATTATTACCATGGACATCAGTACCATTATGGCCCACGGCACACTAGCAGTCTCCGACAGGCGACTTCGTTTGTGGTAGATAGCTTGGATGCTGCCATACAGTGTAGCTGTTCAGACATGAGTCACACCATTCTACTGACCTAAAGGGGCAACAAATGGTGTCTGGCCTGTTTTAAATGCTAGTATAGGTGTAGTATTTCTGATACATAACACAGCATAAGACAATGACCCATTTTCAGTCTTGAAATAGGGCAAGAACCATAAAAAAAGAAAGTAAAAAACTGTGGAAGAGGAGGAAGCTGCACAGAAATTCCCATGGGAATAATGAACACCATTGCATCAGAAGATAAATGGCTTATTATTCTGAATAAAAACAGGAATCTTATTTAATTAATTATTTTTACCATCGTACACAGATGCACAGGCTGGTCTTTGTCAGGAGTTTTTGTAGTAGCATTGAAATAAAAATAGTAAACGTAGGAAAGTAAATGGGTGAAATACATTGCTTAGTTTAAGTTTATCCCCGCTATAGGCATATATATCAAAATGTGCAATGAAGCAATTTATAATAACAACTCAGCAAAAGATTCTACACTCGAAAGTTCAGGAACCTAACACAAGTAAGAAAAAGTTTGAAAATATTTTCTAGGGCCTCAGGAGACTCTCAAAAGAGTGCAGAATAAGGCTGAGTTCATGACCAAGGAGAGTCTTTTGCCTCTAATATGTAGCCTAGAAAACCAATGTGTCTCTGAGAATCTTAGATGCAATGGGCTGGGTAAGAAAGTGATCACTATCACCAATCATTAGAGGAAAACAAGCCAATAAAAAAAATATTAAATGAAGTGTCAATAGAAACATTTTTATAATAAATAACACAAGGAAATTTGTGTCTAATCAAAGTCCCCCAAAACTCAAAATGCCCAATAGTTCCAAAAGGTTCAATAATTTTGAGATGTTGGTGTTAACAGAAAATTCGCAGAAGCTAACTGAAACAGTCTCACCCTCACTAAGTGCTGTCCCATCTTCTGACAAGAGTTTTGAAACTCCAGAGGCTACCAGTTAACTTGCTTCCAGCTCTTATTTCATATTTTCCAGACTGATGGTTGTTCACGTTCACGAGCTATGATTATGCAGTAGGTCAGGAATCATGAGGAGCTCAGCTTTTCCATGCCCAGAAGACAGAACAAGGGGATTTTTCCCTGCACCCAAGTAATCCAACATTTTGCACAGTATTTTGTTATGATTTGAGAACTAAACTACTTAGTCTCAGAGGTCAACTATGTGGCTCATTTCCTTTTTTTAGACAAGCGTGTCCAATAATCCCCTTTGGTTGTCTGAGCTCTGCTTTTTATGAAACTGTCTTCTGTTACAGAGAGATAAGTTACGGCTGATGCCTTAGGCTGCAGAAAGCCAAAATATGTTTTGTTGAGTCTATAGGGCACTAGCAGAAGAGCAGTGCCTGTAGTCATTACTCCTTTCCATCTGTCCTGTCTTCTTGATATGTTTGTGAGTCATGTTTAAGTATCAGAAGTGCTTGGTGTCTTCAGTCAGTTAAAGAAAGTGCTGTTTGGTGTCCAGATGTTACATTTCTTTTTCACTGGAGGAAACTCAGTTAGCTGATCCTGTTTGTATGATTGAGTGGTATGTCTTTCTGTTGAGACAGAAGTTAAAGGGGCAATCAAGTGGAGAAAGAAAAAAAAAAAAGAAAACCCCCAATGACCTTTATATGATACATTAAAACTAAGCTAATTTTCACAAGAACTGTTTATCTCATCTACCGGGAAAAAAAAGGTATTTTAATATGAGTCTATCTCTAACTCTGCTGCTTTTGGTTTTCTCTTCCTCATACGTCAATATCTAAACCTACAAAGTCTCTATATTCTTAAACAAACCTGCTGCTTCTTGTTACTATCGGTTCAAGCATAAAACAGTTTGTTCTGTTTCATTTAGAAACTATCTTGTTGTTTATATTATGCCATTGGCATGGAATACTATTTTCTTCAATTAAACATGAATTTTACAAATTGAAAGAAGTCAACATAAATATTTCTCATTGTACTCTGTTACTTACAGGCAGGACATTCATTTATTTATGTAATTTAAATACACACACACACACACAATGTTCCTTCACTCAGATAATGTTATAAAAATGCATTGATAGGCATAACTCATTTTCATTGTTATGTGCATACAACAGAACATTCTTTTTCTGCCTTTCACTCAATTATTCAAATTTATTAAGAAGTTTACTAGAGAGATATAATGCTGATCTTCTTCATATCCCTACTATAATAGCTTAATTTAAATATGCATTATAGG
This sequence comes from Burhinus oedicnemus, assembly GCA_008921705.1. Lineage (NCBI taxonomy): Eukaryota > Metazoa > Chordata > Aves > Charadriiformes > Burhinidae > Burhinus > Burhinus oedicnemus. The sequence continues at coordinate 448,107 of VFFE01007188.1, forward strand.
TTTTTACGGAACGACAGTATTCTTCAGTTTTCTTCGCTGGCATGACAGGGGCTTAAATGCTGTAAAATTGCTGAGCTTGATGGGATTGGGAGGATGACTTTGTTTTATCAATATTTTTGCACACAGTGGTGTAAGATGTTTAAGGTTTCAGTGGGACTCCAGTTTGTAACGGTAAGCACACTTGTAAAGATTTAGAGCACTGGATGTATCTTCCCTTTAAATGTCTATGTTTTTTAAGAACATTTTCCTGCTGGACATCTTGCAAAAAATAAATACTTGCAATAAGTAAATACTTAAATATTCTCTTCAGTAATGAATGAATGAAGGGATATGCATTTATACTTTTCTTCAAGTGTTTTCTTTATGCATTATTCATGCATTCTTCATATGAGCTAGGAGTCTCCACTCTTCTTATAATCAAAAGAATGAAACAGTCACTTCCAGAGTACAAGTCATTTCTAACTAACATTTAAAGGAGCTCTGATACATCTCATCTTTTTCTCCTCTGACTGAAAAGAATAGATTTCTGTCTCAGACATAAACACGTCTATGCTGTGGCCATTTAAAGTTAGGTAAAATTAATTCCATTCCAAATTTTTACACAAGTCACTGGAAAATCTACAGCATCAAGGTTAGGATGTTCAGTTAACAGAACTAACAACTATCGTTTCTAATTTCTTTCTTTCGTTAAGACTGAAATGGTGTGTAGGCTTTGTCATATGGATCATCCATAAATCAGCCAGAGATGAAAATGATTCATTACTATATTCTATTAATATCTACGAATATCTGTTCTATTGTACTTGTCTAATAATAATCTGCAAATAATCAACATCATCGGTCTGAGATTAATAAAGTTAAGAAGAGATCAATTAGATATAGTATTCTGATGGGTATTGTGTTTGCACAGATTTTGAAGCTTTTGTAGTTGCCATATAAAATATCAAGGGAAATGTGGCTGTGTAATTTTATAAGTGGCAGTACACTGAATACTCTTTTACAGGTAAGTCTTACACATAACATTATATCTTGTCATATAATCAGGTTTGGACCTTTTTTTTTTTCGTAACACTTCTGGTAGCCGTTTTCCACAGTCATATGTAAGGATTTTGTTACTCATGTCATAGTAAGATTCTTGATTATCTTTTTATAGTTCATAACAAGCATGAAAAACATATCTTTTGAAACGTCAGTCACTGAGGCACTAAGCCTTGGCTATCATTGCAAATGTTTCACCTGGAACATTTTTTAAATCTGGAAGAAATGATCTTCATTTAACCAGCACTGCGTCATTTTTTTATTTTTTGGTGGGGATTTTTTTCCTTACAGTAATAAGTAAACAAGCTTTATTTTTCCAGCTGGGGAATTACATCTTAAAAAGTGTTCTGATGAACACAGCATTAAGACCTCAGACTCCTTTGTCTTCTGACATGTGTTGCAGACTTAAAAACATAAAAAGACTTAATCGGACAAATCACAGCATAGAATCATTCTCTTTTTCTGTCTACTTTAGTGCAATAGCTGACGCACAAGGAATAAAAATGGATCAGTACAGCACTTGGTTTTGTTGAACTTCATGAGGTTTGCATGGGCCCACTCCTCAAACCTGTCAAGATCCCTCTATATGGCATTGCTCCCTTCAAGTGAATCAACTGTACCACTTAGCTTGGTGTCATCTACAAACTTGCTGAAGGTGCACTCAATTCCACTATGTCACTAATAAAGGTATTGAACTGTACCAGTCCCAATATGGACCCCTGAGGGACAATGGTGATTTGAAAGTAGAACACATTCCTGCATTCTTATCCTGAATGTCTTAGAAATGGGTTAAATTTATAACAGTGCTCTAGAAATATTCACATTATCACCAAGTGAGCAGGTATGTTTACACTGCATAATGCTATGGCAGAGAAAATAGTTTTGTCTCAGGAGCCTATTAGGACTACAGGACTAATTAGCTCAGGTGGATTTGTGGTTTGGCATTTCTAGTTTTCTTCCAGTTCTACAATTAACAAATCTAGACCTAACATGCAGTTGTGAACAATGCTCCCTTGTATATTGTTGAGGACACCATAGATTCCATAAATTTTACATTTTTTAATATGAATTTTTCTTACATTAAAGTTTGCATGCTCATCTTGTCCGTTGTATGCAAAGTGTAATGTTCTTTTTTAGTGTATAAACTGTACAGCATGCAGGAATGTATAAGAAACAGAAAAATTATAGGAAAATATCTCCCTTTTTAATGTCTATTAGAAGACTTTTCTGATTTGTCTTTGTATTGTTCCCTTCTGCAAGCAGAAGAATAACTTAAATAGTAAGGGCTTCAGTAAATGTAGCAACTCTGGCAAGTTAGTGTCTCTTATAATTTTTCATGATGACAGCTTATAATGACATACACTGTTATGTTGCCAACTCTCATTAGCGTAAACTAACAGAACGTTAGTGCTGTCACTTTCTTAAGCCACCCTGGTTTTGCTATGGCATGGCATTACATCCTTGCTTCAAATCAAACATCTGTTCTTTGTGCCTACAACCAAGGTGAAGAATGCTAGTTGTATAGTATAGTAAACAAAAGCCAATATTTTTCTATTTATGCAGATAAAGACATTGATAATGTGAAAAGGATATCTTCTTTTCAGCTTTAATGCCTGTACTAAATCTATTTTCTAATATTTGAAACTACAGTATTTTATACAATACTTATTTTAATAAATAATGAATTCATCAACGGTTATGAAAAGAAAGTGTTCATTAGTCTACATTGCAATACAAATTTTTATTTGAATTTAACCATCTTGCTCTTTTAATTTCATTCATAAAATTCCTGTTGTAACAGTAACTAACTACAACCTGATTCTTATTAACGTCAAATTGAGTATCTCATTATTTTAACTTCTAGGAAATAAGAAAAGTAAAAGATGGATATTTTTTCTAATAAGCTATAATCTTAAAATGAAGTTTGATTATGTGATTCATTCCTAGGAAATCAAATATATCTTCAATGATTTTATGAAGAAATTACCAGTTGTCATGGTTTAACCCCAGCTGGCAACTTGCTCACTCTCCCCCTCCCCCCCAGAAGGATAGGGAGAAGAGGGAGAAAATGAGGGGAAAGGAAAAAAAACCTCATGGGTTGAGATAAAGACACGTTAATGGAACAATAACAGAAAAGGAAAATAAAAATAATAAGAATGGTAAAATAATATATAAAATAAAGTAATACAGCACAAGTTGCTGTCACCACCTGGTGACTGGTTGCCCAGCTTGTCCAGAGCAGTGATCATGGATCCTTGCCCCGTGGTTAATCCCCATTTATATACTGAGTATCATGTCTGTGGTATGGAATATTCCTTTGGACAGTTTGTCCTGTCTATGCTCCCTCTTAGCTTCTATGGGAAGCTGAAAAAAGTCCTTGACTAATATAAATATCGCCTGACAACAACTAAAACAATATGCATTATTGACATTCCTTTCATACCAAATCTGAAACACAGCAGCCACTAGAAAGAAAATTAACTCTATTCCAGCTGAAACCAGCACACCAATTAATCTCCTTTTTTATAGCATTGTCATCTGCCTAGAACTACCAAGGATATGTTTCCTATTTATGCATGGGTAGGAAGAACACTATCTGAAGCTTTTCTGCTTCTGACCCTCCAATGGGACAAATAACAAAGTTGGCTGCCCTTGGTTGCTATAGCAATAAGTATAAGCAAGAGCCTCTCTGCATCCCATTCCTTGGCATTAACTGTAAACATGGGTCTTATCACTCTGAGAGCAAACAGTTTCTACACACCATACTCTTAATTTCAGCAGCTAGAAGAGGTCTACAAATGGGTCCAAGACCAAAGAGGAAAAAATCACCACCATCAACATCATATTCTTCTGAGTAAGAACCTCAGGATATAGGTGACTTGTCATAATAACTCCCTGGTCCAGTTTTTTTTGAAGACCAAAGCTGTGGACTGTAGGACTCAGAGGACCCTTGGAAATATAAACATAACGCTAGAGAAGAATGCTCCAGTGGGTATAATATCTATGTATTTAAACTGTATTACTGACTATAAATGTTAGCTTCAGTGTAACCAGAATAATAATAACTCCTTACTGCATTTTGATTAGACTCCTAAGGCCTTAATTAGACTAATAAAAAATTATTGGTTCCACATATAAGGGGTGTTCCTTTTTACTCTTAACAAGATTTTGAGTGTAACAAGGAAGGAAAGAGAATTTTACTAATAGACATGCAGGAGCTATTAATTCCCTATTATCCCATTTATCACTAAGTTGTCCTATCTACACAATAAGGATCTTGTCTCACTCCATCCTTTATGCTGATCCTATTTAATAGTATTGATAGTTTAAAGTTTCTTGAATCAGTTTACAGAAAAGAACAGCATATCGGCCTTATCAAACCAGTACAGAAGATCAAGCAAATCATCTCACAGTCAGAGCTTTGATTTCTAGGTTGCTGAGCTATATGTTAAACCCAGAGTTAAAAGGGATTTTATGGGAAATGGAATGGCTTATGAAAGATGGCTTTTCTTTTCCATTCATATGCTAAGTACTTTGCACACGTAAATCTGTGTACATCTGAATTAAAATGGGAAAATATTTTTTGAGAATGCAAAACTAGCTTCTGTCAATAATGGAATTTGCTTTAAATCAGGTCTTTTTAAATTCACTACCTGTGTTTCAATTCACAGATCAAAAGGGTGAGAATTAGGAAGTCTCCTGTCCCTTACTGATCACTCGTCAATTGAGTTGCTCTGATATTTATTGCTATGCAACTTTTAGCCTGAGGAATTATTGTTGCCCTCTGCAGCAGCCACAAAAGCAGATGCTGGATTTGGTTTGGTGGCATGCATCCAAAAAAACTTAAATGCAAACCAAAAATTATTTCTGGCCTATTGCCAGGTGGTCCCACTTTTCCATCTGCTGGAGAGATTTTAATTTACAATCACTTTTTTTAAATGTGTTTGGGCCTTTTCAGTCATATTTCTTTTTAAACGCTTGCTTGACTGGCAGCCAAACTTCATTTTGGCAGTTCTCTGAGTTTAGATCACCTTCTCACAGTATTATTGGGACATCCTACATGCAAGATTGAGAAGTATTTTCGGTGGGTGTCTAGTGAACCTGACTGACATATATGATAAACATGTCAAAAGGTTCAAGCTTCCTCCTTTAAAACATCATACTTGCAAGTTCAGCAATAATATAGAGTCTTTCTAGACAGCTTGACCTCAGCACAAAACTTATGCCTGAAAAAACAAAGAAAAAAAGAATCTTTTTTATTCAGACTATAGATCCAAGAAAAATCTTTTAAAAGCTAAATTTTCTAAACTAGTGATTGTGTGGAATAAAAACTTATGACTGTTCAGTAGCTCAAAATTGGTTTTCAGCATTCTAACATAGAAAGAGAGCAACAATATATCCCCTGTAAATTCCTCAGGACTGTATGTTTAACATCTCCAGAGAACCCTGTCACACAAGCAGTCTGGCAGCATTCTTGATGGTCATTAAAACTGACCACATTAATAAACACTATGTTAAATAAATAATTAAATAAATAAAATAAAATCCCTGTTAAATTAAGATAAAACAAAACAAAACTGAGATTTCATTTGACGATTCTCTCTGGGTGAGCTAGGTGTCATCTGTTAGTAGCTGTTGTTGCCTGCAGTTGTTCAGGTGTCTTTCCAATGCCTTCATCGCAGAACCCTTGTATTTCCGCACATCTATACTAGACATTCCAGGACGAGTCTTGTCACTTAAAACACTGTTGTAAGTTAAATTTCTTGACATACATTTGCCTAGATGTATTGAACATATAGTATTAAACTAATATGGATGTTCCAACAAGGTGTTTATATGTATATTTTATTTAAAAACTCTCACTTGTTTTCACTTTCTTTAGATGCCTTTGAAAATTTTTCTGCCTACACTCTAACCCCTTCTTCAGGTGGTCCCATGACCATTCCTTTAACATAATCTGGGTAAGGTTTTATAATCTGTCGTGGTTTGGCCTCAGCCGGCACCAAAGAACCACACGGCCGCTCACTCAACCCCCACGGCAGTGGGGGAAAATCAGAAGAAAAAGGCAAAACTCGTGGGTTGAGATAAAGGCAGTTTAACACAACAGCAAAGGAAAAGAAGAACAATAACAGTGATGGAAGAGTGTACACACAGGGTTACTGTACCAGCGATCACCAGCCGGACCCCGTGCAGCCCCAGCCTGCTCCCAAGCCACCACTTCCTCCCCCTGCCCCCGCCAGCTCCCCTCTGTGGGCTGGGCATGTCGGCACATGGTATGGAATACCTGTGTCCCGTGCCAGAAAATTAACCCTATCCCCACCAGAACCAGGACAAATCACTGTCTAAAAGGCAGGACCTAATGATACACAATGCTGGAAAAAACGAAGGGAGGTATTAAGACAGGGAATAATAAGAAGAGTTTTTTAACTATCAGATGAATTATCTAGTGCCTGGAGTTTTGGTGAATTCTCTCTCCCTTTCAATAAGACTGGAGGCTTTCTAAAGAAAGGCCCCTATAGCTTTATTTCCAGGTGATAACATTCTCTGTTCTTGATTTTAGAGAGGAGGCAAGATACGGTGGTCTTTTTTTTACTTTATTTTCATTGGTGCAGGTGTATATGAGTGCACTGATAACTAAACTGGTTATTCTGATATAGAGTAGGCTCTCTTTTCCTCAGGGTGCATAGCCTGCAATGCAATCATCACTCCTGAGTGTAGGTTTGGGTAAGGCAGTGTGGTGACACTGAAGTAGAAGTGGTGATCCTCACCTAAAATCTAGACAGGTTATGCAGACTATGGTGGCAGAATGCCCTCCTGTCTCATTAGGAATTATTCACTGTAAGAGTCTCACTTGTACTTACACACAACAGAGAGAAAAGATATTTTTTTAAGTACTTCAGTGGCAGTGGCCAGTACAATATGATAATAGCTTGCTTTCATGCTAGAAGGTCTTTGAAAAGGTCTAAGTTTCTGATTTCTCTAATGATATTGTTAGAATTGAAGTTAACCACTATGTAACTGCAAGAACTGCAGAGCAGTACAGGACAAAAATGTATTATATGCCGATAGACATATAATGGACACACCAGATTTTGCTTGCATTCCCTCACCAATGCAGAATTTAGCCCTGCTACACATTTCTATGTCCTTCTTCTGGAATTATCCTTCTTCTAAAGACAGATCAGCTTTGAGAGTTTTAAACTGTTTCACTTACAACTTATAAATCATTTACATATGAATATTTCCCTACTTCTGTCACATTCATAAAGAAAAAAATATATGAAAGAATTCGTTCTACCCTGCCACAAGGAGCATTTGTCCTTCAGAATATCTCAGAGGAATAGTCATAAGGGAACGCAAGTGCCTAATATGTCTTAAGTAGTACTATACATTGCTAAATACTTCCCTTGACAATTATATTCATTAGAGAAGCTCTTAATGTTATTGAAATAGGGACAGCTCTTCACAGTTATGATTTTTCTGCCCCCTTCTTTTGTTCGCTCTGTGATTGATACTCTTCTAATTTATGGCCAGTTAGACCAGTCTTGACTCTCTGCCATTTCTCTGCCTTTGTAATGCCTTAAATGATTTTCCATCTATTTTTCTAAGGGTTAAGTAATCACCTCCATTTGCTCTAGGGACATAAATGTTTAGATTTGTAGAATATGCATTGTCTTCTTTGTCCTCTCTTTTTATTGCAGGGATAACAATGACAATGTCAACAGTTTCACATCCAACAGATGACTAAACTCTTTCGTTCACTCTTCTCCCTTTTAACATCAGTGAAGGGGGAACAGGCGATGACAGACTCACAGAATACATTGTAATGGTTTTGGCTGAGATAGAGTTAATTTTCTTCATAGTAGCTTGTACGGTGTAGTATTTTGGATCTGTGACCAAAACAGTACTGATAATGCACCAATGTTTTAGCTATTGCTGAACAGTGTTTGCACAGCCTCAAGGCTTTGTCTGTTTCTCACACTGCACAAGAAGCTGGGAAGGGACACAGCCAGGACAGCTGACCCCAACTGACCAAAGGGATATCACATACCATATGATGTCGTGCTCAGCAATAAAAGCTGGGAAAAGAAGAAGGAAGGGGTGGGGGGGATGTTCAGGGTTAGGATGCTTGTCTTCCCAAGTAAATGTTATGCGTGATGGAGCCCTGCTTTCTGGGAGATGGCTGAACATCCACCTGCCAATGGGAAGTAGTGAATGAATTCTTTATTTTGATTTGCTTGCACATGCAGATTTTGCTTTACCTGTTAAAGTGTCTTTATCTCAACCCATGAGTTTTTCTTACTTTTGCCTTTCCTATTACCTTCCTGGTCCGTGTCTGGGGGGAGCGAGCAAGTGGCTGTGTGGGGCTTAGCTGCCTACCAGAGTTAAATTCCAACACACATAAGTCAACAATGTCTGTGCAGAGCCCCTGCAGAGACAAAAGCCTGAGCCCCATGCTGCAAGGAATAAGCCACAGGTAGAGACCATGCTGAGAGGAGCGGTAGGGACCATGACAAGAAAGGCAGGAAGTATGCACCTTCTGGCAGCAGAGAGGACTCTCCATCTGAATATCTGCAGCTTCAGAAGCGATACATTGCCCTAGCACCAGGTGGGGAGGAACAGCTCTCAAAATGGAAGCACCAGTGTCAGCTGAGACTGAAACAAGTGTCTGCACCAATCATGGTGGCAGATGATAGTGACTGGAGACTATGTCCTGCAGGGGATGAGAATAGCCACCCGCTAACCAGACTTGATGTCCTAGGAGTTTTGCTGTTTGGTGGGTGCTCAGATGTGGGATGCTGCTAAGAGATTGCTAGGGTTTTTCCAGTCCTCAGACTATTAGCTCTTGCTGCTCACAATGTGCCCTTGAAACGAAGGCCAACAGCATCCTGGGTTGCATTAGCAAGAGTATAGCCAGCAGGTCAAGAAAAATGAGACTTCCTCTCCATTCAGCACTGAGTCCACATATGGAGTACTGTGTTCAGTACTGGGTTTTGTAGTACACAAAAGACACAGGCATACAGGAGTCAGTCCAGCAGAGACCACGTAGATGGTCAGGGGCCATATAAGGAGATGTTAAGGTAACTGGGTTTGTGCAGGCTGGAGAAGAGAAAGCTAATGGGAGGTCTCATTGCTGTCTACAACTGCCTAATATGAAAGTGTAAAGAAAACACAGTGGGACTCCTTTCGAAGATTCAGTGATAGGACACAAGCTGGAACAACTGAAAATCTGACTATGTATAAGAAAACACTATGTCACATGGGCAATCAAGCCCAGGAACAGGCTACACAGAGACGCTGTGGAAATTCCATTACTAGAGATATTCAAAGCTCCAACTTGGACAAGGTCCCGAACACCTTAGTCTAATTTGACCAGATTTGAGGAGGGCGTTACAATTCATGACTTCCAGATGTCCCTTCTAACCTGAATTATTCTGTTATTCTATGATTCCACCTGCTTCTTTCCAAATTCTACACCAATTACAGCTACTCCCCCCAAAAAAAATATCTTACATAGGAGGATGTCTCTATGTGAGTTTGGGTGGCAGTTGCATTGTCTGTGTATAACAATTAAGTCAATTAGTTGTTCAGTTCTTAGCCTGAAAAAAAAGTTTCCATATGTCTTGTAAGAGGTATTGTGCGGTTTCAATGTGGAAGTCAACATTTATTCTTTTGTTGTGTTATAGACTAGAATGAACGAGCACAAAGAATGTACTATGTGCTTAAATTAAAACAGACTAATCTGATTATATATCAAGTATAAAAGTTTTAGCCTGTAGGCTTTGTTACATCTTAGTTGAAGCTGATAATGACTGCCTTTTAGTTCACTTAAACAGGAACGCTGCTTAAAGTATGTATGGAATGGCTTTTCTTTAAGTATGTTGAGAGAGCTGTCCTCCAAAATTGTGAATTTTTTGTTCACTGGGTAAGAAACAACTCAAATTAGGAACATCATAAAAAAGCAGATGTTCTTCTCACAGGGCTACTCAAGTCAGCAAAAAAATAAGAATAATGTACATAAATAAATATCTAATTAGGATTTTCTCCTTTATGTGCATGGCTAAATCCTACTAATATTATGAATTAAACTGTGCTACCCCATTCTATCTAGGTATAAAAATAAGAATGTTCCAAAATGCAGTTTATTATTGCCCCTTTTTCAGATATTAACCTTATTATAATACATATAATTATAAATATAGAACTATATGTACATACATAAAGATATAATATCTATTAAATAAGCAGTATCCAAGTGGTTTTTTTAAAATATAAAACCCATTGGTGACTTGGCAACCAGTAAAGAAACAAGATAAAATGAGCTTCTTTGACACAAAATTTCTCAAAAAATAGGGTAGGAAGCTCTAATGGAACAGTTTTCCTAAAGGTAAAATGGATTTAGGTGTTATTTCTGGAACAGTGTATCTCTATACCATTTTTAATATCAACTAGAGATCATGTAGGTTTGAACCTAACCTACTTTCTGTTAAATAAATATGCCCCAGGATACTACTAATGCATAAATGTAAAGTGAACTTCACCATCATGACAGTCCTTTATCTCAGCAAAGTGCTTGTGTTTGTAATGATTGCAAATTGTTCCCTAAAAAGAGCTATTTTCATGAAACCTGTTCTCAAATCTCTTTAGCCAGAGAAAATGTTGGAGTCATAGCTGTTTCATCTGGTGTTGTTTTGCATATTGTCATTTGGCATGATTCTGTCCTAGCAAAGTCCAGGTTGGGAGATAGAAGGACTGTTATAATTTTCATCTCACATAAATAAGAATCAGATCCACACAAACCACAGAGTATGCTGTTTTCTTCTAGCTAGCACAGTAATTGCAATATATCCTCACAGTATCACTCACTGGATTTACACATGCTGTGAAATCTGATATCACCCAGAGAAAGCAAACACTTTTTCATAAACTACCTAAAATTGAAACATTTGCAAGGCTTGACTTGGGATTTCTAGCAGAGGGAGAAATAACATTAAGTGTTACTGAGTAGTCCTCATGGGAATGTGTTAAGTAGTTCACTGAACAGAGATTGTATCAGTGTTCTTCTCAAGTTTTACTAGGCAAGTCTGGTAGCCAAAGATTTAGTTTCAGGCTGTGATGCCTTCATTCATATAGGTGTCTACAAGTGAGCAGGCTTTCATTTTCCCAGTTTAATTACTGAAGATCTTGTCTGTTCAGCTGGTAGAGGCTGGTGAGAGATCCAGCTCTTGGCCATGCAGAGGAGATTGTTACCTGAGTCTCATTAGGCTCCACACACTAAGCTCACCAGAAAAATGATGGCCATGTTAGATGTTAAACTCACTTCTAGGTACAGCAGGTTCAATTTAGTAGCTAACACATAGGTCACCAGAGTAGATGAAGCTGCTCTAGGATACCCTATCTGTCCTGCAGATGCTGCTAAGAGGGTAAAAGTCTTCTTTTGACCCTGTGTCCTATCTTCTGACACCTATGCAGACCCACAGAAGTGGTTTAGATTGGATATTAGGAAAAATTTCTTCACTGAAATGGTAATCGAACATTGGAACAGGCTGCCCAGGGAAGTGGTGGAATTGCCATCCCTGGAGATATTTAAAAGATGGGTAGATGTTGTGCTGAGGGACCTGGTTTAGTAGTGGTTTTGACAGTGTTAGGTTGATGATTGGACTCAATGACCTTAAAGCTCACTTCCAACCCAGGTGATTCTGTGATTCTAAGTGACTTGAGGCTGTTAAAAGACCTCTGCCTTTTTGGGGTGGTGGGTGAAGATGATGTAGAAGGCCTTGGGACATTGCAAATGGCATTAGGTTTGCAATTTAAGTAACTGAATTTATACCAACATGCTGACAGCTGAATTTTAAGTGGTTTAATTTCAAACTGATTCCCACTTCTAGCATAGAATAATTATAGCCTTCCTCGCTTAAGTTTAATTTATTTGCTTATTCAGTTTATTTTCAGGATCCCACATTTTGGTATTTGTTTCAAAATATTCTCTGATGCTTGCTGTTACTTTATAAATTACAGAAAATTGTGTCATACTTTTCTATTTCAAAGTGATACATGGTAAATATACTCTTAAATTCATATAGCTATTAAGCATGCACAAACACACATGTAAAACATCACACTGGTCTCTCTTGTTTCGTCCTATTCTGTATTCATCATAGTTACTGTGAAATACTCGTTACTGTATTAGGCTATGAAATCATAAATAAAATTTGTGTTTCCTGTAGGGCATGTATTATGGTATTAATTGGTTGATCTAACCTTGAACTCATACCCTCTAGAGGTACTTCTCTCTCAAGAACACATGTAATTTTAAGTTGCCAGAATGAAGCCTGAACTCCTGAAAGGAAACACAGAACTAACTCTCAGCTGTAACAATGAACTGAAATGTCATTGGTGGCTCTAACTCTACTCTAGAGCTACAGAGAACTCTTAGATAGAAAATATGATACTGAAGGTTTTGGGTTTTTTATGTTCACTGTGTGTTTTATAGTTGCTGGTGTGTATTTAAGCAAAAAAAACCCAGAGAGTGTCAGCTATTAATTTTTGGGTTTTGCATTGTTTTTTTTAAACTGTAGTTAATTCTAAAATAGAATGAAAGTGTTCCTGTTAGCTAATGAGTAAGGATGGAGATGTGTAATGTTTTTGTATTAGACTAAGTATAGTTGGGAAAAAAGACGACAAGCTTTTGAGCATGCAAGCCCTTCCTCAGGTTTAAAATAGAAACACAGGCCTTCAAGCTAAATACTAAGTAAAAGCAATTGCTCTGGGTTTAACTTCATTATGTTAATCATTTAGACAATTTTAAGAAAAGGCATCTAGAACGGGTGGAGCTGAGGGAGATGTGGGTGAGATTCCTAGCTCCTACAGGAAAGAGAGAAGCAGTTAATTATTACTTTTGGTGTAGTGAAGAGGAGGATGAAGGCTAGGCAAAATCAGTATGCTATCAAACTGGTATCTCTACCGAGTCTGCGATTTTTACTACCAAGTAGAACTGTAACTTAGTTCACAGGCTTACCTTTTGAGAATGCTGTGTACGTCACCTTTGAATCAAGATATAGAGGGCAGAGGGTGAGGTCTCCTAGATGTAATTATTTGAAATTCCTTTCTACTGTTTGATTGGCTTGATTTCAACATCAGAGATTCCATTAAAGCATTTGGCACATGAAATTAAGTGTGAAATAAGGAGATATATGTGAGTGTGATACGTGGATTTTGTTCTGCTCCTGTTGTGGGCGAGCTGAAGGAATAGGCAATGGAAAAGGGTGTGAGAGAACTACTCTTGAGAAAACATCGGAAATTAAGAACTCTAAGAGAATAAGATTTCCTTAGGTGATGTTGGATCATGCAGGTCAGTCAGACTACTCTAGGAAGCTGTATTTCTTGGGTGTACTTCTAGGATTTCAGGATGTGGGTTAAATAAGTATAACCTGCGGCTGAGGCTTTTAGAGTCTGAATACAGAGTAAATTTTGAGTGAAATCCAGAGTTCAAGACTAGCATTTAAGGTCTGTGGTAAGCACAACTTAAGTGTTACAACCCTCAAAATATGCATCATTACCCTGCATCCCACTGTCATTTTGCTAGCCCCTCCTCTTCCGTCACATCAAATATAAACTACTTCATAAGCTGCTATGATTTCTTTATCACTTTAAAAAGTTGATAGATAAATCCATTTGTTCCATTGCACTATTTTCTGTCACCTTCATCTTCCAAACAGGCAACAGCGTTTATGTTTTGTGTGTTGTCCTTTTCTGACTTCAGGGCTCAGTGAAGGCTCACAAGTATATTTTTGTCAGCACCAGCAAGCTACCAGAAACCCTCAGCGGCTGTTCAGGCAACTTCATCACTGTTGTGATGACTATGCTGATGGTTAAGCTATCTTCATATGCCATTATGCAGATCAGTATCCTTTCTTTCTTGTTATCATGTGTTTTACACTGAAGTTTTAAATAAATTTGGGAGCTAGTTATTCTTTTCCAATTTCATACAGTTCAGTCCTGGTCATATATACTAAAATAGATCTTGATTTTCATGGTTAAACATTGTGGGAAATAATGGGAATGATGCTATTACTGGAAGTTGCTGACACATTAATCTTTGGAGAGTTTCTTCTGATTTGCTGAAGATTTTTACCACTGAAAGTATCCTTGAGGATTTAACAAGAAAGTTAGAAATATATGTCATGGGAAACCTGTAAAATATGAGGAGCAATATTAAAACTGTCACATCATGCACATTTAAACTTTCTAAAGTTTATAGTTATTTGTGTCTAATAAACAAATGCATCACACTCCTAAAAGATCATCTACTATCTGTGTAACAGTTAGTTTGATAGACTTTCCAGTGAAGACAAGATGAGGAGAGGGGGGAAACCCTGAATCTTGAAGAAAATGACGGATCTTCTTTTGTAGGATGTTCCATCCAAAAGAGAGAATACCAAAGCAAACCCAAACATAAAGTAAATACCTGAGTGGTTGATGGCACTCCAGACTTTTTTTATCCCTCATGAGTAATTTCTAATGTTTGATGTGCGTAAATATGAATAAATATTTCACATATCAGTCATCAGTTTGTTGTTTGAAAACTATGTCAGAAAATTATCTCATTGAAGTGAGATGTCTGTCGAGATGTTTGATATTGTTACTGGTTTAATACATAACAATGAAATTGATTTGTAAAAAAAAAAAATGGTGGATTTTGAGAGGCAGTGGAGTAGAAATTTTAGTCTCCTAAAATGGAAAGTGTCATTTGCTGCCCACCTGAAATTACTGTGTGGCATATAAGGACTAGTGAATCATGATAAACCAATGATTTCTGCTTAGTTATCTAATATTAATTGTGGAATTACACAAAGTTTGGGAATAATACCTTTATTAGCTTCCTCTGAACAAAACCAAGAAGAAACAACTCTCTTCATTAGTAAGTCAGTCATAGCTGTTCATTGAGAGCATAGAAAAAAGGTACAAAATGCTTCCAACTTTCTTTAATTCCCATCTACTCTGCAAATAAGCACCATACATTTTTGCTTTACCAAAATAGTGACAACTAGTCTTGTCATACCAAACTATTTAACACTGTTGATTTTGTATTGTGCAGCTGAAAATTACAAATAAATAACAGCATTCACCTGTTTCAAAAGCACCAGACCACACCATGAACTACTGAGGTAGCTTTTTGTTCTCTGCTGTGCTTTCTGAAAGGGAAAAATTTATCTTGGAAATATGCTGAACAGTTCTAAATAATTTAGGTAGCTGCAAATTGGAAAGCCTACCAGATAACAAGCAAAGCTTACAGGATTTTTTTCCCTAACACTTCAATAGGTAAATTCTGGTAGGAAGTGGTGGGTAGCTTCTGATGCTCTCAGACTGGAACAGGCATTATCATCACAATACCGGTACCCGATTCAACCATTGGATCCAATCATCTAAGTACCCACCTGTAGCCACACAAAGCACCTCATTAATCCCTCTTCTTATCCTGTAAGCAGGCTTGACACCTGGAGTATAATAAGAACAAGAGATTTGGTTTATCATTTATTTAGACTGCAGCTTGCAGTGATCAAGCACAGGGCTGCCCAGCAAGGCAAAAAAAAAAGCTCCAGGGACCTAAATTGTCTATCCCATCCTCTTATCTTGTTTCTTGACCATCCTTTTTGTTGCCCTTGTACCTCCCTTTCTCCTTTCAAATCTCCTCCAAATAAACAACCTGCCCCTAGACTGCGCATCTAGTGGTTTTTCTGCAGCTCTAGAAGATTCAGACTGCATTTCAGGAGATAGTGTTTACAGTGAATGGAGAACAAGCAATTAGTGAATTAGTAAAGCTCATTCATCTCATTCACTCATAACAGTGGAAGCTAGTTGTCCTGATGTGGACTCTAAAATTGCTCTGATATTTTGAGACGGTTAACATAAAAATAAAATCAAATTCATAATGGGTCATAGTCACATTGTTGTGACACTTCATGTGTTTTACACTGTTGAAGTCCCTCCTTTCTCTCTCATCCCGATAGCTCTCATCATTCCACAAAAGCACCTAGCTTTTCTCTGAAGAGTAACTCAGATAGGTATTAGTACAGGGGGACAATCACTTCCTTAGTCCTGCTGGCCACGCTATTTCTGATACAAGCCAGGATGCTGTTGGCCTTCTTGGCCATCTGGGCACGCTGCTGGCTCATACTGAGCCAACTGTCAGCCAACACCCCCAGGTCTCTTTCTGCCAGGCAGCTTTCCAGCCACTCTTCCCCAAGCCTGTAGTGCTGCATGGGGTTGTTGTGACCCAAGTGCAGGACCTGGCACTTGGCCTTGTTGAACCTCATACTGTTGGCCTCGGCCCATCAATCCAGCCTGTCCGGATCCCTCTATAGAGCCTTCCTACCCTCAGGCAGGTCAGCCCTCCTGCCCAGCTTGGTGTCATCTGCAGACATACTGAGGGTGCACTCGATCCCCTCATCCAGATCACTGATAAAGGTATTAAACTGTATCTACAGTTTGTGCTATTAGGTGGCCTTTTGGTCACACAAGGTGGAGATTTCCTTCATCTCAGGATTTATTCCTAGGTGTGCCACAGGAGTTGCTGAACGACTTTTTTACACAATATCACATCATCTGTGAGATAATGGCCACATCAGACTAGAATATATTGTCAGAGTGACACAGCTTAGTAACAGCAGAGCAGAGACACAATCTTTCCATCAAAGCATTGACAAATGGAAAAAGGGGACTAAACCCACTATGACTCGAAAGTTGGTATCTAAAGGATGGAAACATATGTCCAAAAAGACTGAATATTTTTCTGTTGCCATCATCAGAAGTGAATGACTGTGGGGCTAGTAAGCACTGTAACCTCAACAGATGGCCTTGTTATACAAACTTAAACTTCTCTGTTTGCTGTAGAAGATAAACACCCTGTGTACAATGCAAGTATCAAAGTACCATAAAGAATGAAGTGAATTCCTATACCTAACTTGAGCCACAGCTTCCACTCTGGTTTTCGTGGGCTGTTTTGTTGGTGATTTTTTTGCGTTTGTGTGTGGGGTTTTTGGGGGGTGTGTGTGTTAATTTTATTGCAAAATATTGTCACGTTTAATAGATCAACCACAAGAGGCTGCTTAATTTCATAAACGAATCATGTAGTGCTTGAGAGGTGCAGCAAAGAATTCATAATTATGAGGTCATAAAAGCATTCTGCAGCCTCACCTGCCTTCAAGTACCAGTTTGATAAAATAAACAAGTGGCTTAAGTAATCAGGAAGCTGATTACTAAAATCAATTGAAAACACTGCTTAATTTGTTTCCCAGCAGCTGTCCTTGGGTTTAGAGTTCAGTTAATGTTTTCTTTTCATTCCTCTGCTGCTACTATAGAAAGTATTGGCAGAGGACATATAGCTTATTTAATCTGCCATTCTGGTGTTTAACAAAGTGTCGTGTTCTGGCATTACAGCAGATTTCAAATGGTGAAATAAAACAGATTTTTCTTGCACCACCATTAAAGCGCTTTCTGGATATTGCATGGAGTCTCTTTATGGCTGGCTGTGTGATCAAGCTGCAGATTTCCCATGAAATCCTTTATCCTCTGATTTATCCCAAATATACAGAATAACACAATGCCAAAAATTTGTAACAAAAAAATATCATTAGGCTTCTGCTGTCTTTCCATTGTTTGAATTCTATACATCTAGCTGTCCCAAAAACAACAGCTTACTGTAGATGTACATTAACAGAGAACTAAGTAAAACACATCAAGGTATGACTTAATATATTGTGAATTTAAACGTCTCTAATTTTGTCTGCTACAGAGGAAAGTGGAAGAAACAATATTAACGTGAATAAGGACACGGCTGAACAGTAGGAAGTAAAAATGGATATAGCAAAGGTTAGAGAAGTTTGCTTATAAACAGCAATGTTGAGGATCTACAGTCCCTATTTTGTACTATGGAAACAGTATGTGTTCAAACCCTTTGCAAATTAATCCCACTCAGTTTAGGAGTCCGTGTTCGAGTTGTTAATTTCTAGAGTTGTGGGAGAACTCAAGTGCTGATTACACTGACATCACTAGTTCCCAGCACCGTATCTTTACATTAGAACCATTAAAATCAAGTCCAAAAATGGTCCAAAACAAGATTTGTAAACAGAAAAGAGGCTGAACTGTAACAAAACAAATTTTAAAAAAAAACAACGGTGGATCCTCTATTATTATAAAGTATTTTCAAGACTCACTTGCGAGTTTCGTGAATCCCACTTGTTACTTCTAAAGATTGTTAGCAAATTCATAGCATTTCAATGCTATCTGTTCTCAAAAGCAAATAAATAAAAACAAAAATTCTCTTCTGGAAAATTTTTCAAAGAGTTTTGGGAATTGTCCCAGATATAATCAAACTATCAGTCACTCCCAGAAGTTGTCACAAAACTTCTTGGAAACTCTGCAATAGGTATTTGAGATTTCACATTAGCTGTATTGACATAATCAATACAGTAAGTTATATTCAGGTGTGGATGCATCTCAGAAACACTCTACTATATTTCAAGAGCACCTCTTGCTACCTGAGAGAGGGTTCAGGGAAGAGACAGGAACATTAACTTTCATTGTGCTACTGCATTGTCGAAAGAGACTCTTTGAGCTCAATTTAATTTGGAATGAGTTATTACTTTGTCACAATCTAGAGACACATAATTTAAAAAAAGATGAGACATGTCTAGTTCAGGTATTACTACATTAGGATGAACTGAATGGCTTGGGTATTTGAAACAGAAAAAGTGACTAGTAAGCAAGTTACAATATCTTTAAAACCCAAGAAATCATGCCAAGGAACTAATGCATTTTCTCAGGCAGAGAAACAGTCTAAGGAGGCTTCAGCTGCCCTAGAACTATTTGAATACGTTGGTTCTGGACTGTAGGCTGAGAAACACAAGGATGTACTCAACAATTTTTCATGGGGGTATTGATTGATAAACTAATATTGATACAGTTACAGGTAAAAGCTAATCAACTCAGGTGGTTTAAATCTCATAAAGATCAAAGCAGTTTATACATTTATTAATGATGTGCAATTAATTGGAAATCAGCGATATATATAATCGGGATCAATATCAACAATACAAGACACAAACCATGACATTAGACACTTAAAAACAAACAGTTGAAGTGCTAGCATTAAGAAATTCATGCCGCTATGAAACTAAAGTTCTGCTATTATGGAAGAGATGACAGAGGTCTTGAATATTTAATTGATACTGAAACAGAGACAAGAAGGAATAAACCTGAGATAGAAGATATTCTCAGCCTATCTTACATGCCTGGCTTGCCCTGAAATTGTAAGAACTTTGTCAAAAAAACCAAGTGTTCATATGCCATAACTAGCTAGTGGGAAAAGAATATTACTATTAAAAGCCTTCATAGAGGGATTCTGGCCAGCTAAGTTTAGATACGCAGATAAAGTAGACAGGATAGCCCTTTGGATCTCTTTAAAGACACTCAACTCTCTCCCCATTGAATATGTGATATAAAAGTCACTGAGTATGTAACTTTAGACATAAACCTGGGCATCTTAAGTTAGGCAGTGTAGATAATGTTCAATATTCCTATCAGTGACATCAATTCCCATCAAATAACTTAGTATGTAAGATCATTAGGATAACCTTTTAGATTATATTCCTGATTGTGCTTTCTTGGATTTTATTTTTCCTGGAAGTAGGGGAAGAATTGCTAACGAATGGAAGAATCCATTTAAGAATGGCTATAAGGTTAAGGGCATGAATATCTGATTTATATGACTAATACCTCACTTTCTTTTATGATAACAGGTTTACGTATACCTGCCAGTATGTAATGGACAGTCGCATCCATTAGAAAATCTCCTTTTATAGCTTACATATATATTTCTTTCTCTGTAAAGAAATTCCTGAAATACCTAACAGAACAATTAACAGATGCTCTTTCTTAGCGTGCCAATTTCTTGTATATTTTTTTATCAATTACATACCCCCAGACCAAGAGAAGAATAATTCAAAACCAGTCCCTCAGAATCCAACCTATGTAACATAAAACATAACTGTAGTTCCAAAGAATAGTTTCTGTTGTATGCATTTGGTATTCAGCAATAAAATCTGCCCTATTGTATAATTTCATTCTACCTAAAAAGCTGCTCTGTATTATATAAGAATTTCATATTACCACATTTAGATAAACACTGAATAAAATTCAATTAAGATATAAAATGGGTTTACATAACTTAAGTAGAATTTAGATCCGTAATTAGCAGAACAGTCCAAATATTTCTTATAAAATACAGGTATATAATGTTCACTAGAAAAAACACCAACGTTTTTTAAATAAGGCTATTGCACATGCTACGAAACATGTTAGCATAATCTCTTGTTTAGTGGCATTTAGGATTCAAAAAATAGGGGTAGACTGGACACATATGGACAAAGAGGTCTTCACGTGACCTGTTATCAGCAGGAAGCTTCTGTTGCCTTAATGTAGTGCTACTTGAGATTGCTTTTTTGGGTATGTAGCTTGACCTTTAGCCTTCCCACTAGAAAGGCAGAGCTATCACATGTCATAAGTGCCAGGTGTATAACTCCTGCTCTGGGCTTTCTCAAGCAGCACTGGATAACTATCTGTACAAGAGTGCATTCAGATGTATTGGCTCCATGAGGTCAGCATCAGCATGGTCCAGTGCCCTCAACCATCCACAGTGGCAATAGATGCCTATTTTTTAGGCACTGATTTGCTTCCTTGACTTTTACCTCAGTCTGTGAGAGAAAAACAAAATAGTATTTCTGGAAGTGACTTAGCTTATTCAAAAATAGAATTCTAAATTAAATCAGACTAATTGTACCCTAGAGTGATCTATTTTTCTCCTTAAAATTTTATCTCTGAATAAGAACATGAAGTCTAATGTATATACAGTTGCCTATGTTGGTGAAATCCAAAATTATGTGAGACAATTGCTACTGTACATAATTACACACCAAGTGGTCCATATCTGTAGATATTTTCAGAGTGTGCGTATCACAAGCAGTACTGAGGTTCATTTCAAAGACTACATTTGGCATTGTTCAGCTGAATCAAAAACACACATAAAGATATCTTTACTTAAAAGTACTTAAAAGAACTTAGCCAGAAAAAATGTGAAGCCAGCATTCTTTCCAAACTGAATAGAGGTGGGGGGGGTAGAGGAATTTGGAGAAGATTTGGCCACCAATCTAAAGAGTACAGTCAGGAGGAGGAGGATTAAAATCTCATTTTCCTTTTGAAGGTAGATGAGAACGACTGTCTTACTGGAAATGAAGAAGACAGAAGAAAAGAAAGGGCCTTGACTGTGTTACCTAGTTCTTAGGTTTGGATTTGAAAAACTTCCAACCAGAAAATGCCTAGATTTAACATTTCTTGTCATCTAGACAGTGTTAAACTTTTTGCACGATGCAAAGAGTATTTTCTGCTGCCTTTTTTGAATGAAAAGATTGGTAATTATCATCTGTTGCTATAGATACAACTTAGTCATGTAAATGCAGGAAGCCTGTAGATTACAAACCACTCAAAGATGCTTTGTTTAGGCTGTATTGGGCTACCAAAGTCTTCATGACAGTCAGAATTTCACATGCATGCCTCAGTTTCAGTGTTTCCTATTTTTCCATTTGCCTATTGACTTAGGACACTTACACATCTAATTCATTATTGTAAATTCTACCCTTAAAAAAAATTAGCACCAATTATTAAATTTATTATATACCTGTTGAAAACACTTTTTATGTGCCCTGCTTTCCTTTGGCTTCAGATCTCAAAGGTGATTTTACCCAACTCAGGTGTCTTGGTATACAAAATAATGCCTACAATACTGAATTAAATATCCTGGCATTTAAATATCTACCTATTGTACTGTTCTGCAAGCCATTTAACATTTCTGATGTTCCATTAAGGGTAAATTATTTTCAGTCCATATTTCTGCAAGTATTTCTTGGGAAAGATATACCTACTTGAGAAACTCATTTCTGTAGGTTTAACTACTTGTGTTCTTTACACTTAGTTGTTGACTCCTGTTTATAATGTAATGTAACTAAGGTAGAAGACTGTCAGCTAGCATTGCAACAACTTTGAAGTTCATCCTGAGGTAAGCAGGTGTTAAAGATTGCCACTATAAGTTGTAGTTGCAATGTTATAGCAGTTACGCTATAACTGTACAGTTAGTCAATCATCAGGAGAAAGTACATTCTACCTTTGTCTAGTATGAAATTTATCTGCTTTTGCCAACCTGGAATAATGTGGTAATTATAAAATTTCTTTGTGCTGTGGCAGAGCCAGCCTTTGGTCTGCAATCAGCCAATTCTATTTATATTCCAAGAACCTATTTCAACCTATTACAACCTATTTCCAAGTTAATAATGCCATCCCAGGTCCATTGGGGTGCAAATCAGCTCATATATTAAAGCATTTAAATGGAGATTTCTAAATGCATGTGCCAGCATCCAACTAGATATTTGACTGAATTCCCTAGACATAGATACCTAGTGCAGTCTGAAATATCTTAAGATACCCAAGAAATCCACAGAAGGCTGGGATCTGTGACAGTGATCCAGTGGTAGTTTTGCGCACTTCTGGAATGCAGGTGGAAGCTCAGCGGTTATTCTGGATATCTCACATGAAGCTAGAAAACTATGTTTGTGTGGTGGTGCAATTCTCCCCACCCTCACTTAGGCCTCTCGGTACTTGGCATGATTTCCCCTGACCTGGGCCACATAATAATACAATGACCAGAAAGATACATAATGATCTAACATGAAAGAAAGAAAGGGTGGAGAGCAACGGACTAGAACACTACAGCAACCCCTTAGTGTATCTGGTTCCCATGGTTCCTACCGTTTAAAGATAATAACTATAATCAATCACTCCTGACAACATATGGATCATGGCCACAGAGGGGAGGGTACCAGGACCACAAGTGCTAGCAAGTCCAGGGCTTGCATAACCTGGAAAATACAAGAATACTCCATTGTTGGATCTGGGCCAGAGTAGAAAAGTACCTGATGGAAGTCAATTATCTTGGACCCTATAAGTAGCAATTCTAGTAAAGACCCTTTGAGCTCTTCTGGATGGCAGCAGGCTTTGACCAGTACCTCCCCTGAGTTAGGATGCCACTCAGGCAGACACCTCAAGAACTAGAAGGCCAGGGCAAGACAACCCCTCTTGAGCCTCAATTATCGCATGTTGAGGAATGCCAATGCATTGTGAGTATTTACTCTCACTCAAGAAAAGGGAAATTTTAACTATAGACTAATCTCTCTTTCATCCACTTCTGCACTTACATGTTTATGATATATATACATTAGCTTTATGAATGTGGATGTTCTTCTGTTTGTTGATGTACATGTAGGAGCTAAAAGGGGTACCTGCCGGCTCATTAGAATTGTGCGATATTAAGGGATTTTTGATCTCAGCAGTTATAGACCGTGTGTGTGTGTGTGTGTGTGTGTATGTTTGCGCCTATATGCTTTACTTATGTATATATATATATTAATTTGAGATTTGTGCTTTTGTTCATATATATATATATGTATTGGTTTGAGATACCTTATAGTAAGTTAGTGTGAATCTTGTCATCTTCAAATCTGTGGTTAAGTCGCTGTTCAATTATTTTGTTAAATCACTTTGTAAATCTTTCAATTGGTTAATGATTAAGTGCTGCTAAAATTCAACCTCTTGATCTACCTCAAATCATTAATAAATTTTTAATTGCTGCTAAATCATAACTGTGTCAAATATTTCCATCCGTGACAGTTAGATAACAATCACACATAAATTTCTACCTTAGAATAAGCTGAATAACATTCTCTGCTCCATCACCTATGCTCAGTGGTAATCTGCTCATCTGAATCCTACACATATTTGCCCTACTATACAAGCTTAAACACCTACTTGTGCAAAGATCTTGTATTTAAACACCTACAATTCAATGTGATTTTTAACCCACCTATCTTGATAGACATGTAGTCTTTCCTAGTGCATTTTGAAACATGCTGTGTTCATCCCCACACAGAAAAATGTTTGAAATATAGCTCCGTAGTTAACAATATAGTAGTGATTCCATTCTAAATATCTACATTCTTTTTCTATTCCTTCTTTGAAAATAAAAGAAAAAGATAAAAAACTGAAGTCATTTTTCCCATATCTGTTAACACGTAAGATTTTATTTGCCATAAAATTTCAGTTGTAATTTGTCCTTGTGTAATTTAAATGGTGGGTTTATTCTTATTTTCCTTTTGGTTTGTTCAGTAGAATTAGATAATACTCTCTCAACATCAAATAATAATAGCTACATAATCTTCCAGATTATTCAGACCCTACACTATCTAAAATATAGTATATTGATTGATTACCTACAAAAGAATATTCCAAATTATTTCTAGAAAGTATGTTGGATTGATTTGTGTGTTTTACCATTTTATAAAACAACAGCAAAAACAAGGTGCTGCATTGAAAAGATTTTCAATAAACTATCTGGTTTTCTCATTTTTTAGCAACAATAGTTATGGATATGAAAGCTGATATTGGAATTTTATTTAAAAAAAATAAATTGCAATCTAGCACCCAATTTATGAAAAGTTGCCCTTGTCTTTTCATTATATGTATTTGAAGTACTAAAACATAATGCAAAATTAACTTGCTAGTGGTGGAAGTAATATACTTCTGTAGCAGGTAATAAATTTTAAAGAGTTCTCAAGAAATTAATCCATTTTAAAGGGTGGTATATTCATAACCTAAACCAAAGTTCTTGTGTTGTTTTATCTGAAAGTTATCTCATCAGGAAATTGAAAATTCTCCATTCAGGCACATTTTGCTTATTTTCCTGTATCTTCATTTTAATTCCTTTTTTTGTCTTTCTTCAGCATTGGTAATGGATAAGAGATAGGCTGTTGCTAGTCAGAGACATAAATAAAAGTCAACAGAGGCCAAAGATAACTTCCATAAGGCTAACTTGATTTATTCCATCCAGACATTTTTCCATATGCTTTATTCTGTTTGCTCTTTTCTTGTACTTGCTTTCCATATGGCAGTCCCTCCTCCCAAAACCTGTTCCCCTCTTTCAGTAGCATCCGAGGTTGTTGAAGAATGCATGAAAATATGGGTCTACGGTTAAGACATTTGTAATTATGAGGTTGTGAGGACTGGAACTGATGATGAAACTGCTTATTTCACAGCCTAAATAATAATAAAAGAGATACTTTATTTATTCCTATTAAGGTAATACCTCAGATTACAGTCTTCATCATTCAAAGCGTTCAAGTACATGGACAAGATCAAAATGCAGTTTGAAAAAGAAAGTTCATTTGTGGTAATAAATGAACCACAGGGACAGATATAGAAAACAAAAACATCCAGAAATACATACTTGTATCCACAACTAAACCTAGTTGAAGTATAGTGCTTTTATCATGTTGTAAGATGGCTATCATTCTCTTTGAATATCAAGTCCTTTACTTATCGCTTTGCTTTCTGAGATTCTTGTTAGATTTACTACTACAACTTCCATGTGTTGTATCTTGCATCAGTCTGTTATTCTGTCTCAAAGACTGCAAAATCTCAGCATGACATCCTTACATGTATATCATACCAATCACCTCAGATATTTTATATCATCACACATACACCTACAATGTTTTTGTCCTACTTTGTGACCATACTATTCATCCCATTTTTCCTTCTTCTGCTTCTAGTTTCTCTTGCTTATACCAATTTTTTTGTTTTGTTTTAATTTGTCATTATTGTTTATTCCACAGTATGTTTGGAGTGTTTGTATACCAATATTGTGTCATCGGAGTTCTACCATGCCATATAGCATCAACATTTGTCCTTTATTAGAAAAAAAACATTTTATGGAATGTCACTTCATTGCAATTTATTTTTTTTAAAGTTGCTCTCAAATACAAGTTGAGATGCTTAGTTTTGTTTTTATAAAAATGTATTCAAATATACAATACTGCATTGTTCCACATTAAACCACCTCTGTCCAAGTCTTCTTTCACAAGTCATATGCTTGAATGGTTTTATGCTTCTAAGATTTCTGTAGAGCAATTTTGTCCAAAGTAACGTCTCTCTTTTTTTGTTATTGAACTTTTGTAGGTAAATAAGCATCTGGAATAATGTGAAATTGATGATGATCCTCCAAGATGTGTTGATCCTCGTTTTGGAATAAAAATAATTTGTCTTCTGTGCTTCCAATGCAATTTTAAAATTATGGATATTTACAGTAAAATGTTTCATTCAGTAGTAATGGTTTATCTTAATATGAAGAACTACTGGCACTGTCTCAATAACACTTTTTCTTATGAACTATTGGACCAAATAGTCCTTGCAAGAAACTGTTTCTATATTTTCATTCTATATCTGAGGCACGTTTTTTCCAGCTAATATGAAATCAACAGTAGATGGCATTTGAGTTAAAGATACAATATTCCTTTGAAAATCAGGGATCTTGTTATAATATTGGCCTTGGTGATAAGCATTCTGTTCCCTGCTTTCCCTTTTGGTCTGGTAGTGCTCTCAGGTGTCATATGTATGTTTCTACTCAAGTACTAATTCTGTCTCTCAAGACTCTTTTACTGATTTCCTGTCCTTTTATACTTTTCAAGTACCTCTTTCCTTTAACTGATAATTCGAGGTTTCTCAGAAGTGCAGCCACAGTTAAATCACTTCAGTTCTAATTAAATAGAAACACAATGTTTAGACAGTATGCTCCAAGAGATAAAAAGAACATACCTTAAAAAAAATCTATTTTGAGCTTATTTAAGATGCCATTTTCTCTACTGGGTTACTTAGTTCATCACTTGAATCTGAAAAGACAATTCATCAAATATCTCAGTTCCTTTTTTTGCTTTTCTTTACATATATACTATCTTTTGAAAATAGTCCAGTGTTCTGGTTTGAGATAGAACAGAACCAATTTTCTTTTCAGTAATTTGGGCCAGCCCAGCCCAAACCATGACATCCACTCCAGCAACAACAAAAATTGTCAGCTGGCAGTTATCCCAACAAGTTATTTCCACATTGGCAACAACTCTCACAGTAGAATCTTCCTTATAAATACCAGTCACTGTGTGGCTGAAGCAACTTAGATCTCTGAAAAACCTGGCAAACAGAACCAGAAAAAAACCCCAAACTGGAGAGTAACTAGAAAACAGCAAACAGCTTGCTTAAAACTAGTTATGTGCAACTGGAAAAATAATCAGGGATATTTTTGAGCCTTAAAGTAAATGGAATTCATTCTACCCACACAATGTGTTTATGTACCTATTGTATTTGGTAAAAATAAAAAGTCACTTTGAGATGACAATTCATCCCACGTATTCCGGGGTGGAATGAATTGCCTTGAAGGAACAAATCATGCCTATCTTTCCCATTTAGTACAAGGTAACCTAGACAAATGGCTTAGATTATATCACTACTTCTTAATGACTAAAGGTTAGGCAAGATGAATTCTACACGAATTCCACAATGTGAGTAAAATTCTGGAGAACTCTGCAGTATTGCATTAAAGTACTTTTTGCCATGAATTTAAACGATTTTAAATCAAGAGCAGCAGGCACAAAGGTGTCCTTCATTTGCTATAGAATCTAAAGATTCCCTTCTTCTGTCTGGTCTGAATAAACAATACTTTTTCTTCAACTTTCTATTGTTTTTTTAATTTATTTATGCACACAGGAACACTGTTAAAATACTGCATTTGATTCCTAGACAGATGACATTAGAAATACTTCAGTGAGCACTGTTTTCAGACTCTCTTGTGGTGAAGTAAATATAATGTGGAAACAGAGAGTATATGTTTGACAACCAAAATCTTAAGATCAAAACAAACAAACAAACAAATTGCAAGGAATTATAATAACAAACACACACACAGAAAAAACTCTTTGTCTTCTGCATTGCAAGCCTTCTGTGAACTGAAAGTACTTTGGAGAAGCAGACAGCAATGTTAAAATACGACTTTTCAATGACAAACAAAACACTGTAACCTGAGAATTATCTATAAAAACATACGAGTGCAGCAGCTATGACTACAAGGGAAAAGGAGTTAAAACAAACAAACAAACAAAGCCAGTTCAAAATGTCTTGAGGTTTAATGTTATGAAGTTGACCACAGTAATCACTTTCTTCTAGCAAGAAATAAATTAAATTAATGAAACAGCTGCACATACTATAGCTATTCCATACAGTATCAGAAGAGATAGACTTTATGAAATGTAACTTTGGGATAAAATCAGAGGTCTTTGCTATACCAGCTGTATTTATTCCTCTAGCTACAACAAATTCTGGTTCAGGCCTTTAATAAGCCACATAATGTATGTTGAGAAGATTCATTATCTGAGTGACTTGCTAATTGATTTTTTTTTCAGGTATAAAACGTTCTATTTCATATAGGATCAATCATATTTCTCATATTCAATAATCACAGTGTAGTTTTCCTGTTATAAAATTAATAATACTACTCAATTTCTGGTCCTCTTTAATTATTCAGACCTTAAGAATAAATAATATTATGCATTATTCTTGAACTAATATGAAGCAATAATTGACTGACACTGATATAATAGAACGCCATCAATATTTTAATTTTAAATAGAATTAAGCTTCAAATTACATTCCTCACTTGAAACACAGGAGAATAGTTCTTAAATTAGTTTAAATAAAAATGGATCATGCTAACTTTCATGTGTAAGGGACATTTCCAAATAACCAGCTTTGGTTTTGTGCTCTATCTACTTGTCAACACCTGGCAGATTGAGAATTCCACGTGGGGAAATTTTAGCATACATAAAAACCTCTCACTCACTCCTTGCACCATCATATGCAAAGGCATGCCAGAAGCAGAAACAAGAACTTTCTTCATTTAGCAGATCTCCACTGATAACACCATCTTTTGGGAAGAGAGCTACTTCAGACACTGGTGAGGAAAACATTGGCACAAAATGGTGATCTGGGCATAATAACTGACTGCTCAGTGAATTCCCATCTCTTTCTCTCTGGGTATCTCTTTCTCACTTGATGAGACAGTGGAATGAGATGTCATCTCTTATTCATGATGAAACTTTGAATTTTAACCTTGACATTGATGATTAGGAATCTCTCTAAATTTCTCAATAGTCTCCAGGTACTGGTCAGCGATGTTTCTTCCCTAAATGAATACTGCAGAGTTTGAGCAAAGCATTTCAGCACTTGACATATTTTTCTCTTGGCAGGGCAGGGGTGGGGGGATGAGGAAATTGTCTTCAGTCCTTAGCATGTCTTTCATAAGTTTCATGGTTTCCTGCTGAATTTTGTCATTTGCACAATTTCAAGACAGAAGGATTCTTTTGTTCCTTTTGCGGGCTATCTGGATCCTGACAATGAAAGGGACGGATAATCTGTGGTGTAAGTGTGATTGCCTTTTTCTTTATTGATGTTTCTTTTTAAGGTCTACTGAAATACTACTTAGTTTCTGTGAAGAAAATAAATTTAAACTTCATCCGACATAGATCTGTTTTCTTTATTTCTTGCCTAAGCTTCTCCTGTGTCTTCAGTAATTTGTAAACTTCTGGTGAATCTGAAATCAAAGTGAAATGACAAAAACTTGCCTTGCATGAATGTTTGTCAGGAAAAGAAATGGTCTATAGTCATTCTGTAGATTTGTCTTACAGAAGTTTTTACAATCTTTTTACGTCCATGTCACAAGAGAATTTTAACTGGTTCAGGTATTTCTGAAGATACTTTTAAAATGCTCTCCTATTGTTTGCTTCCTTGTTTTTTTTTTCAGATTATATCAGATTTACTTAGTAAAATGCTTTCCACTACATGGTCAGTTAGTCTTGGCTAACAGCCAAACTCACACCCAGCTGCTCAGTCATTCCCCCTCCTTCAGGGGGACTGGGGACATTATAGGAAAAAAAGCAGGAAGAGGCAGTTCCTGGGTTAAGATAAATCCAGAGACTTTGCTTACTCTATTGGGTGTAGGTTGCCAGGTCTGTCAGCAAGGAGAGCTGCAGGGGTGGTCTCTACAAGAAAAGGTCAGGGGCTGCTCTGTGCTGGATGCAGCCAGTTCCAGCTATCTCTTCAATAGGTCCACTACAGCCAAAGTGAGCCCATCAACAAAGGTGGTGGTGCCTCTGAGAAAACGTATCCAAGAAAGGGTAAAACAATGCACAGAAAGTGTAAGGAGTGAGGAAAAAAAGTGTGAGAAACAGTCCTGCATCAGAGAAGAAGGAGAGGGAGGAGGTGCTCCAGGTGCTGGAGCAAGGCACCAGGTGCTTCAACAAGAGCAAGGGTAGGGTCCTGCACCTGGGGAGGAAGAATGCTAGGCACCAATATAGGCTAAGGGTGGACCACCTGCTGCAAAGCAGTTCTGAGGAGAAGGATCTGGAGGTCCTGGTAGATAGGAAATTATCCATGAGCCAGCAATGTGCCCTTGTGGCCAGGAAGGCCAATGGAATCCTGGGCTGCATAGGCAAGAGTGTGGCCAGTAGGTCGAGGGAGGTCATTGTCCCCTTCTCCTGGGCACTGGTGAGGCCACAACTGGAATACTGTGTCCAGTTCTGGGCTGCCCAGCTCAAGCGGGACAGGGAACTTCTGGAGAGAGTCCAGCGTAGGGCAACAAAGATGACTGGGGGATTGGAGCACCTCCCTTCTGAGGGAAGGCTGAGAGAGCTGGGACTCTTTAGCCTGGAGAAGAGAAGGCTGAGGGGAGACCTTCTTCTTGCTTAGAAGTATCTGAAGGGTGGGTTGAAGGAGGATGGAGGCAGCCTCTTTCCAGTGGTTCCCAGTGACAGTGGTTCCCAGTGAGGGGCAACGGGCACAAGTTGCAACATTGGAAGTTCCATTCAGACATAACAGTGAGGGTGCCAGAGCACTGGCACAGGCTGCCCAGGGAGGTTGTGGAGTGCCCTTCTCTGGAGATTTTCAAGACCCACCTGGCTGCAGTCCTGAGTCATGTGCTCTAGGCGTTCCTGTGTCAGGGATTTGGACTAGATGATCTCTAGAGGTCCCTTCCAACTCTGAAAATTCCGTGATTAAGTGAAATATTCTCTGGAAGCCCATAGATAGAAAGGACCCACACTATAGCAGGTTAAAAGTGTGAAGGAGGAAGAAGCAGTAGAAAACCGTAACTCTCCATTTCTTGTCCCCCAGTGTTGCCTGGGGAGGAGGGAGGCAGAGGAATCAGGAATGAAGGAGTGAAGCTGAGCCTAGGAAAAAGGAGGTGAGGGGAGAAGGTGCTGTTTTAATTTCTCTTTGTTTCTCACTATCCAACTCTATTTTAATTGGCAACAAATTAAATTGATTGTCCCCAAGTCTAGTCTATGCTGCCCATGATAGTAATTGGTAAGTGATCCCCTTGCCTTTATCTTGACTCATGAGCTGTTTCATCTTATTTTTCCTATCATCTTGCTGAGAAGGAGTGAGAGAGCAGCTGGATGGGTGCACTGCCTGTGCAGAGTGGTTTTGCTCTTTCTTAAATATGCTTTTTCACAGGTGCCACCATCTTAGCTGCAGGGCTCATCCCTGCCCTGCAGTGGGTTGGCGGGAGACAGCTGGAACTGGCTGTGTCCAGCACGGGGCAACCCCAGCCTCTCCTCACAAGGGCCATCCCTAAATCCTCCCTGCTTCCAACACCTGGGCACATGCACTCAATAAACACTATGTGTGACAGTTGTGAAGTTGAGAATAAAAGAAGTAAGTAGGTGTATTGTTAATGCAGACATGTTACAATGCTCATTGTCCCAGTTTTTCCTAGAGGTGACTTTTTCATTTTGGGAGGTGAAATATCGTCTGTATTATTATAAAAGTTAGACATAGGTTAGCCCATTCACATTAGTGCCTGGGTGCACTGCACACTTGCTAACAGCTAATATTTGAATGTTTTAAAAGACTGAAGCAGAATTTTGTGCAAGAAACTTGCTGGTTTGCATGTTCACCAGTGCTGTCCACTACTCTTAAACTGGTTCGATGTTTTCCCCAATGATTTTCTTTCTATCTGCTTATATATGATTCATAAGGAAACAGGGTTTATATGTAAGGTACAGAAAGAAAAAAAAGAAAATGGGAAATGAAAAATAATACTGTCTCATTGTTTTCTTCACAGACTTCAAAATTGGGTGTAGGAGACTGACAGAAAACCAAGATGTCTCAAAGTCTGCCTGCTGCCATACATGATGACAAAGGGGGTACACACTTGGTTATCAGAGCAATCAGACCCTGTTTCTCACAGCTGTGCTATACCAAGTGCTGCCCAAATGACACAGGCAGAAAAAGCCTATACGGCAACCATGACAAACAATGATTAGTTGAGCAAAGGTGACCATAGCGCTAATGGGCTGAACTGCAAGTCAGCAGAGACTATAAACTCTACCCCAGCTGGGACCCTCACCACCATCACAACTTGAGAATCACAGATCAATGGGACGCGGCTGACTCCAGTGGACCATTGGGATGCTGCGGGCCTGTGGTGGTGACTATACTCTTGCTGTGCTCTGTAATACTGCTTCTCCTTTCTACCTTTTCTCTACTTCCACGTTTACTCTATCACTCATCTCAGTGACTATTGCTGGGAAATAACAATAAAGCCCTAGTGAGTGGCATTTGACCTCGTTTGTGTCTTAATCTCACTCTTGGAATTATTATGAACCCCCTCTGGATCCATGATCGGACCAGGACATAACACTGGGTAAATATTAGTTGCAATACAAACTCCACAGTTATGTTCTGATTACAACTAGATAACACTTTGAATACTGTTAATTAAAACCTCATTGTTTAAATTAATACATAAATGAATACATAAAGTTCTTGGTTTGGAAACATTGTTAGAATTATTTCATTTGGCTTTGTCACTTTGACCTAGGCTTACATGGGGATTTCCAGTATTTCATTTCTAACATAGTTTTTCTATTTCATTTAAAGTCAGTACTGAAAAAAGATCAATATTTTGGTAGTTTGTCACATGTTATCCATGGTGATAATTCACTAGTCAAAAGCATGTAGCTGTTTGAAGTCTGTCCATTTTATTTGTTAAGATGAAGAACAAATGACATCTTCAATGAAAAAAATCATATGCAACAGTTTTTGAAGAATAGTTTACCATTATCACATACTCTATGGTTCTGCTGCATTAGATAGGTAGTAACTATTTAATTTCATCTGGTTCCATGCTGCATGCTTTACTTTCTCCACCAAGTCCCATTTTGCAAAAGAAACAAGAAATTAAAAAACATACTGTTTCAAGGAAAAGCTAAGTGGCTTTTTCTGCTGCTGCAAGTTTAGTTTGTTGCATCATCATTCCTCATAGTGACTGAGAGATGTTAGTGGAATAAGGACACTGTCACATGTGGCTGCTTACAAGAAGCATTTTTCTGAGGCATTTTAAAAGCAACAAAGCAAGAAAGGAAGAGTTCTAGCTTCACAAGGTGAAAACCTGACATCCTACAGCTTTGAATTCCAAGAACTGAAGTCAGTAAAATGAGGAAATTTTACCCAGCAGCAGAACATTCTGATGAAGACTACTATTTTAATTAATAACAGTCAAATAATTTAATGGTTGTAAAAATATTTTTGATGAGGAAAATAACATGCCCACATTTAGTCTAGAATTATGCTACTTTTCTTTTGTTAGCCTTAATGTTTACAGATCTCAGTTTAGAGTCTACCAACTCATTCTTTAGGAAATTCAATTTTCTCAGCTATGTGTTAGGTGGAAAAAGGAGCTATGAGAGAAAGGCAAAAACAGAAAATAAAGAAGATGGGAAAACATGTTTCCTTTTACACTGCCTTCACTTTGTCAGAATCTTTTTTATTAGTAGCTGAAGAACGATATGTAAGCGCCAACACTACCTCTCCCATCTTCTCTTCTTTATTAGTTCTGTATTTGGAGACTCTATTGTAGTAGATTGCTGTAGGATTTTAGTCACTTAAATGAAACAGAATTTGTTTACTGTGATTTATGTCATCTTACCAAAGGTGTCTTAAGTGCAAGAAAAACAGACAATTTTAGATGCCAGTCTTTTTGTCATACCCTAGCTAAGGAGAAAAAAATCAATTTGATTACAACCCTTAGTTCCAAACTAATAAAATTTTCCCCTGAAGAGGTATTCTAAATAATGTGGTGAGTTGTCCTATGTTAAGTTGCATTAGTTAGTTAAATAAAAAGTTTAAAAGTTCAGACTAGATAATTACATGCAATTTCAAGGCCTTTTTGTGTTCAAAAGGCTAGAGAATAATAGATTTTATTATATTATCAGAAGAATACAATGTTTTATAAGAAGTAGGACTCTAATATAAACAACTTTGTAACCTTTCAAAGAATTCAGCAGCTGTATTTCATTTATATTGTTGGGCAAAGATCCTTCAGGAGTCTTATTTTGTCAGAACACATTTTTTTACTACCATAAATAGATAATTTTCTATCTTAATTGAAAAATATTACAGTTTGCGGCCACTGAAATGACTGAGGAAATTTATCAAAATCTTGCTGTGCAGAAGTAAAACAAAAGAAATATTATCTTAATGGGATAAAAAGTCCTTTTGTTCTTCACTGTAGTTTTCTTTGGACATTTAAGTTCATAATGACCCCATTTGGCACTTCAGTTAGAATTACTGGACTCTGGTCAAAAGATACTGTTATATTCAATTTACTTTCTACGTAAGACTGAGAATAAAACTAAAAATCTGCAAAATCCAGCAGCTTCTGAGTCATTTTCTGCTTGGTAGTGAGCATGTAGATGTTTCTTTTTACTTACATACCCATACTTTTTTGCGTTTTGCTTCCATAACCTTTTTTCTCAACTCAAGTATGTTTCCCTCTGTTATTCCAAAATTGGTTTATTAGCTGAATTACTGACGTACTAGTCATCTTTCTTACAAGAAATTAAAACTCTTATAATTTGTATTAAAATATTTTATTTCTACTGCACTAAAATTTTCAGCTCTACTGGGCATGAAAAAACATGAGCAAAGCTACAACTACACTTTAAATGAAGGGAGATAGATTGTGGGAAAAATTGTCATGTGCTATTAAGAAAGATTATCTTTCTTAAGGATGGAGCCTCCAGTGAATTTTTTCACCTTCAGCTTAGGTTTTACTATCTCCTTCCTTCGTCTCATCTGACTGCGAGATACTGCTTCTACATCAGCTGGCCAACCTGTTTCTCTTCCCATGTCAGAACTGGATTGGGGAACTGAACCAACCAACTGGGGGGGGGCAGGGGGAAGAACAAACCACAAAAACCAAAACACCAGATTTTGTCAGCTTTGCCAGTTTCCTGATCTAGTTTAGTGTGTGCTTGCACAAAAAAAATTGCTGGAAAAGTGGAAGATGTATTAGAAGGGCAAGAACAAGCAGCCAGTAGAAAATGAAAGGCTTTGGTCCCTGAAATCAGTGTTACTCCCAAAGACCTTCACATGGAGCTGTACCATCAATACAGACATTGCTGTATTCCCTTTCACCTGCATTTCCTCTTAACATCTTGCTATTCCACTTTCTATTTTCATCACAAGCCCAGAGGATAATGACTTAATACTACTCTCTTTGCTAACATCATTTTTGTTCTAAACTAAATGCACTTTTTGTTTAAATGGTTGAATTTACAACACGATTTGAACTTGAAACACTTCCAATCCATAATCAGCTTGATTGGCTGCTTCTGTTTCAGATCTGGAGAGGAACTTTTATGTTGGCAGCTGATCTATTTTTCCCACCTATATCCATCTAATAAAATTAGAATTTCTTCCTACTTATGAAAGAAAAAAATCTCTTTCCAGATTTTTCTATGCTCAGAGGCAGCTGAGGAGTTTCTAAAGTAAAAAGTATTTCTTGTTTAACAATTTGATCAATTCAATAAAAAGATAACATTTAGCTCTTGCTAACAGTAAATATTTAAGAAACAAGTAAAAAATATGCAAACTCATATCCTGTGCAGTTACAATTGAAAGAAAGTCAATCATGAAGTTGGGACTGATTTCAGTAACCTGATTTTATATGCACATATGTATATACACACACTCTAAAATATATGTGTATGTATAAGAATTATTTTAACTATATTATTTTATATGCACCATCTTTCAGAGCATAATTTTTCTTCTTTGAATTAATAAACATTCTCTTGTACAGCGAGACCATCCTGCAAGGGTTCTATTTTTATCAACTTTATTTTTAAAATGATGACTAGAAAATTAATTAAGAATAGCTAATATTTTTATACATCATAATCTACCTGGTACTAAATGTACTGCTTGATAAAAGTTATCTTCCAGGTCTTAAGCCCTCCACGCTAGTGATTTTTGCACTAATGGCTTGTTTGTGTGTATGCGTATGCACTTGTATGACAACATAGAGCTTTGACTGTTCCCTATAGCTTAGAACTGCTTCCAATTTTATAATTATGATTGATTTAAAATAATCTATATCGCTGACTCTTACAACGGAAGGGTTTAAGATGCACCCTAATATTACAAATGTATCTTCTATTTTCTTCTGCATTTTCATTCATTAACAATGAGAAGTGGTCAGAGACCTAGGAAAGTTCTGAAAAGATCTCCACGAAGCCAATGGGACACCAGTGTTATGCTGTGGGTCATTGTGCTCCACACCTATAACAAGCCTACTGCAAATAAAATAGCCTGATGTTCAATAACCTTAAACTTAAGATCCTTGTCTTTAGTCCTCTTTTAATTCTGTACTTTCTGGATTAATTCCTAATGCTTTCCTGTTCATCTTTTGTGGTACTCTAACATTTGAATGGGAGAAAAAAGAAGTGTATCTGAAATACTTACTAGAAAATTTATTGTCATTCTAGAAAGGTGATTAAAAAAAGTCCTAAGTAAAACTGCCTCAGGTACTTTACTTATTAAATAGTAACTAGCAGACAGATGCACAGTACAGTTCTCAGACTCATTCAAGTTGTAAGTCTATTCAATAAAACAGAGATGAGAAGTGATTAATGCATATATTCTAATATATTAAAAGAAATATGGTTACATGCAGAAATCCTCCGTCTAGTTTCTGCATTTTGTCCCTAAAACAGCATCCTCCCAGGCAGAGAAATCTAATCTTAACAAAGAACATAATTTATCAGAGTAATACAGGGCAGTATAGCATTTCATAATAAAAACCTTTAAGCAACAAGAACTCCTAACAGTAACGTAGTTTTGATAGGTTTTTTATTCAAACCACCTCCAAAATCTAACTGAATGCTGACAAGTAGTCTCATTAAATACAATTTACCTGAAATGAACTAATTATTTCGATGTCTTGTTGCCTTAATTTTGTGGGTTTTGTCCAGTTCATAACTCACATTTTCAAACTGCTTTTCAGTATGTTTCTAAAGAGTACCACACATTTTACATGTCAGCATAGAACATTTCCTTGATGACCTACCACCTAGAACTAAATGCATATTTTCTTTACACTCTTGAAACAACTATTTTTCTTTTTTCTCAAAGATTCATAATTATTTGTGTAAGTACTTGGGCACATTATTCTATCTTTAAATTTTGTGACTAATATGAATAGTGTCAGTGAGGATAATAAACTGTAGGCTTCTAAAATTATTATCAAAGTTAAATATAGATTCTGTCATGCTTAGTTGAGGATAAGGATAGATGAAACACAGCCTTTTGGGGAGACTATTTCACAATCAACAGTATATTTACTTACTGAAAAGTCATTCTTTATCTAAGGAGTTATAGAAAAAATCTTCTTTGCAAGTGTATATGCACCAAAAACTGTTTTCCTTATGTACACATTAGGCTTATCACATAATTTTGATATGTTAAGTCCCTACTATTTGCAAAATAATAAAAAGAAAACCATTTAACAACTCTGGGAAGTCAATTTTCAATAAGGGAATTCAGGTATTTCAGTGCTGTGCTCTCAGTCATTGTAGAAAGGTCACCCCAGATGGTGCAGATGACACACATGGCAAACAGGAAGGCAGGCAGAAAGCAGGTTTAAAGATAAGAGAAATAAAACCTAATCGGTAAGTCTGAGTGGTGTAAAAAAGAATACCTTAAAAAGTTATTATGCTAGACCATTGCACAGCGAAACTACCTCCCGGTAGACTGCTTTCTTATTTGGGCTATAATGAGTGGCAATGAGTGGAGATATTGGCTGAGTGGGATATCACAGGGTAATGGTCAGGGTGAAAATATAACAGCTGTGTTTTGCTTTGAATGGAGGAGGACCTGAAATGTAAATATATAAATATTACTCACTACATTTCTGTTAAACTCTAATGTGAATTATACAGGTGCCCTAGAGCCTTATAACCATCTGGGTACTATGCTAGCTTGACAGGCTATGGACAGAAACAACAGTCCTGCCAAGAAAAATAACTGAAAGCAATCTGTGTTTCACCAGCCCGAAAAAATAGCATAGCATATTTTTCAAGTGCAATCCTCAGTTCATTATAACATTCTGTTGCTTAATAATATTATCTGACTCCATGTAAAGCAACCAATTAAAGAAGCTAGTTAGCAGCCCTGTGTACATCAGCTTCAGGCAGTAATTTGTCCTAGAAATCAGATAGAAACTGATGTAAAGTGATATGTGCACAACTGCATCTCCTCCACTGATTATTCTTCCTGCTTCCCATCCCTCTGTCTCTAAAGATCAGGTGCAGCATGGTCACCATTTTTATTTTCCCTTTGACTCAAATGCAGCTCTGCTAAACTGTTTTCATTTTCAGGAATGGAATATGTGCCTTAAGGCTGTTCAGCTTAATTCTTGTCTGGTATAAACTGCCATAGCTACACCAGTTTAGAGCTTGCTCCTCTGTCTTTCTCTTGCCTCTCTGTATATGACTATTTGCTGTTATGACCCTTCTGTCATTTCGTTTCTGTTATGATGAAATTCAAGTACCTCTTTCTGAAGGGCATGTCCTTCTCTGCAAGCAACACAAGCTCAAGTTTTTTGGGCGCTGTACTGAGGTGTAACATTATTAATTACACTTTATACGATCCTGTCTGTGTCTTGATCCTTATGAAGATTCACAATGATTAGGTCCCTGCCTAAAAAGAATTTCTAAATATGAAACTTGCAGATATTTCAGCAAAGCATATCTGTCTTTACAGAGGGCACAGAGGTGGCCCACTGAAAAGACAACGACCAGACATCTTTTAGAGGCATAGGTAATTGCACCATGTACAAATAAAAGCATTTCATTTTTCTTGGAGACTATTTACATAAGAAATCTGAACCTTGGATATTTAATAACAAATGTGTACATTTTCAGGGTCCCCTTTAGCTATTTTTAGCATTTTGACTGCAAGTTTTCACCATGCTTCAATAGGAATTTTGGGTCCTAAAGATTTGAGAGTATCTCTGCATTATATAATAAAGTCCCCACAGTCCTGCTGAATTAAGTCAATATGAATTATTCCAGTTCATTCTGTAGATCAAGCCCAAGGCTCTGTTTGCTCATGTTTCTGAAAATTAGATGCAATTTATAACAATGCCATTCTTTTTATATTGTCAAAGTTCCTTTTTTATATCCACTGCATTCTATTTAGTACCTTGCTTCCCAATATTAGCACACCATTACTTTTCCTTCTGCATGCAGTTCACTTGGAGTGAAAAGCAAAGTGCCTGGAAAGAATGAAGCAAATGTGTTCTGAGAGCTGGAGTAGCACAGATGTACAGAAGAAAGAAATGGAAATTTTAGAGTCCGTGTAATGGCAGTTAATGTATAATGAGTACCATGTCCACAAAGTGTAGACCTGCTCTAAAACTTCCTTTTCAAAGGTGCCTAATGGCATTATCTTTTCATATCTAAAATGGCAAAGGGGAAACTGTGTTGATTTCACTGCTGGATGGATACAGTACATCTTCCAATTCTATCTTTTGCCATTCACGTTCTAGTCATGGTTAGATGGATTCTATTCATCTTTCCAGTAGGTATTTTTCTCTACTTTGTCTACCACTGTATCTCTTGTCTGACATCACTTTTTAAGACTATTCATTATCTTTTCTCCATCCTACTGGCAACCTATCATGCTGTATTCCCGTAGGCATTTTTTATTTGTTCTCTTTTTTTTCTTCCTTTTTTCCCCTCACATTTTTCTTATTGCAATAAGTCTTTCTCTCTTTTCCTTTTCTTTTCCTTTTCCTTTTCTTTTTCTGTGATTTGTGTCTATTATGTTTAAATTTTGTTATCTTTTATTATTTCCTGGTTTATGACAGCATGCAGTCAGTAAGATTCCAGGTGCATTTTCTTGGCTTTCTAAGTGTATGTGCAGCTCCCACTGGATGATGCTCATTATACCAGGAAACTGCAGTTTTCTGAGATTTCCCCTCATTCTCATCTCTTCTTCCCTCAATATTTATACATTTAAAAATAGTTGATGCAAGTCCCATTTGGTTGAGGCTATATAACATCTGCATTACAGAATATGAACCTGTTTTTACACATATTAGATATTCACAACACTGTAGACTCATAAAGCTTATAAACAAACGACTTGAATGTCCCTTCTTATTAGCAGTATAGAAGAACATTCAGTAGATTTGCTGCAAGTATTGCAATGTCTGCAACAGCACAGCTGATGCAAGTGTTTTGATTTGAGGATGAAACTAATTTGCTGAAAACACAATTAAATAGCAGTAAGCAGTAGTCATAACTGGAGACCTGAAGTTACAATCAATTATGTACAATTTAGAACTGAAATACTGAATAAATCAATGTAGATAAACAGAATACTGCTAAGTAGAAAGAACACTAAAAAGCAAGACTTTAAAGACATGTTGAAAAAGGGTTGTAATATCATTCTTTGTACTGTCTGCTGACCTCCTTACCTTGTTTTTAAATAATTTTAAATCTACTTTAAAAATTGGTGTTTGAAAGAGATGAGTAGCTTTCCAGTCGGTTTACTGATTAGTTATTTCTACTGACAATAGTATCTCTGCTGGTGTTGCAGTACTGTTTGCAAGTTCCATCAAAAATCACATCTGAACTAAACATTATATCAATATATAAAGTGACACTTTCTCTTAAAGATTTTAGAGATTTTTTATAAAAAGCTATTAACTTCCTCAAGCTTAGCAGCCTGAGATACCTGATTCTTTACCTTATATTCATTCAGAGCAAATATCCTACACTGTATGTTCTGTATCATGTGTTGAAGCAGCCTGTCTTTCTCCACCAGTTCTGAAGAGAAGCTAAACTGCCAAGTGAAACTCAGCTTAGATATTACTCTCTCTCATTTGATGAGGTACTTCTCTTGAGAGCAGAACTGAAATATGCTCGAGAGTCTTGTACAGCCATGAGAGTGTTTATCATATAGATCATATGAATGTATTAAAAGCAATATGTGCACATCAGCCCACAGAAATTCCACATAAAATCAAGCTCTCCCAAGCTGTACCAAATCACTCATTCAGCCACTCAGCTCCATGGCCTATCCTCCATGAGAATACAGTATTTTCATAAAAAATCTAAATACAATGCTGTCGTTCATATTTAGATACAGTGATATTCTGAATAAGATCAGGTCTCTAATGGGAAAACAATGTATTTTATTAGACCAACTTACAGGGGAAATATTGGTGTATTTTCAGATAGGCTAGATTTTTTTCAAAGTTATAGTATAACTTCAAGGTCTGAAGACAATCAGACTTTAATCAAACCAATTTCCTGAGCTGATTATGCCTCAAAAAGACTGGGCTATGTGAAGACTCCCCTTCATTTAATCTACTGAGCCATTTGCTCAAGTGTTGTAGGTGATTTCATTGCTGTGGGAAAGCAGCAGCATGTGGCAGGAGAGAAGAAACATCAAAACAAACAAAAAAAACCCTCATAAAACCCTTATTCATCAATTCAACAATTATTCAGATGGAACTGTCAAGGAGTCACAGAAAATGGCCACTCAGAAAGCTAAACTTAGATTAATGCTATGCTGGTTGTCTAAACAAAGACAGGAAACCATTCAAGGCTTTAATGCCTTAAACTTTTACCTGAAATCAGCCAGTGGATAGTGAGAAAGGCAAATGACAAAAGTAATGCATTTCTTATTGAAAATTCTATTTATTGCAGGAACTGCTAGATTTTGCACTGTGAGATATTTTTGTTTATTGAGGGGGAAGGGGCTTACACTAATGATTTTAATTAAATTCCTCTCTGAAAGGGATGTGAGGCTGTGTCACTACATGTGTCTGTAAAGATGGATGACTCAGTTGGGTGCTTTTCACTGGAGTAAAATAAACTTTGAGATCAAGGAGAAACTACTACCTAAAACTTTTATTTCTTATACCTACATCTGCCTTCTAACTTTTTTTCTTTCTTTTATCTCTAATACAAATTTTATAAACATGTTGTAGTGTTCTTCCTTGTCTGAGGACACGATCTTTATTTTACTGAAATTAACTTTGAGATTTTTTCTACTGTAGAAATGGATCTTTATGTTTCTCCTGGGCACGTTTCCTACTATCTGAAGATTTGGAAGGGAATACCCTAAATTAGTAAAGATAATTTACTTCTAGAGCAGTGTTTCTCAGATCTTGTATCAAAAACATGACAGCAGTGGATCACAAAAGATAATTAGGTTTCAAAAATACTTAGCAAACTAAAACAAAAAGGAAGCAAGAAAACCCCAACCCCTACATTTTCACTGCATTTTATTCTTCTAGTTCAACTAATCTTTGCCAGCTTATTGAAATATATGAAAAATTAACTGAGCTTACTAACAATATATTTTTTCTTTCATAGTAAATGTAATTTAGTGATTGTTTTCTTCAACTAATAGATCACAACCTTGGAATGGCTGAGAATCATTCATCTAGAAAATCATCAGTGACCCTACTGTCCTGGTTTGAGCGACACAGGACTAATTTATTTTCTAATGCTTGGGAAAACTGTACTTTTAGAAGACTCTAGTGTCTGAATTTGTGAAAATATTTACATCATAGCCACCTATGGTATGTGGGTTTCGAGGTCTCAGTGTTTTCAAGTTAGCCAGGTGCAGGGATGAGGAGGAGCAAGACCCAGGCACTTGACCCAAGCTGACCAACAGGATTATTTCGTACCATGAATGTCACATTCAATATAAATTAGAAAGTTTGCTGAGTAGTTCTCTCTCTCCCTTGATGGTGGCGATCCAGAGAACTTCTTGCCCTGGTTCTGGACCCCTGGAGCCTTCCCTTCCTCCGAAGCCGTAGCACTCACCATGTCCGACACTTACTGACCACTGTTGGGAGTGCACAGCTTCCTATTGATACAGTTGGCTGAGTATAATCCTTGTATATTTTATATTGGTATCAGGGTCACCATTGGTTCTTTAGTGTTATTACTGTTAATAATTTAGTCTTATTCTATTAAATCTGTTTATATTTCAGCCCCTGGGTTTCCTTGTTTTC
This sequence comes from Burhinus oedicnemus, assembly GCA_008921705.1. NCBI lineage: Eukaryota > Metazoa > Chordata > Aves > Charadriiformes > Burhinidae > Burhinus > Burhinus oedicnemus. The sequence goes on from VFFE01007188.1 coordinate 491,509, forward strand.
TTCACAATTCCCCCTTCCCATGTGGGGAGGGGTCATCAAGTGATAGAATAACTATCTAAACGACAATAAATTGTTGTGGGTTCTCAAACCATAACGCCCTACACAGTTGGTTTGTGACATTTGTTTACATAAAATAATTTTGTACACCAACTGTGTAATTCTGTAACAAATTATTCCGTTTTAGCAGGGAATCACAGAAGTTGCTTGAATGCCTTTTAATAAAGGAGCTAATTCAAGTTTGGCTCTGGAGGTTCAGTTCATAAGCAGTATTAATGACTGTCTTCTTTTATCCTTCTTTTATATGTTTAAGGAAAACTGGTCTCTGGGAAATAATGTCAAGTTTCAAGATGAAAACATATTTTAATCTTGTTTGAATGATCTTACCATAAGTAGACATGACTTCTTTTGTAACTTTGCCTGCTTAGAATGCACCAGGGCTCACTGGGAAAAAACTTCTAGGAAACAGAAGGTGAAAGATCTCTTCTCCCACCACCCATCAGTAAGAGTGCGTTTATCTTTTAATTTCAGAAACTGAGTATTTAAAGCTGACCTGGTCATTTTTTAAAACATATAAAGTATGAACAAGACTTGCTTTTGGCAAGGAACACTTCTGTTTTCTTTTACTTGCCTTCCTTTCCATCCCTTTCTGTTCAGATTCTTTGTTATAGTCCAAAGAGAATAAAAAAGGGCTGAAATGCTTTCTTCTTTAGTTCTCCAAATATAATATAGGCTACTTGAGCTTGAACTGTAGGCCTCAGGTGTGACTTATGTTGTTCTGGAATGACAAGGTTCAGAGTGGTTCATACAGTCCTTCTTGGACCTTTATTTTATGCTTTTTTTAAAAGTTATCTCTGAATTATGAATAAGCCTAAGAAAAAGAAAAACAAAGCAATATTTTTTATGAATGAAGCTCAAGTATGAATAATGGAAAAACAATTTTACGGGGGAAAAAAAGTGCTGTTATTCTGATAGACTTCTGCCGTAATGATATATGCTCAGAAGCTAAAAAAAAAAAAAGAAAAAGAAAACAACAGCCGAGTTTTCTTGGTGTTATAACGTTATGCATATATATGAGTACAATGCTGTCACGGTTACATAAAATCGGTGTTTTAAGTTGTTAACGCTAGTAAAATAATTGTTTTTATTTCAGAGATGATTTTCTGTAATTGATATCAATTTATAACACATTTTAATAAATTCATTTTCTCAGGAATATGCTTGTAAACTTTCTGCTTTAAAATTCCTTTATGGAATGATTAAATGTAATAAGTCATTTCCATAAGTATGTGTTAGTTTTAAGAAATGTAAAGTAGACTCAAGTAAAGTGATATTTTTACTTAGTAATTTTCTTCTTTGGGTAAGGTATCATTTTGCACTATGTTGATATTGAAGTAGTTCTTGCTGTATTAAAGGACAACTTAAGAACAAGGAACTAGATTAAGATCTTAGACAGGAGTAGGTATTTAAGTTACTCACTGGTTGAACTTCTAAAATACAGTTTTAGCTTCAAACATATCCTTCTGGTTTTCCCATTAACTATTCCTGCAGCAATACCCTCCAAAAGACCCTAGAGGGAAATCTTTCCTAGCTTGGAAAGCAGCTCTGACTCCAAGATCCGTTATTATATTGACTACAAGAAAATGGTATAGTTGCCCTAAGTTAAGCCAACAATAACCATTTTTAGATTCAGTTCAGATCTTTAAAATTCTCTAATCCAGAGAAAAGAAATAGCACTGTCTGATTAAAGTTTCTTCTACGTCAACAGAGAAAACATTTATTTTCTTTCCAGAGCAGACACTATCATCACAGTGATTTTTGAAAATAGGAATTTCAGCATGTATGATTATCCATAGAAGGCAAGCTTGAAGATGAGCATTCACCAACACACTGAAGTCACCTTTTTTTATTAATAGCGTTTCATAGGAAAAAGATTTGTAAAGTCTTAAAATCGATGTCATTATAATTGAGGAGAATTTTAATGTTAGAAACATTGCACAAGCTATGTTCCTTATTTCCTGAAAATTTTTTTATTTCTTTTGGGGAAAAAAAAAAAAAAAAGCAAGCTTACTAAAGATATTTATATATACTGGATAGGTATTCCAAAGTAGAAAAGTTAAAACAAGTCAAAATAGTGTCTTTTTGTTTAAGGTAACAACAGTTGTTTCTGTTTGAGGGTTGTTGGGTTTTTCCCCCCTATGATTTTTATGACAGCCTAGTGTGGAGTACAGTCACCTTCGTTGCTGTGAACGACTTCACTACTTCTCTTACAGATAATCTTTTTTTCTCAACAGCTGTTTTTAAGCATTTATTGATTTTTGGATTTTGGATATTGTGTTATTGATAGAGTTTGTGGAATCCGATGGGTGAAATCGAGATCAAAAGTAAAGTTTGTTGGACAGGTGACAAGCCCATTAATGTCCTATACGAACATCCAATTCCACAAAAATTGAGGTGTGCTGTTCAGCCAGGATTTGGGTTTTTTTCTTGTGGTCTAGAGAAAAGCTGGCAGAATAAAAAATATCAATGATCCAAAAATGCTTGGCCTCAGGTCTCCCAAATGAAACAGTCCTGTTAAAGGGGTAAAGGAAAAAAAAAATACAAAAAACCAACCACCTCTTTGAATTGTGTTATACTGCCATGCTTTTGTAAAACATTTTACTAAACAATACTTCAGAAATTTGTTGAAGTGATTGGGGAGGGAAAAAATTAAAATAAATCAAGGTCTAATCAATTTTTTTTTAACAAAATATAGTTATTCTTCAAATCTGTCTATCAGAGGCAAACATGGTCTGGCATTTGAGAATCTGAATGTTGCCACTATTATTCCACTGCTGGCAGCTTCATTTCTTATGTTATACATGTAATATATCTTCCAGACCAGTGATTTCTCCTCCTCTCCTTCCTTCTAAAATCCATCCTGCACACAAGGAAATGCATGAATAAAACATTAGATGCCTTTATCTTTTCCCAAATGGGGACTCACTTCTTTAAAATTAACATATTAGAAACCGTATATATTTTGATTGAGTTGAATTTAAGGGAAAACCAAAATGTAACAACTCAATGACTTGGAAAATATTACTTTTGTTTTAAAAGAGCAAGAATCTGATACATTTAATGTGGCATGATTTATTTTTTTTCTTAAGGGTTCAAATACCTTTTCTGATTAATACCTTAGGTCTGTAAGGTGTTTTTTGAGTATGCCAGTTCTTATCATAATTAATTAGATAGGCAGCATGTTGGCTAGTAAGTGATATTTTCCTTCTATACTCTCCTATGTCCCTGGAGCCATAAGCTATATGCTTGAGAAGAGAGCAAGACTTATGAAGCCCAAACAATCTTCTGGTGAAAAATAAATGTAGCAAAAATTATTTCTAAGCAGTTTCTTCTTAAATATTTTTTTTATTTCTACAACAGTTTTCTTCACCATCCTTCAAGGAGACTAATTGATTTCAGTGGGAGTCATGCAGTTAAAATGTACTGATCTCTTCTGAATATTTATCTGTTAACAGCTATGTTAGGAATGCCTTAAGACAAATGGGTATTTATTATAGCAATAGTCATGTAGTATTAAAGAATATGAAGCTCCCATCTTCTTTTAATTCAATGCACTATAGATATAACTTCCGGAGTATTTACTCTCAAGATATATGTGGGGTTTTGCATGACATAAATAACACGAAACCAACCATAAAAAAACCAGTTCAAAAGCCAGGTCTTGCATGTTCAGTCATATCACTGTTATTGGCTGTTTCATCAATATTTAAAGACTTCCAGGATAAGAAGTTACGCCTGAATTTTTTTTTACTGCCCTAATAAGGTATATTTCATGAATTTGTTTAATGCATTTTTGAACGTTTATCTTTTTATCCTTTGGCAAAATTAGTTTCCATTATATGTTTTGTTAATATGTTAAAAGTAGTTCCCTGACCATATTGTTTTTGCCTAGCAATTTCACCATGAGGTGAGTTAGGGGTTCCTGAATTTAGTACATCAAAAATAGGAAAAAATTATTTGTTTTGTAGTTTCTCAGTGCAATTCATGATTTAATATCCTCTGTTTAAGCTTATCCACAGTGTATATTCCAAACTGAAGAGCTCTGAACTGCTCTGTTTCTCCTGGTCATGGAAGCTTTTCCATAACCCTGGGTCTCTTTTCCTCTTCTTTACACATTTTCTTTGTATTATCTTTACAATGATATGATAATAAAACTATTCCATAGTAAAGATGTGGGTCCATACTGATTGATGAAAACACATTATGGTACTTTCTCATTTGCTCTCATTTTTCCTAACAATTGCCAATATTGTGTTTACATCTTATAAGCAAGGATGGGTATTGATCCTTAAAGACTTGAAAGTTCTCTTTTTTCCCTGAGTGTTAATAACTAATTCAGGAGAGTACTATAGTTTTATAGCTTAATTTCTTCCAGTCCCTCCCATATACATTACCTAGCACTTAAATTTGGTAACTCATTTTATTGTCCCATGTTGCTGGATCATCTACACATCTATGTGATCTGCATAAGTTTCACTGTACCAATTAATATCTGTAAATTTTGTTGCCTCAGTATTAACCTCTTTTAAAGAAATTATGAATATGGAGATTCACTGATGCAGGTACAGGTTCACTGATAATTTTCCCCCACTGAGAAGCTATGAAAAAGTCTTAATTTTACAAAGGTCATGTTATTCTCCAGACTGTTCTGCCTGTTGGGAAACTACATCCTCAAAAGTTGTTCAGGTGTGTAGTTCCCTGATTTTGATCGTTACCACTTATGCAAATGAATTTGGCTTTTGTGGAATTATATTATCTTCAGTGACTACATTTTTATCTTAAGTCTCTTAAATAGACCACAATATTTAAGTCCATAATATTTATAGATTTTTGAGTGGCTAAAGCTGCATAAATGTATTTAACTTTATGTCTTCACTGAACAAAGATAATAAAGTTATGCTCAACCAATCCAAATGCAAGTAACTAATAATCCTTGAATCAAGAAACATCTAGGTGATGACTGGTATTTGTCCAATTTGTGATAATGTTAGACTTATAAGGGAAAATTTTCCTAACGAGTGAATGCTGATTGGTATACCTATCAACATAATGATTTTGATCTGTATTAAATATTGTCTTTAAACCTTAATCAAAATCAAGGTTCCATTGCACTTGGCAGCTCAAAACCACAGAAAGCGGCAATTATCTCCAAAGGCTTAATAATTTAAGTCCCCAATCCTAGAAATGCTTACGAATTACCTTAATTGAAAAACTATTTGTAATTCCTGCACAATTAATGAAGCTGATCTCATACATAAATGTTATCAATTTGTTGGCCTAAAGAGACAGCAGAGAGAAAAGTAAATCGAGAAGAGAATCAAATACAAGAGTCGTCCTTTTGCAGGCATAAAACTGATGCTAAATGAAATTTTTTTGACTGTCCAAGTCACAGTGTACATGCATAAACTGGAAAAAGAATCTAGAAACCTATATCCTGAAACTGATCTTAATTTCTATGTAGTTTGAGATTTCTTATTTTTAATCAAGTGTTTTATATATAAGCAATAGTTGTAAAGTAGGTATTTCAGCTCGGTTCAAATCTACTTTAATTCTATAGTTTAGAGATTATTTATGTTTCACTTAATATTTAGGACTAGAACTGGAAAATTAAATTATCTTAATGATAAATTGTCATGAGTCAACTACAGTGCTTATGCTCTGAAAGTAATGATTCTCATGGAGACTCTACTACAGATACTGACAGAATTTATAAAAACCTTGAAATGATAATTAGTCTGTTTGAATCAGACAGTTCTAGCATGCTGTTTGTGTTAGGTAATAATTGAAATGTTTATGAGCTTTATTACTTCTTTAGTAAGATTGTCTGGGACTCAAACTCTGTGAGTCTTTTGTCTCAGTTTAAACATGAGATTATCTCAACGTATCTCACGTCTGCTTTGTAATTTCCCATGCTTTAAAAACTTAAGCTTATAGTAATTTTCATCTTTTCGGGGTTTAATGTCTCTGATGTTAATATTAGATTATATAAAATTAGTATTTATTCACGTGAACAGTTGTTGAAATGCAAAGACTATCTATGTAAGGAAAAGTTTCCAAGGGAAAAAGATTGTCTCATTTGGTCAATGAAAGACATAAAATAAAATGAAGATAAAGGCATCTTTTATTTCCATGTGTATAAAACACATACTGTGTAAATCTATAACATGGAAAAGTTTATCTTTATTCCATAAACCTAAAAGCTATCAGACTTCCCATTTCACCAAATATCACATTCAAAAAGCAACTCTTACTACATGTAGGGAGAAATTAATAACTCCGAATAGGGGCTTAAATATTGTATGGCTTAGATATACAGTATGTACAACATATGTGTTATGGGTTGTAAGTGTAATTAGCTATTAATTATATATCTAAGATGTCTAAATTCCCAACCCAGTGGGAGAAAGTTGAACATCTAAAAATGAAATCTGTAACAGTCACAATAGTGAAAGAAGGTATTGTCATGGTTTAACCCTAGCTGGCAACTAGGACCACGCAGCCACTCACTCACTTCTCCCCCGCTCCAGTGGGATGGGAAGAAGAATCAGAAAAAATAAGGAAAACTCACGGCTTGAGGTAAAGACAGCTTAATAAGTCAAGCAAAAGCTGCACACACATGCAAAGCAAACTAAGGAATTCATTCACTACTTCCTGTCGACAGGCAGATGTTCAACCATCTCTAGGAAAACAGGGCTCCATCTCTCATGATGGTTACTTGGGAAGACAAAATGCCATAACTCTGAAAGCCCCTCCCTTTCTTTTTCTTCCCCCAGCTTTATATACTGAGCATGACATCACACGGCATGGAGTATTCCTTTGGTCAGTTGGGGTCAGCTGTCTCGGCTGGGTCATCTCCCAGTTTTTGTGCACTCACTGGTGGGGCTGTAAGAGGAGCAGAAAAGGCCTTGACTGCTTAGCAACAACCAAGGACATCAGTGTGCCATCAAAACCACTCCCATCCCAAATCCAAAACAGCACCACACCAGCTGCCAGCAAGAAAGTCAACTCCATCCCACCTGAAATCATGACAGGTATTTACAACTCAGCTGACAGAAAATACCAATTATGCAAGAAGTCTAAGTTCTAACTTGGAAGCCTAGCCTGATGCACCGGATCAAAAACTACACCTGTATGTGCTCTACATAAAAATATTAACTCTTCAATCACAACAACTGTTTCAGTTGTCTACAGCAAAAAAATCCAGGGCTAGTTAACTCAAAGGCAGAACTATTTGGATAAGGTTTAACAACTCTGGAGCTGGTTTGGTCAGTGCTAGCTCAGAGATCTCAAGACAAGTCCACCTCACGTGTGTGATATGGAGCTGTGGAAAGAAGGCTGAAAACCTATATGACCAAGTGTAGATCATTCCATCTGCCTTACTTGCCCAGACCCCTCTTTATAGGGGCCTCCAGACAGAAGGTTAATTTAATCTCAAAGTATATATCTGAAATAGGTCATATTAGTCATATCCTGAAAAAATAAATAAATGTTTTTCTCCATTTACTGTAAAGGCAGCCTAACTCAACTAGTTCTGATAAAGATATCTATATCATGGATACTCAAGAGCTATTTAGGAGCCTGTGACATTTAGCCTTGTTTAGACAACCAATGCCATTCCAGCAGCTCTCCCTCACCTGCTCCAGAAGGGTGAGGTGTCTTTTAAATCCAACATCGTATCTACTAGTTCCATCTTGATACCCTAGAGCATCAAAACTTGATGAAAGCAATAAATTTATATACATTCATAAAAATAATCACATAAATTTGTATAAAATTGAATTTAGGCACCTAAAATGAGGCAAGATTCATTTACAATAACTTCCCATGTTCACTACATTTACATCAAATACCATTAAAAGTTTTGTATCAAAGCTAATAAAACTTAATCAAAAGACAAAAAAGGCTAAAATACATTCAGTAGACTTAAAATAAATTCTGAAAAATCTTTCCAAATATCTGTATCTTGTGAATTGATCAGAATTAGTTTTAGGTAGCATATTTTTTTGTACTCCTAGCATATTTCACAAGTCTACACTATTTTAACTGCTTTGCTATTTAACATTCTATAAAGCAATGAGTTGGTCTCAAAGGAATGTTCACAGTGTTCTTGTTGCTCAGTACAGGTATGTAATGAATAAAAATATCTTTTTTTCCATCTCTTTTTTTGTTCGTTGTTTGTTCTTTCAAGTTGCTGTGTTTCAGCATTGATTTTGGAGTGAGGAGCTGGCAGTATAGTAGCGCACTAATTTGGAATATACTAAAAAGAGGTACTTGAAAGTGATTTATGACCAAAGTGTCAAAGCTGAGATTTTCTTAAGAGCTTCTGATGTGGCACAATTTCAACTTGACTACTCAAATCCCCTTTGGAATCATCATAAATTCAGAGTAAATAAGTGTCTTAAAAATCATGTCTTCCTTCGTGGTTTCCTTATCTAGTAGTGTTTAATAATATTTCATACAATCATAGAATCATAGAATGGTTTAGGTTGGAAAGGGCCTTAAAGATCATCTAGTTTCAACCTCACTGCCATGGGCAAGGACACCTCTGACTAGATCAGGTTGCTCAAAGCCTCATCCAAACTGGCCTTGAACACTTCCGTAGCAAGACTTTCTGACACAGGAACATGGAGGACAGTTGATGGTAGCTACCAGGCTGGGAGTGTGGGAGAGCACCCATTCGTTTCACTGGTGCCAAGCTCTATTAATATATAACAGTGGTGTCACAGTTTGGAAAAAATGTTGCTTAGGTGCCAATAATAACAACATTTTTCTGATAATTTTTTCTTAAATGCACATTAAACAGTCATGAATGGAGGTGGGAAATGAGGTGAGGGAAGGGTTTGGCCAGAACTTACCTCTGTAATATCAACCCCTCACAGTACACTGAATATAAGTAAATGTACTAACAAAGATCTCAATTTCCTAGGAGAGCTTCTAAACATTAAAATTCATATAGAAAGCAGTTGATTTAAACAGTGGGGAAGAGATGGAGTTAATTTTTTCTTTTGTTACATTCAAAAGAAATATTTATCTTGTTTTGTTAAAATGGCCTAACTGAAGCAGACTAGCCTAGTTCTAAAAGAACATTGCTTTGGGAAAAGCTCCCAAAACCCACTTTTTCAACTTTATTTTACGAACTTTGCATATACATTTGGTAAAGAAGTTAGCTAATTAGAAAGATTTAATGATTTTTTATTATATTTCCCAGAAATCAAATGGGTATCAGTGCTTATTAAATTATTTTGTTTATAACCTACATATGTATTAACCTATTACTAATAGCAACTTTGACTTAACTTCTTTTTAGCCAAGGATCAAGAATGGTCCTAGTAAGCAACATAAACAGTCTTCTTAATAAAAAATAATTTTAATTTTATTTTTCTTAATCACTAAAATGAAGACAAAGTTTTAGAGTAGATTCTGACAATATAACTACAGTGCTATTTATTTGTTTCTAGCAGAGAGTTTATACAACTCAGTAAGGTCGGCAAAATTAATTACAAAAAAAAGTCTTTCTGATGAAGGTCTGTAGTCCTCCAGTCTTGGGATCATTTGATTTACATGATTTTTACAAAGCCCAGAGACGTAAAAGTGTGATTGTATGAACAGCTCTTAAGTAAGTAGCTATTCACTGGTATGCACATTAATGTTCTGGGAGAGGTGTGCTCTGGACTAAAACACTTCTATGTCCCCTGTCCCTGGTAAAATTACCAAAAGACAATGCTGCCAGTCCATGATCAGACGCTGAAGCCATGACCTTGCTCTTCCCTGGAATGGCCTGATCAGAAACCCTGGTGAGCTGCCAGCTTCCACTTCTCTTCCTCTCTGAGGGTTTTATGTCTTATCAAGACAGTGTCGGGTTTTCTCAGTGTCTGATGATTTTACATCTATGTTCTGAAATGGGAATAAAGGACTCTAACTTGCCAGTCTCAGCTGTTTGTGCTGTATTTCTTTCTTATCTCACATAGCTACACGCTCTCTTGCTTGCAGACTAAGATAACAGTGATAACTGTGATTCCTTCTCTCCTTTTGGCAAAACAGGGCTCTAAATCACTAAGTCTGAGATAAAAACATTTTAAGAATGAAGAAATCATGATAATTTCTCCAGGGACACTCCTACACACAATGCTGTGGATTTACAATAGAAGTAAAGGGGCGTTAGCCATTGTTTCTCCTCAAATAGCTCCTATTTCCCTGCTTTCTCTCCTTTCCATGTCAGACACAGCTAATTGATATGTTGACCCACATTTCATGGTGACTGGATTGCCATTAACAGAAGAGAAGCTGTAGCATGCAGCAGGTGGGGACACCTCAGGTCTCCATGAGATCATGCAGAAGGTACACCCTGATCATACGCTGTTTTCATGGCTGTACAGTTTCCCTGGCACTCCCAGCTTCCCTATGAGAGAATTAGTAAACGATATACCCATAAGAAAGCACCAGTCTGTGAATTTAAGTACAATGCATTAGCTGGAAGTAGACTGGATGAACTTACAGGTACATTCTGTTGCTATTTTTTATAATAAGCAAATTTCTTCCAGTCTACCTGGGAATTTAAATACAGCCGCCGTTACCTGAGCGTGCCATCAGTATAGTTTTGTGAACTAATCATCAGGATAACTTGAAGATGAATGATTCAGGTTTTACTGTCTTATGAACATTAGCATTCTCCTTCCCACAATGTCTCTTTAAGTATAGCAATCTGTCTCCCTCAATGCAAAATAATAAAATTTGGGCATATGATTATGTAACCCTAAAGTATAATCAGTTATTTTTCATAGAGATTTTTTCTTGTGAGTTTACCTTTTTAAATATTGTATTTATAAAAATGTATTGCCAGTTTAAACGCAGACAATGACAGTAAGACTACAGAAGAAATACATACATAAGAAAATCTTGTTAACTTTGGTAAAAGAATCTGCATATACGGGTATAGATATGGAAGGGAGAGAAAGCAGCACTTACAAAAGTATGTTTGGCTTAATTATTTTAGAAAATACTGTTTGATATTACAGTGAAACAAAGTTCTAAAAGTAACTGTCTAAAAGGTATGTCAAGAAAATACAAAAGAAACATAATAAATGTTTAATTTTCCATAATTATTTTACTTCCAGTGAATCTCTGAATAGACTTCCAAAGAAAGGTTCATCAAACCCAAGCTAAGATGCCTGCAGGGAAAATGGCAGTGTCCGAGCTGGTCACCTTAAACATCCTTTATAATAATTAGGGAGAAAAAACCCAAACCAAAACAAATTTTTGGTTTTGGTTCATCTGACCTGTTTGAGATACCTACTTTAGAATGAGATCAGTCATATCCCACTGAAGACTGGGTTTTTTGTCCCCACTCTAAAGGAAGTTTAAGGTGACTAGATTGCATTAGGTGTCTGTATTGTAAACATCTACTTCTAGTCACATGAATCATGCACACAATCACTGTAACACATTTTTGCTCACAGGTTTGACTACATCTTTAATGTGCTAAAAGGATTTTAAGGAATGCGTATATTCTTATTTTTATTCTTTTCCTTTTGAATTGATTATACTTACAAGAACATTAGTACGTATACTTGGCAGAAGAAAAGTGCTCAAGACAATCCCATATGTAGGATACAAGCATCCCACTAGTTTTGTGAAGGTAAAAAGAACTCTCCCTGTGGATATGGTAGTGCGTAATTATCTATCATGTGGATTTTATATTTTTCTATCAGACATCCGTTGATAGCTGCAAGGGAATGACAAAGCACAATAGAGAAGAGACTTGAGCGTGAGCCAGGATGCTCCAGTTGTACATTTATACTCTCAGTACTATCACTTTTGGTACCTGAACACAAACAGCTGCATGTTTAACCTTTCTGGCCCCGATTTCTTTGCATGCTTTTGGTTTTGCACAGTTCTTCATAGTTCACAGCAGAAGCTTTAGGGTTAGGCCTTTGTGCACTAATGAAATAATAATTATATGTAGTACATTGTAATAGAAATTTTTCTGTAGAACATTTAGCTGATGTGATTGCCCTCTAGGATGAGTTTTAGTGTTGGAATGTTAGAAATATAAGCTCCAGATGCAGAAAGCATGTTGTGTTAAATGAGCCAATGGTCTAATCAAAAGGAACTCTGGATGTGTTAAAAGAAGATCTGTTAATGACAAGTCCCTAGTGTAAATGAGGTCACTTCACCAGTCTTTCACAATATAAAGTAGAAATTAATTTCCTTTTAAGAATAATACAGTAAAGAGGAAGTCTCCTCCTTTCATTAGCATGTTGCTATGGTTTGAGGAACCCACAACAATTTATTGTCATTTAGACAATTATTCTCTCATCTGATGACCCCTCCTCACCTGGGAATGGGAATCAGGAAAAAAACAAGGAAGACCAAGGGCTGAAATATAAACACATTTAATAGATTAAGACTAGATAATTAACATTAATAACACTACAGAACCAGTATTGATCCCAATATCAATATAAAAGGCTCTGGGGAGATCCTATATCAGCTTTCCAGAATCTGAAGGTGGCCTACAATAAAGCTGGAGAGGGACTTTTTACAAGGGCATGTAGCGATAGGGCGAGGGGTAACAGCTTCAAACTAGAAGAGGAGAGATTTAGATTAGATCTCAGGAAGATATTCTTTACTGGGAGGGTAGTGAGGCACTGGAACAGGTTGCCCAGGGAAGCTGTGGAAGCCCCATGCCTGGAAGTGTTCAACGCCAAGTTGGATGAGCCTTTGAGCAATCTGATCTAGTAGGAGGTGTCCTTGCTCATGGCAGGGGGGTGGAACTAGATGGTCATTAAGGTCCCTTCCAACCTAAACCATTCTATGATTCTATGAAAATATACAAGAATTATACTCAGCCTATTATATCAATAGGAAGCTGTGCACTCCCAACAGTGGTCAGTAACTGTCGGACACGGTGAGCACTACAGCTTTGGGAGGAAGGGAAGGCCCCAGGGGTCCGGAACCAGGGCAAGAAGTTCTCAGGATCGCAGCCATCAAAGAAGTGAAAGAACTCCTCAGAAAGCTTTCTATTTTATATTGAATGTGACATTCATGGTATGAAATAATCCTGTTGGCCAGCTTGGGTCAAGTGCCTGGGTCTCGCTCCTCCTCATCCCTGCACCTGGCTAACTTGAAGTCACTAAGACCTTGAAACCCACATACCATAGCTGGCTATGATGTAAATATTTTCACAAATTCAGACACTAGAGTCTTCTAAAAGTACAGTTTTCCCAAGCATTGAAGAGACTTTACTGCAAAGTAAAATTATTGAAAGACGTTAGTCCTATGTCGCTCAAACTGAGACACGTGTGCTCTTAGAGACTGAGATTACCTTCTTTTTTGAGGCGAACTCTCACAGTAGCTGTGCATAAAAATGAAATGCTGAAGACATTGGTAATATGTATAATGTTTTAAATTTCACACTGTTTATATACAGATCATTTTTAAGAGTATATGCAAAGCAAAGGTATTTCTGCAATGGAGCAGTTCAGAGCAGGGAGTTTAGTTCAAGCCATCATTTGCCTTTTGTATTCATGACTTTAAATATTGCAGGGCTGTTCTTGCTAGTTCTTGTTCTGCTGAATCAGCTCTTACAGAAGCATCATTGTTCTTTGAGACTGACACAGGTTACAGACTGCTTAAGAAACATGAATTAGGTGCACTGGTGCATAGGAATGAGCAGAACTTGAAAGCTGGTTGTCTTTTTTTTTATTTTGTCCGATCAACTCTGCCTGTCTCTGTAGTACCTATATCCAGATTAGCCCCAGGCTTCAAAGAGTTTTTAACAAAGCTTCAAAGCAGGCAATTTATGCATCGTTATTACCTTGCTTTAAAAGCACACCTCTTTCTTCTGGGTGCAAACATTCTTTAAAGAGGGATTGAAATCCAAAACAAAAATCCAAAAATTGAATTAAACTGGGCAAAACCTGCTACCTCTATCTTAGGCTTTTTTTTTTCTTTATAGCATTGACACAGTCTGCTTTGCATTCCTTTTCAGGGTCATTTTGTCATATCACATAAAGTACAGTGAGGTGCATATTCCATATAGGTCTGCAGATCAGTTCAAGAGGTCACTATCCATTTTCAAGTGTTCATTTCCATGCAGTAAAAAAAGGAGCAACTAAGATGAAAGAAGCTGACATGATATAGTTTGTGCCTTTGCACGACAAGTATTCTGCTGCGTAGATTAAGTGGGCCACCACATGATATTTCTATGAGATTAAAAATTACTGCAGAGAGGACAGATTTATGGGTTGTCCACTGCTCCCCTCCTTATGGTTATGTATCAGTGAAAATCAGTATTCATGCTGCATCCCTATGTCTTCTTCTTAAATGTCCATGTTTTACAATATTCTGACAAAGAAGAAAGTCATATGAATATCCATGCTGTGTCTGAGTTTAAACAGATCGAGACATGATTAATGGGTGATGCTAGACTCTTTTAACCTGATGGTGCTATTCAGTTGAAGGTGGCAAAGTGCATTTTTTCTGTAATGATTAAAGTCTATGTGGTTCCAAATTCACCAGTGTTTCCAAATCGTAATGTGTTTGTTGCAGATGAATTATTAGTTAAATAACCTGGCATCTGTGCCAGTACAACATAAATGTCTGAATGGGGATGTACCAATTGAGATGTTTTCATCAAGTGACCAGAGCGGTACAATACAGACATAACCCTTTATTATCCACCGATGATAGATGGTGTGAGTGTTAGAGGTATCTTAATGTTCTGACTGGAGAGAGCTGCAATTTTCTGAACATGCATTTATTTATTTAAATGTGATTGACCAACGTTCTGAGCACATATTCAAAATTTAAATACAAACATTAAAAAATTGAACATGTCTCTGTTTTTGAGAAAATATTTGCCTTTCAATTGACTGTAAGGAAAGCGAATTACAGTAAATCAATTTACAATCCCTCAAATGGTGAATAAGAGTATCCACAGAAGAGTTTGATGTAGTAGAATTAGTCTACTTTAAATTTACTTCTTTAATAAATTCAGATTAATTTGACTGATGGTCCTCCATGAATCAAATACTTTTTGGGGAGTAAAAGATACAATTATAGAATGATACAAAAGTTTAGGCTGGAAAGGACTTCTGGATGCCCTCTGATCCAACCCTCTGTGGAAAGCAGGGCCTTAGACCAGGTTGGCCATGGCCCTGTAAAGCCCTATGGAATGTTTCCAGCAAGGGAGATTCCACCACTGGTCTGAGCAGCCTATCCAATGTTTAACTAACCTAAAGACTTCTTTTTGATTTTTTTTCTTATACCGCAGCATATGCCTGTTGTTTCTTGTCTATTCACTTTACAGCCTTTTGAAAAGAATACCACTATTTCCTCTATAACTATGTTCAAGTAATAGAAAACAGTGATTGGATCCCTCCTGAGCCTTTTCTTCCCTCAGCTGAAAAATCCTAGTTCCTTCAACTTTTCTTCACACATCAGATTCTCCAGCACTCTAATCTTCTTGAGGGCCCTCCTCTGATCCCTCTTTGTTCACTCTGTCTTTTACTGGGGGTACTGAAATTGAGCACAATACACCAGGTGTGGCCTAACAAGAGCTGAGTAGAGTGCAATAATCACATCCTTTGTGATGCCATCGCTGTTGCTGTCACAGATGTGGTTTTTCTTCATTGCTGCAAAGGCACACTGCTAACTCACATTCAGCTCACTGTCCACCGGCACCCCCAGATCCTTTCTAGCAGGGCTGCTCTCCAGCCAGTTAGTCCCCAGCCTGTATTACTGATTGGTAGTATCACATCATTGCTGCAGGACTTCACATTTGTCCTTGTTAAATCTCATGCAATTCCTTTCGGCCTAATTTTCTAGACTGTCAGGGACTCTGTATTTTACCTCTTCCGTCCAATGTTACCTACCTCTTCTCCCAATGTGGTGTCACTTGCAAACTTGCTGATAGTGTATTCAATCCCATCACCCAGATTTTTTTTGAAGACCCTGAGGAATTCCACTCATGACAAGCTGCTATTTTGATTCTGAGATATTAACTACCTTTTGACTTCACCACTTTAGACATTTTTCCATCCATCTTGTGATTGATTTTTCCAGGCCATATCTTACCAGCTTCAGCAAGGATGTGAGAGATCATGTCAAACATCTTGCAAAAGTCAAGGTACATGGATATCCACTGGTCTCCTCTATTAACTGAGAAAGCTATTTCATCATAGAAGGCAGTTAGATTGGCTCAGCACAGTTTAATCTTGGTAAATCTGTGTTGTTTTTTCCCAGTTTCCTTCTTGTCCTACATGTGTGTGGAAAAAGCTTCCATCTGGATCAGTTCCATAATTTTCCTAGGAACTGAGGAGAGGCTACTCGGCTGTTGTTTTATAGATTTTTTTTTTCATTGGTGGACATATTTAACTTTTTTAAATCATCTGTGATCTTCCCTGAACTCCATGACCTTCTAAAAATGACAGAGTGGCTTTGCAATGTCTTCCAACTGTCCTCAGATTTGTCCCATCAAGTCCCACAAACGTCTACCTGTCCAATTGGTACAGATGGTCCCTAGCTCAACCCTCCTCTATTCTCAGTGACTCACCATTTGTTTTGTCATTTCATCTTGGAATAGAGACTTGGGAGCTGATATCACCCTTAAAGATAGAGGTGAAAACAACATGGAGTACTTGTTTTCTGTGTCATTTCTAACTTGCCAGCTGCATTCAGCAGCAGGCTTGTGTCTTCCTTGTACTTCCACTCAATACTAACACAGCTATAGAAGCCTCTTGCTAGCTTGAGCTCCAGATGAGCTTTTGCCTTCCTAACTGCATCTCTGCAAGCTCAAGCAATATTTTTTGTATTCCTCTTTTGTATTCAAGCAATATTTTTTGTATTCCTCTTTAAGCATCTGTCCCCTTTCCCATCTCTCATAAATTTTTTTTCATATTTGAGCTCTTTGAATGCCATCTGCTTAACAAGGCTGGTTTGTTTCTATTTCTGGGCTTGCTCCTTTTTTTTTTTTTTTTTTTCATTTAGGGGGATGGACAGCTCTTGTGCTTTGAGTAGGCTGCCTCTGAAAATTTCTGAACAATTCTGAGCATTTTTGCCCTCCAAGACAGACTCCCATGAGAGTCCTAACTGTTTCCTGAGCAAAAACTCTTCTAGGAGTTGAAATCTGCACTTCTGAAATCTAAGGTGTTTATTTTGCTACTATAATTTTGAATGAGAACTGTAAAGTGAGGAGTAGGAGGAAGTGTGTGCATGTGTATTTATATGTGTGTTTGTGTCTATTTGTGAGATTTAAAGTAATTTTGTTATTTTGTTTGTGGTATTAACTACATATACACAATATGTACTAGTCACAAGGATTTACTAGTACTCAGGAGTTTAGGATAAAGTAAAACTCTCTTCAAGAATTAACAGATGTGTTTATTTGCTTCTTCTGCCCAATCTATGTAACCTTGGCTGTTTTTATGTTTAGAACAAAGAATATTTCCCTGCTAGCAACAATGTCTAATTACAGAAACAATAAAGAACATTTCATGGTAAAAGCAATAAAGGAATAAAGTTTCCACATGGAATTTTCAAAAGTTTCTTTCCATAGCCGTGAATATGGATGAAACAGTAAAAGCTTGAGTAGTATAAAGCAAATTGGAACTATTCTTGGAGAAATTCAGCTCACTATGGGAAAGTGGCTGTAAATGAGATTCATTTCATCTCACTTGAGTCATTTAAAAGTTGGGCATGCAGTCCAAGTTAGGTGTCTATACTTTCCGTATAATCAATGGAAAGAGAGAAGGAGTGAGACCTCCAGAGAGTGATTAATTCATTTTTAAATAGGTATCTATTAGAAGCATGATAAATATATCTGTGAAGACGCTTCTCTCATGGTCTGTGGAGGAAATTTAGATGAATAGCAAAGATGTCTAACTTTTAGATACTTAAGCTGAGGCAAAATGAATCTTATTAACTGTGTTAGCCTTTCATGCACAAATATGTTGGATGAGGGCATTACAGAAACTATTTACTAGTATATGTGAATAGTATAAATTGGCACACTGAACCAACCCATACAAACAACAATATGATGATGCCAAGCAGGCATAATTTTTTTTGTTCCCGAGAAAGACTTTGGCTATTTTCTTTACTCAAATTAGATTTGACGGCAAATTTTTTTAAACTTAGATTGTTAGAATTAGCGATGCAGACATTATATGGATACATGCTCCCCAACTTCTTTCCAGATTCATTCCAGACTAGAAATCCTTTTCTGTAGCTAAATGATATTATTCAGACCACTATATCTTCCCTTTTGAGTGTTGTAATCACTATGAACAATAGAAAAAAAGAATGCAGTTATAATAACCATTGCCTGTATCCATTGTCCTGTTTACATCTTTTCAGTCACTACACTAGTTCTTATCCATTTTTTTGGTACATACTTTTGGTCTTACAGTTCAGTGTCTTTAGAATTTGATCTTTTTTGCTGTCATCTTATTAATTCTCCTTCCTTATTATCCACTGATTATGTTGTTGTAGTCCACACTCTTATGCCCCAGTTTTCCAAGTTGCTGCCTTTAAGCTATTTTCCCCATTGCATAGTGACATTTTCAGAAACAAATAATTAATTATAATCGACAAAATTTAGTGAAGGGGTTAATTGTTCTGGTGAAAGGAAAAGGATAATTTGTTTACTCTTGTAACTATTAGATGTTAAAGGCCTAGTTCTTTTATAAAATTATTTATGTTTTATTGTGTACAAAATTAGAACGTGTAAGCAAAGGTCCCAAGGAGAGCACTCAGCTACTTGTCAGTGTTCAACCCAGCAGCAGAAAGCTTTCAGAGAAAGTGGGTATCTACATAAATACGCTCAACCACTTCCATCTGAAAGAGCAACTATATGTTACCAAAATCAAAAGGAGTTTCAGGAAATACACTCCTTCTTAGCCAGGCTTATGTCTCCTTACACAAAAGATGTGTTTGGGAATCACTCAAAGAGAGAAATGAAAATAAACAAACAAAAAGCTTTCTTAAAAGCTTCACCAAGGAAGGAAGCAATATACCTTGCAATCAGACAAACTCAATACATATCAACAGAACAAGGGTCTACTCTTGTGTTCCCCATTAAATATTGAAGGTGGAACATAAGTATTCTGCTTCTATATTTGGAACTGGGCTGTGGGTGTGATGACCTGCAGTAATCCTCAAGATAATTTTTTTTTTCTTGTGATTTTATTTTGGCATTTGAACTCTCTATTTGTCCCAAAGCAAGTGATAGAAAAACAATCTTCGAAAGTACCCTTGAATCTCCAGAATATATAATGTCAGAAATGGGGTGAATCTTTAAGAAAAAGGGAAATAATTTTAAATTTTACTAATGCTCAGATTTCAAGGTTTTGCTCTTAAGAATCAACTCAACAAATATGACTAAACAAAATCAGATTATTATTCATTAATATGAAATGTTTCATCACACCACACTTCCTAATCCAAAATGCAGATCATACTGACATGTCATTTATCATCTTAAAACAAAAAGTCAATAGAGACAAATAGACACTGTGAGAACCTATTTTCAGACATTAGTGGCGCCTTCTCATTGCCTATGAATGAATTTTAAAGGGATTAGCTCAGATTTATGTGTCTCAGATAGCAGAAATTCACAGTTGTATTTGATGAATTCCATTTAATGCATCACTTTTTAACAGAAACAGTACTGTGCATGAAATACATTCAAATTGTTCAGAGTAACATGGGTAATTCTTCAAGCCAAATAAAATGCAATAACAAGGGGAAAAACACGTCATGTCTCTTGCAAAGCAAGCAAGGCAAATCTTTTTCATGTAACATCTAAAATCTATTCTCTACAGATCTACTATCATGACAAAAGCTAATAGTTTTTGTAGGGGTGTTAACTTCCTTTGACTTCCTTTTCACTACTTCATCTAAGCAGTCTTTAGTACCTGACTCTTCAGTGACCTACACATACAAAGCATGCAGCTTATTTCAGATACAACCTTGGGAAGTCACGTTCTTACTCTGGTTCACAGAAGTCTTAAGACTTGCTGTGTCATGCTGATGGCTGGCACTCAGATGATCGTGTCCTAATGTATCACAGCAGCTTTCCTAGAAAATAATAATGGACATAATCCCAAAAAACCTCCCTTGTCAGTTTAACGTTATTCACCCCACTTGTGATACATTGCCAGTTTGAAAAGGAGCTATTTATCATCACCCTGTGGTTCTCTACCCACCACACAGATCACTTCTCTAGACCATAACGCATTGGTTTCTCTAGGAGGAGGCTGTGGGGAACTGCATCGAAAGGTTTGGAGAAATCCAAGAAATTTGAGGGCAGCTGGTTCAGCTGCATTTTTATTCAGTGGTGTACTCACCGGTTTCCGTTTTCCCCTGTTAGCTGTGAGCTTTCTTGTTCTGCTGAGCACTTAAATGTAAGTTTTCATGTAGCTGTAACACCGGATGCTGTATTATACAAGACACGAGCAACAGATAATGGGCCGTATATCAGGGCCCCTATAGCAAGAGTTAAATGAACTAACTTGCTGTTCTTAACCTGATGCATTTCTAACTATGACATTCAGAAAGTATTTTGCAGTCAATATTCATGTTCTTTAGGATGCTATTTTATAACTCAACAATGACTTGAGATAAAGGAATGCTTAAGTATTGTTCAGACAACAAACTCTAAAGGTTTCTGCTTTAGTAAAAGGTTTTTTGGCTTCCTATTTCAGTTTTGCCTGTATTGTTTGGTTTCCAAGGCAATATTACTCTACTTTCAAACCCTGTTTGCACTAATGATCAGCCAACAGGAATTTTTTTACACGTGGTTGATGTTGAAAAGTATTTCATCTCACATATCAGCATCATTGCTCTCATAATTCTCTTGTTACCTTGTGTCTTTCAACTGCATAGCTGTCTTAAAATTGGTACCTGTTACAGCTTATGGCAAAAGTTACAGCTTTGCATGGCAGGATATGATATTACTATTTCTTTTATCAAGATTATATAATGTACTTATTTAAAACAACAGATAGTTTCCATTCCAGTCCCTCTGCTGTCATTTAACTCTCATACTCAGGACAGCAATTGAGGCCATTCTTGTATATAACCGTGAAGAAAAAAGCCAAGCAAGAGCATATGCTTCAAGTTCTATGACTGGGAGTGTATTTAGTTTTATGATCTCACAGTGCGCAAGGTTTCCTAAGCTATTAATCTTTGGGTCTTTGGTTATCCATTTTTCTTTTTCATTTGTTTAAGTGTTCATTTATTTATCAATTTCATATGACTTTAAAGTAAAAATTTACACAGATTACAGGCGGGAACTTGGTTTGTTGTTTTCTTTCTCTCTTTTTTTTTTTTTCCCCTCAGTTCCAGCAGTAAGCCAATCAATTTATTTTCATTTAAACATGCTGGATAGTCATTAAAAGATCTTTCTAAGCTGAACATTATCATGTAAAGTGAATCAATATTGTCTTGCTTTTACAGAACTGATTAGATAATTAAATTATTTACTAAAAGTCACAAATAAACTCCGCATTCTGTTTTTGCTTATCAAAATAAACATGTAATGTAAAAAGGCATGCCATTCCACCAGGAAAGATATATAATTTTATGGTATAAGGAAAAATATAACTGTAGTTTTTGCATTATAATACAAACAACACAATGATATTTTTCTTTATACTATAAAGTAACTCAAGTTCCACATCCAAGGCAACATCTAATGGAAAATAAATTAAAATATATGTTTAACAGACATTTTAAAAAAACAAACAAAAAAACCCCCACTTCCCAAAATAAAGCTCTTACTAGAATAATATTTGTCATAACATCTGTGGGTTAACCCATTCATAAAGATAAAAATGTTTTATCCAGACTATCTATTTCAAATAAGTCTCTGTGTGTGAGATATAAAAACCTAGTTTATACACAGAAGTCATGAACAACAATCATTGTAGGCTAAATCAATTACTTAAGAATATTTTACCATATTTTTAATTTAAAGTTGATTGCTAGTGTTACCTTTGCATTTCATTAATGAAGATGGCTATTTCTCAATAGCACTGAAGTGAAAGAATGAGAGAAATAGGAGGATGTGAAGTAATTTGTGTTAAGAATTTCCTAAGGAACTGATATCCTATTGCATAAATAACAACAAATTGCTTTCTGTTCTTTTCTAATCTTAGAACACAGTTTCAATGTTTGACCCTACCTGTTTTTGAAAGATGGTCTCCGCATACCTGCCTCTGGTCTTCAGAACCTAGTCATGTCTTCTTACAGGTCATTCATGTTACCTTTTTTCAGATCTGTTCTTAAGTCAATTCCAGGCAGCAGTTGCCTGCTTTTAATTTATTTCTTTAGACTTTGAATCAGATCCTCTCTGAACAGTTTTTATAAAATGGCTTTTTATGGAATAATGAATGAGTCAATAAGGGAGACCTTCACCAACAAATAGGAGAACAGATGTAATACACTCCCTGTTACCCCTCAGGCTTCATGTATCTGAACACCATGACAGAGTCTTCAATGTCACCAGATAGCTCTGCATGTCAAACCCCTGTAGGGCTAGTTCACCACCTAGGCTGTGTGGCTCAACAGCAAGCCACTCAGTAGCATTTTGGATAGAGATGAGGATTTGCTGGGAGAGCTAGGACGCGTGCTAAGTTTCCCAGAGGCCCAGTTTGTGGCAGTGTTGTTAAATATCCTGAATAAAGAATGTCTTGGAGTCATCTAGCTACCTGAAATCACATGCAAGTCAAACCAGACTAAGGTAAAACTAAAAGATAAACCCAAGCCTTTTTTCATAACCTCAAAATAGTCTAAAACCACTTGTAGGAGAAATAGGTGAAGAAACAGAAACATTTCTAATCTGTTTACATGACGATTGCACAAAATCTGCCTTTCCCACATGTTTTGCCTTTTCTCTCCTTACAAGACAAGGTTTCGGGTTTTGGTTATACCGTCTCCTACTTGTTAGAAAAAAACCCAGCCTTTACAGACAGCTCCTCTTCCAAGGTATGCAAGATTAGCTAGGGCAGTTTCAAGCCAGCTGCTGGTAGACTGTGTCCACATCAACAGAAGAAAAGGACTTTTTGGTTTTCTTTTTCAAGAGGATGAAGAACTGTAAAGACACAGATCAGAATTTAGGAGGAGAATAGGAATGGACAAAAAGTGTGAAAGGTAAATCACCAGAGTATCTTTTCCCAATAAAAAATGAAGTTAGCATTTCTGGAACACTCTATGGATTTTTTGGATGTTAAATTTACTTTTTAAAAGAGGTACTGCTCGCTTTTATTTTTTTTTACTGAAAATTAAACAAAGTAGGAAAAAGTAATACTTAATCCCAAACCAATCCATTCTTCAGGAACATATTAAGGTTCCCAGATGGAGAGAAAGAAAAGAAGCCAGAGTCCTAAGGAAGTAAAAAAAAAAAGCTCCGTTACACAATATGTAGAGCATTCTGTGAGCTGCTGGGCTTTCTTAACTCTCATTGAACATACAAGTTCATATGAAATTGCAAAACATCAGAAGATTGAACCAAAAGGCACAAAAAAGAATTAGGAAAAATACTATTTTATTCAAAATAAAGGAGAAATTCAATTTTCAACTTTTCCTTTATCCCTTTATTAGTCCTTCTGCAGCATAAAGGGGTATGCACAAAACCTATAAAACTATTCATATATACATTTTTTAATTCAAAATTAATGAATCAAAATTGTGCTGCAGTAATCTACTTTAGGACATGATTGACACTTCAAAGCTATGTTCTGATTAGTCACTTGGTCCTTTGGATTATATTATAGCTATTCATCAACTTTCAGAAATGTGGTTTTGGAACATAATCATTAAAAACTCCATGAAAATCCTATAGCTATGATGAATAATGTAAATGGACGCAGTGAGTAATAATTGCTTCCTCTGTTTGGGTCCTTCCCATCGCAGTATTTAGCTTGCAGATAATTCTTTCTTACTTCAGTTCCATTTTTTCCCTTCTCCATTCTTTCAACCTTCAATTTTCCATGACCCATGCCTGGTAAAAAATAAGTTCTGTACAAATCAACAAAGTCTGACTGTACAAGAGTTGCATCCTTTTTCCTCATGCAGGCTAAGAACCACAAAATCACAGAACAACAGAATGGTTGAGGCTGGAAGTTGCTTTGAACCCCAAGTCTCCAGATCTAAGACTGGCAATACAACTCAGGGAAATAACATAGGGCAAAGACAGCAGTATCTGGTAGAGAAATTTTAAATGAAGTGATTATGTGGATTTGCCTCACATGTAACCTTTGTTGATTAAACTTGTAACTAACAGTAGGATTAATTTAATCCACCTTTAGATATTTACTATTCAGTTTATATATGAGCTGATATTTCTGGCATCATTTTATAACCAATGGAGTGAAACAAACATGAGGGAAAATTTAACTTATCCTACTGTAACAGTGTAAATTAGATCAGAGGAATGTCTGTTTCTCTGGAGAATAAATAGCAACTAGGGTAATTTTAGACATCTATACTGCTTATATCAAAAATTATGTGAGATGGATGCCACTCTAAATTTTTTCTAAATAAAACTTGTTTGTTTGTTTCGCTATTACATCTATGTGGGACCAGTAGTTAATAAAATAGAAGGATATCCTAAGAGACCAGATCCTGTTTACATAATCTAAGGAGCTGGAGAATACCTCCTACCTGCCTGTAGTGTGCAGTCATATGTTAAACGTGTCAAGTTCACACACCATCTAAGCCATGCCTTTTTTGGAAAGCTTTGTAGACAGCAGAGAGACCATAGAGGCACTCTGGACAAACTCTGATACAATATTTCATATTTAATGTGTTAGAATTCTTAAGTGGTAATGTAAAATAACAGTGCAGGATCATCATTAGTCAAGTTGTTGGGAGTTACAATATGAGGGAAGGTAGACTGTAATCACAGGCTTCTTATTATGTCTAGATTTAAAGAAAAAACAACTGACAGAAACCTACTGATTAGTCTTGGGGATGTAAGGTTAAAACTTCCAAGTTCATTGTTGTAATGTGATGTACCAACGACTGAATCTGAAACTGCCTCAGTACTTCCTAATAGGAGAAACAGTCTTGACAGATGAAACTTTCCAAAAGCTCTCAACAATTTCATTCTCCTGTCCCTTTAATGATGCTAAATAGTCAGCTGTTCCTAACTGAGGAAGATTAGAGTCAATACTGAAAATTTCTGAAAATTTAGGCCTTTGCTTCTCAAGTAATGCTATAGACCCTTTTTAAATTGTTTACTAGTCTGATAGCAAGAAAAATCTGATCATCTTTAATTAATTTCTGTTTTGTCTAGGCCATGTACAATTATATTATCCCAGTTAATATCTTTTACTTTGTATTGAAACACGATATTTTTCTGTGATTCTTATGACTAATTCTTGAAACTCTGTCTTGCTTTTTTTGTTAATTATCCCAGTGCATTCACTCATGAAGGCAGACATCATTGACAAACTTTTTTTTTCTTTCTTTTTTTGTCGTTTTGTTAAATTACAAGCAAGTAAATATTAATCTGAAACCTAGCTGAAGCAAGTATCTCATGCTTCAGACCAGAGCAGCTGCAAGAAGACAGCAGAAGCCAGAATCAACAAATCATACAAAGTTCTGCTTGCACTTATCCTTTTTGTTGCTGTAAGTGACAATTCTGCATCATTCAGCTGGGTGGGAGGGACAGCTGATGTGGGATGATGAATAAAAGAGCTTTGTTCAGATCAGGAAATCTGGTATGGTAAATACTGTAAGATCTTCACAGCAAAAAGAGGAATCAGAAAGCAAATTTGTTTTCTATAAATGCCCTGTGAAACACGTAATGGGTTGTTTTCTGTTGGGTTTTTTTGTGTGTGTGTGTTAGACGTCTTTTTCAGAGGAAAGATAAATAAAATAATGCCTCTTACCTTATTTGAAAACATTATTAATTACAATCTCTAAGATACATTAAGCTAAAGTGTGGTTGTACTTCATGGCTTAGATAATATTTCACATAAAGACACAGAAAAATTTTAGTTAGTATTTTTAAAACTCAGTAATTCTTGGCTTCAGTTGACTTAAAGGATCCTATCCAGAAGCAGATAATCAACAGTTTCTGAACATTTAAAATATTTTAAAGTGTTTTGTTGTGGTTTAGCCCCAGCCAGTAATAAAGAACCCCACAGCCGCTCACTCACGCCTTCCCCCCTCCCTGGTGGGATGCAGAGGAGAAGCAGAAGAAAAAGTCAAATTACATGGGTTGAGACAAAGACAGTTTAACAGAGCAGCAAAAGAAGAGAAAAACAACAACAATAATACTGATAAAAGAATATACAAAAATTATTAATGAACAATGCATCCATCACAGACCGGAACCCAAAATGCACAGCCTGCTCCCAAGCAGTGATTCCTGCCCTCCAGCCAGCTCCCTTGGGTATGTACTGAGCACAACCTCACATAGCATCGAACATCCCCTTGGCCGTCTTGGGTCAGCTGTCCCTGGCTGTGTCCCCTCCCAGTTTCTTGTGAAAATTAATCCTAACCCAGCCAAAACCAGGACAGTTTCCTATTTAGGCTCTGTAAAGGACTTTTCCTGTTTGGACTTTTTGATCACTGTCTCTAGTAACATACATTCATTTTATGGATTCGTTCTTTTAGGTGTGTTTATGGAGTTATGTGCATTTTGACATTTTGTGGAAATATTATGAACTGTGTTTCCTTTTGCAATTTCCTCCTTTTCAAGGCATGGTCCTTACTCTTCCAGAAGATGTTGTCTTCTCATATCCTTGTAGGGAAAAAAACCCAACCCAAACCAAATCAAAACCATAGAATATTCACAGATAACAAGAAGCATTATAAAGTCTCCTAACACAGGCACCTTCTCCTAACCTGAAAACTTTCTTTTAACCTGTACTTCTTCACTGGGGAAAAACAATAAATAGATAAATAAATAAATAAATTAGCTATCTGTCAGGTCCTATTTTTAAAGATTTCACAGAACAGGCATAGTAAATGGCTTATAAAATGGTTATGAATCTTAAAACATTTGTTTTGACACATTTTATGTTTTCCTTACAGTGTTAACTCTTTCAATATTAGAACTATCTGTTCTATATTAGAACTAACTGTTAGATCTAATTTTCCTTAACAGTACCCAATTTTTTTAATTCCTTTTTCATTATCAAGCTCTCACCTTGTGCTAAGTACAAATTTTAAGTCTTACTAATTTATAACAACTTTTGGCACATAACTTTAGAAATACAAAAATTTTTTCTTTCCCACCAAATAATCTAAGAAACAAGTGATGAGCATGTGTATTTATGAATTTAAAATAAATATTTAAGATGTTTCCATTTCTACAAAGGAGAACATTAATATCAAATGTAGAGGGACTCTGTATCCTTAGAATTTGGAACTGGACTTGCTTAAATAAATACATTTTCCATTGTCTTGCAAACATATTTATTTTAATTGTTTTCCTTTTACAGGTCATTTTAACTGCATGATGTTGTGGGACATAGAGCATTGAATGTACTTCAGAATGACTTATGGCAGTACTTTTGCATCATCAGTGAAAGGCAAATTAGTAGGTCAGACAACATATCACATTTCAGTAGAAAACTATTCACTTTAGTATAATAATGTGTATGCAAAACTTGTGGTTGTATATTTGACTCACCAACAATTGTATATACAGTGCAATGTACTTTATATTCATCCTTTGTTTGGCAAGTAACATTACTTCTGACAAAATATTTCTTCTTCCAATGGAAAATATTAAGAACTTGCCTTTTTAGAAAATGACTACTCTATAGTTTGCCATCGCATTTATGAAATACAGTATGACATTGTGGATATTGGGTAAACAAAAATCAGAATGATAGGCAAACCAAGTGTTAGACTTTCGGTCATGGGAGGGTACTTTACAAGTGACACCAAAACCTTGTATCTCCATTTTCTAACATTGCAAAGTGCATGCATAAAAATACTATATCTTAAAAATAATTTAATGAATTCACAAATGAGGATGTTTATTCAAAGCAAATTTGTTATTTCTCAATCAGGAAAGGAGCTAAGCACTTCTTATGAAGTGATGCAGAATGGGGAGGAGCAAGTGCTGTGTGTCAAGGATTTTACAATACAAGGCATAAAACTGCCTTTTTATACCTCCAGTGACATATTAAATTGCTTCACTCTAAGACAAGAAAACAAAAAGAAAACAGACCTTTGCTTTCTTATCCATTATAACACAAAACTAGTCATATAAATGAAGTTAGTAGATATAAAAGCATTCCTTTTAAAAAAGGTGAATTTGGGGATTTTGTAGCCTTAAAGCCTCTTCCTGTTGTGGACAGCTTTAAATTTAAAAATACAACAAAGTCAAAGTGACAGTTCTTACATTAGTTCAGGCATAGAGGACTGTATAAATGCATACTTTTCTTACATTGGTGAATTGTTACTTGTGCAACTTCAATTTAGTGTCCTTATGTATATTTGGTTCCCCCAAATAGCCTGGTGAGAGCAAAACGGAAGTCAACTATTGAATGTTTTGGTATAAGGAGACACCAAAAATATTCTATACATTTTTTTATGCATTGACACTGCTTTCTTTCTGAGTCTTCCAAAGTTACTGTCTATTTTGTGTGAAGGGGAATGTTTCACATTCAACAAATGAAATCTGTGGGGTTTTCATTTTGGAAAGAATTTGAGGAAAAAAAATCAGTTCAATGCTAATAATTTTCCAGTCAACTCATCAATCAAAATTTAGTTATTCATCTATTCCTATTTGGTTGTTTATGTCCAGCTGCTGTCCTGCTGGAAGCAGGAATGATTATCTGCAATTGCTACTAAAGCTGTTAGCCTAGTGAGAAGTGATCCTTAATTTACCTCTTTACAAACAAGAGTTTCAAGCACTGGGTGAGGTAAACAGCTACTTTTCCCCAGCTATTAATTTTGTGGTACTGTCCATCAGAAATGGGAGCACACAGTAGAATAAGAATTACTGTATTTTCTTATTGTTGCTTTTATTTTAAAGCGTTCAAAGACCAACTTTTGTTTATGTACGCACTTCACCCTGCTCTTGAGAACTAATTATTCTTACATGTGATAATTCAAGTAAAGACATAGTAAAGAAATATGGTAGATCACCTCTGGCATATGAATATGTGAAGCATTTGTGTTCAGTAAAATGTACAAAGGTCTCAGCATTATTAATTGTGCCACAGATGCTACTGCTTCAGAAAGGGAATAACAAAATGGCACATTAGCAAGAATGATAAAATAGTTACATGAGATTTCTGGAGAGATATTTCTTGATGTAAAAAGTTGTGTGTGAGAAAAATCTCTGAAGGTACTTGAAGAAAAATGGATTGAGAGTCACAGGGACCAGTAGGGTGGCAATATGGTTTAAGGGAGGCAGGTAATATGATGGTACACTATGACTGTTCTGGAAGTTAAAGACAAATAATTTGAGTTAGAAAAACAAGTTATTTGGAGGATGAAAAGCTATTAATAAATACCTAATGGTACTTTTGTGCAAGGAGGACGATAGTAGCAAACCCCTGCTCTAAACATCACTGTCACATCACAGTTAAAGACATGGTAAAAGCATTGGAAAAGGTTACTGGGGAAGGCTGTGAAATTTCCACCTTGGAGATGGTCAAAACCAATCCAGTTAAGACTCTGAACAACTCACTCTAACTTTGAAGCTAGCCTGCTTTGAGCATGAGGTTGGACCAGATGACCTCCAGAAGCTCCTTCCAATCTAAATTATTCTATGATACTATGATTCAGCTTGTCACAGATTGTTCTGAAACACTTGGCAGGATAAAAGTTTTAAGAAATTAACATAGTGTTCCCTGAAAGAATTTTTTAAGAGTGTTTAAGTACATAGTGAATATGACAGTTGAATAAGGATCAGATTTCTGTTCTGTAAGAAACTGTGCATTTTCTATGATCCTCTGTATCCACACAGAATTAAAAAAAGCAAGAGATCACTTTTTTAAATTTCCTAAAAAGCAAAATTCTGAAAACAGCAGCAGCAACAATAAAATTGTCCATAGTGATCAAAAAGTCTCCCTCTGCAGAACAATTTTCACAATATTATATTGTCTTATAGTGGAATCCTTAAGTCCTTCTTTCCAAAAAGCCCCAATTACGACACATTGATTGTACCAGAGTATTCCTCTATGTTACATTCCATGCTTAAGTAAACGCTATCTTACAGAAGTTTGAATCCTAATATTTCTGAATAAATCAATTTTTCACTCATTATCAGTCACAATGATTTTTCTATTTGTATTACAATGTGAGGTAAAATACTAAAATGTGTATGCTAGACAATCTGAATTTATATGATAGCCCTATATGAATATACAGTAGTGCATTTAGTATATTAGTGCCAAAAGCATTACAAATTATTTTTATACCTATTTAGGTATTTAAAAAAATATATATATTATGAAACAGAACTGACCATAGTAGAGAACAGTTTGAACGGCTGCCTGAGACCTAGGGAACTTCAAATCTTTAGGATCCCTGCCCTTTTGAAAATGAGAGTAAATTGCACCACCTCAACAACTACTTAAACTTAGCTGTAGATAAACCTTATGTGATAATTTTTTCAATTATTTTTTAGAAAAAAAATAGACATTCGAAGATCCAGCTCAATAAATAAACTGCAACAAAGAACATAGAGCTGAAAATCCTGTTTCGTATTCTCTTTCACAGGCACACGTAGAAATTCTTAATTTAAGATCTTAACAGGTTTTTGTTTAGATAAAGAATATCTTGGCAATCACTCTTACATTTCATCATAGTAGTTTTTAGAGAATTGTTATTTAGTTCTCTTATATGACTTTTAGGCATGTGCAATTAATATACCTGTTACAAATTTGCCAAGCTAAGTTGAAATTATGTGCCTGGAGAACGCTTTTGTGGACTCAGGATGTGCTTTTACAAAACTATACATTCATAGTT
The DNA here is from genome assembly GCA_008921705.1 of Burhinus oedicnemus. NCBI lineage: Eukaryota > Metazoa > Chordata > Aves > Charadriiformes > Burhinidae > Burhinus > Burhinus oedicnemus. Next base: position 522,514 of record VFFE01007188.1, read on the forward strand.
GCATGTAACTACTAGTAAATAACCACAAAACCAACAGCAAAACAACTCTACTTCTTGACAATGATACTTAGCACTGGATGGTACGTACTTCAGTGATAAAGTTGGTAAATTTACAGCCATTATAAATATGACCACTGGATTCACATGTATATAATGCATACTTCAATCAAGCATGAATAGTTCAATTTAGTATAGGACAAATTTGCTGAATTTCATTGGCCTGCATTATTTAGAAGATTGATAATATAATAGGGGTTTTTTTCCTATAATAGTTGTAGTCTAAAAATAGCAAAATACTAATTGCAAGGACAATAAGTATTCTCTCCCTCACTAACTATTGAATGCTATGTGAGACGTTATTTCATAATATAAGCCATCAGGGTGTGGGGTAGTCCATTTTTTTAAAGGAGAAAAGCTGAAGTTCTGGTGCTTTTAAGGTTACTTAAACTGCAAAAAGTCAATTTTGTAAGAAATTCTACTGATGAATAAATTGTGCATTTTATGTTCCATTCAGGGTGGAAAAATATATTCTTAAGAAAAAGCACATTGGTAGTCACAATGTGTTCTGGGCTATGTATTGTGTAGAAATTGGTCTGTCTCTAGCTTGTTATTAAAAACGGGGAAAAAAGGAAGAAGTAAGTAAAAAACATCTTTCAAGTGTTAGCAGCTGCAAAAAAGTGTATATTATCTCAAAGAATTTTAAACTGAAGCAAAATTTGAGCCTTTCAGGGTGTTACACTCTCAGTCTGCTTTATGTAATGATATGCTGAAATGATAAAATGACAGCTAAACTCCAAAAACTGGAAGGGCTGTATGTTAACTTTTAGATATAAGGCCTTTATTCATTCACTTTGAATCTTTTCCAGATGGAACTAAAGAGCAGAATAGCATAAACCAGATGTTTACCTTCAGACAGTAGCTTCCTACTGTCACTGAAGTCTCAGTGACTGAAATCTAGGGGATGATAGGCTTATTTTTATTTGAATAACATTGTGATGTTTACAATACGTGAGGGATAGATATGACCCTGCATTTTATGTGTGTCATCCCTGTCTATGACTGCTTCCTTTAGTGCTCATTTGTGATGCCAGGTACAAGTTGTGATTCTGGTCTTGGCTAGGGCAGCTGCTTCTTCTTCCTCTTTCAGGAAAGAGCACAAACATCCAGGTTCTCTGGTTCTGTCCCTATCTTCATGCTTGGGCATATGTGGAGAGGCATTCCTAAAATTGTGCTTTGAAATATTTTTTTTCTCAAAGTGATGTCTGTTAAAAGAAAAAACTATGCTTGAAGATGACTGGTGAAGCATATTATCATTAAATTCTTATAAGAGTGCAAAAGCAGTTATCCACAAAACAAACCGAACTATTGCTCCAATTGGAGAACTGAGGTGAGTGATAGAGCTGACTTCAAAACCGGAAGGGAGGAGTCAAGGCAAATTAGCATCAGGCAGCGTAGCAATGATTTTGAAGGCGGCAAGGATAAATTAGAAACATATTGCTGAGAAAGAAGCATATTGCTAAGGGAAAAGTCTATACTTAAGATCATCTCGGTAGTGTTTCAGGCAGGCTGATATTTAAAGCCTGGGGAGATGCTTCAAGCCAAGTACTTCAAATACAGTGCAATCAACAGTTTATTTTACCAGCCAACCAGATGTGCTTTGATAGAAAGTTTAGAGCCTGGCAAACTTGCTAGAATCTGTCCTACAGCTGCTGGAGTTTTAAGGGGATGAACAGGCTGCAGTTAATTCAAAGACAGTTAATTTGGCCCGAAGGTGAAGTGAGAGTTTAACGTGCTAGCCATGTCAGTGTAGGCTTTGTAGTAAAATAAACTAGATGCTTTGGAGTTTTTTAATTTTAATAGATTCAAGATGAAGATAACCTCTGGTATTTTTTTGGTTATGACTGCCACTTTTAATTTATTTTTTTTTCATGCCACGGGGACACCTTTATCTAATTAATATTTCAAATACATTTGCAAAAATAATTTTATTTTTATTCAGAGATGCTCATCACTGCTCATATCTGATGTGTACTAAGAAGGTCAGACCACTGTTCTGAGTAAAAAGAGCCTGCAGCATCAGCAGGTCGTGCAAAAAGCTCTGAGCCAAGACACTGCTAAGGCAGCAAATGGTGTAGGAGAACATGCCAAGGAATATGAACCTCCTAACAAAGTGCAGACATCTTTTAAGCAATTCTAAATGTGTTAGATTTGGCAATTCGCATATATACGACTATCCAAACTTCTTTTTTCCCTTGTGCCTTTTGTTCAGATCAAATGCCCTGTTCTGAATGGAGTGATGGTCTACTGCACAAGCAATACCAGTCATTGTGACAAACACAAGGGGAATTCATACAGAAGTGCCTGGAAAAGAAAGAATCTGATAAAATGGCAAGGCAGTATCAACTAAATTGGTAAGGAAGGAAAGGGCAAAGGAAATGAAAGAGTGAATGAAACTCAAATTAAGGACCAAGAAGGAACTTCATCAGATTGTGGGGAAGTTAATAATACATGACAAACGCTGAGACCAGGATCAATACAAGCTACACGGAAAAAGAAACCAAAACTTGAGAGTGACTAGAGATAGAATTTTAGGCAGTTTACACTGGAAATGTCCTGTGGCTACAGAAATAAGAGAAAAAAATGCAGCTAGTTTTTAAGATGCCTATACATGATCTGTATGTGTCTGGGAACATAAGGGCAAAAGTATAGATGAAACAAGCAGTGGTCCTACCTTGCTGTTAAGATGAATTATGACCAGTCTTCATCTGGTGCTATGCATCGGACATTATTCCTCAACATACAGCCCATTTTACACTTTAGATGAACTCAGCTTTTCTGATTCTTATAGTCATTTATTAGTTCATCTCACCTTCCAGTTGCCTAAGAAGTAGGAAAACAGTTGTAAGTGGCTTAAATTTGCCTTCTCTTATGTCTGTTCTATATTGTAAATAATCCAATCTGAATTTTGACTATGACTATATCTATACTGCTCTTGTTTTTCCTTTCACCCTAATATTACAATACAAAGATGAGTGCATTTTTGGTTGTTATTGTTTGGGGTTTTTTTCAAGAATAAATCTAAGTCTTTTAAGTCACTAAAGTACCTATATGGGTTGTATTTTAAGAAGATGTCCAGGATTTGTCATTACAGAAAAGCAACTGCTGAGAAAAATTAAAACTGAAAAAGGGAATTTTCACAGTTCAGTGGTGGGAATTTGAGGGACAGAAAGATGAAGAAAACAATTCAGAGTGGTAATATCTAAACTTCTAAACGCATTAATTTCTTTGGAAAACTCTATCAAAAAGACTTTGGTTAGACAGGAACAGTATATCAAAGTAGTGACCTTTTTTTCCTTTGGCTCAGACAGTTATCTTTGTTTTATTTCATTTTTTCTTTTGGATAAAAATCATTTAGTACCCAAACAGAATATTATGGTGCAAATATTCAATTCTGAGGTACTTAAAATTCCCAAAGAATTTTAAGTTAAAATAAGACATGTTGATATTTTATGATCATAGTTTCAAAAGAAACAGAAACAAGAAGAACATTTATTTACCAGTTATATATATCTTAGTAGAAATATTTCTTGGACTAGTACTTTAATCACAAATTTGTCCTCCCCTTTTTCAATAAACTTATTTCATCTTGATTCTGAGCATGTTATGTTTTAGTATTGATGTAGACAGAGCTGAGTTTTCAAAATTATCCCCTGAAAAATAAAAATTCCATTTTCATCGAGTTTTAATTCTCTGCTTTTAGCAGTTTTCAGTCAAAGAGAGTTGTTATTCATTGTTTTCTGTTTTATAACAACTCAGGAAGTACTTCCTTGAGGCACGTTTAGAATGCTTTCAATGATCAGGTTCTTGAAGTTCTTGCATTGATCATTCACAAGAGAATTAATCTTATTTTCAGGTACATTGTTCATTTTAAGATCAGACAGGCTTACAAGTTTTCTAACATGCACTTATAAATCATATATCTATTGTTGACTGTCCATTTCTTGGTAATATTTGTGAATCTTTTTTTTTCCTTTGACATAAAACTTAAGCATTATATTAAGAGTATTTCAGTGGCTAGTTTATAGGTTGCTCAGTAGAAAACAGAAAGAAGAAACAAGTGCAGAGAAAAAACAAACGACAATTTAGCAAAAAGGAGAAAGGAAGCAAAAAAAAAAAGGTTAATAGAAGAATGATCTATTTCAACAGAGTTTGAAAGTGGCCAAATCATAGAAAAACACGAAGCCTAATTAAAAAAAAAAATTATTTTAAAAAAAGTTGGAGAAGCCTGCAATTGTGTTTAGGTCCTCAGGACACATAAATTATTATTGCCCCATTTTTTTGCAATGAGTCTTACTAAGAAATGTAAAAGACTCCGAATAGCCTTAACTGCAAATTGCAAATGAGAGCTCAATTTGAATACACACATTTCAAATACAGACAAAATATAGTCTAGGCTTGATTTGTTACTCATGCTGGAATATAAATTTTCATAAAATCCGAGTCTTAAACATTGCTGTTTAGTAGAAGACTGCAAAATTGAAATTCAAAACATTAGATAGTCCCTATCTCTAGTAAACAGTGCAGGATGAACACAAAAGGATGAAAAAGAAAGAAAATAACAAAGAGGACAAGTAGGTGAAAGACAGAAAACAGCAAGAGGAAATAGGGAAAAAGAAATGTTCTGTAAGACATCCTTTTAGAAAAAAGTATGGAAACAGAGGGCAAGGTAGTTTCCTATATATAGTCAAAACACATTACTGTGCTGTCCTTCTGCCCTTAGGATGCAAGACTGGTTAAGGGATGAGGAACTTAAGCAGCTCTGGAAGCTGTCTGTATAATGGAAAACCTGGCGAAACCCTTTGAAAAGGGATTTCAGCCGGAGGTGTCAAACAACACTTGGCAGGGGGGGCAAGAGCAGTTGTGTGGCAATCCTTTTCAGAAACTTTATGTCACCATCCAATGCAAAGGATGAAATTTTATCTGCCCCTTTTTGAAATATGTTGTTTAAATATAATGTATTTCTGCAGTGAAACAAAAATCAGACTTCCTCTGGGACTCCTAGTCTTTACTAGTTCACTAGAATGATACAGCGCTCTGCTCCAGCCAGTTATGGAGTGAAATGACAGCACAGTCACACTATGAAGAGATCATTCTGTACCAGTCAGAAAGTAACTGAAGAACATAGTGATAAATCTGATTTATTTTACCAAATAATTTATTTGTATAACTATATGCTCGCGTAATAATATAGGGAGATGAAAACATGAGACCAAAGCTCTGTTTAATGAAAGAGGTGTAAGAGGAGAGCTGTCCAAGACACTAGCCAAGTTATATCTGTACATTAAATGATCTAATTGGAAGTCGACCAAAACAGCTACTAGGACTTCACCACAGGGTTTTTTTTCGTTTAGTTTAGGTTGGGCTTTTAATTTTGCGTTTTAGTGGAGGTTGATGAAATCTGCCAGTGGACGTTTTTCTGTTCCTCAGCAGCACATCTTTGAGATATTTTTCTATGAATTACTCTACCGTCAAATAAAACATCTAGTCTCATAGGAATTTTGACATGGTTTAGTTTTTCAATCAGTATAAAACACATTCACCACTGTAGCACTGTTGGGCTTTTGTGTGTCAGCCTCTTAGAAGAATTCACTCTGTCTGCATAAGGCCTAAAATGCACAGAACTCATCTGGGAGGCAAGTACACTTTTACTTCACCTTTATCTCCCACAGCTGTGAAAGCTGTCAGGTTCTAAAACATTCAAATTGAGAATTCAGAATATCCTCAGAATAGTTCAGTTGTCTCACACGAGTGTTTCCTTCACTTGTTCCTGCCTTTCTTCTGAATAAGATCAACTTTCTGAGTAAGATCAACCTTCTCCCTATGTATATCAATTAGATATACCCTCTGTTTTTACTACAGTGATTGTTTGTGTGGGTGGAAAGAATTATCTTTAAACTAAATAGTCAGTTTTATGTAAGCGACTGAGTCCTGAAACATCTTAAGAAATGTTCTAGTAGCAAGTAATCATGAATAAGCCTTTAAAGACTGGAATAGTTTCAAATGTTATTTGCTCTACTGCCAAAAATCACATTTTTAAATGTCTACACTTAGCCTTTATCTCATACACAGATATCACTGGAGCTCTGCAAGATGTTACTTCTTATTTAACTGAAAACTGGCATTTCAAAATTTGTTCTTGTTCCAAATCAAATAAAGACTTATTTTTCTGATCATTTCACATGAAACAGATTTTTTTGAAAATATCAGCAAATTTTTACATTGTAATTTTTTTCTAGAAAGACAAAATGTTTTCTTCTTTTGATTGCATAATTTGACAGTACTTCATGGCATAATAGGTTCCTATTACGCACTATTAATGCTTTCTATCAACATATGTCACATAATTCATAGAATCATAGAGTATCTTGAACTGGATGACACCCGTGATGATCACTGAGTCCAACTCCTGACTCAACACAGGGCAACCTAGAAGTTAAACCATATATCTAAGAGCATTGTCCAAACGCTTCTTGAACACAAACGAGCTTGTGACCATGACCACTTCCCTGGGGAGCTTGTTGCAGTGCTTGGCCACCCTCTCAGAACTTTTTCCTAACATCCAATCTGAACTTTCCCTGACGTAGCTCTAAGCCATTCCCTTGTGTCCTATGAGCAGAGAAAAGAGATCAGCACCTCCCTCTTTGCTCCACCTCATGAGGAAGTTATAGACAGCAATGTGTCCCCTCAGTTTCCTCTTTTCCACTCTGAACAAACCTAGTATCCCCAGCTGCTTCTCACAAGTCATGCCCTCGCGTCCTTTCACCATGCTTGTTGTCTCCCTTTGGACACAGAGAACTCAAGGTGAGGCCACACCAGTGTTGAGTACAGTGGGACAATCACTTCTTTTGACGGTTAGCTCTACTGTGTTTAATGAACCCCAGGATACGGTAATTGTCATGCTTTATTTTCAGTAGTTCATATTTTCGTTTTCATGAAAAATATGTATCATTGACACAAAAGATGGGGTTCATCTCAACTCAATTTAGTTGCCTAAAAATTAAGCATTTCATCTAAGTCAGCTAGACTTTATAGTCAGTAGACAGAAACAGGCATCTCCAAATGAAAGTTTTTTTCAGGTATTTATTGCCATCCCATTATGTGTCTGTTTAAAATCTCACTGCCAACAAAAGATGGCCTACAGTTCTCATAATCTGTTTTCACTTGTTCTTGCTAAGACACTGCCACCTCTCCTGCAACTACATAAATATTGATATGTTCTCACAGTTAACCAGGTTAAAACTGACCCAGGAGGAAAATAGAATGGTGTTTCTACTATAAATAGTTCAGGAAATAGCTCTGCTTGTTTGGTGTAAAGGAAACTGAAGAAGAAAGGTAATATTTGCACAGATTTTGTGTACATCATCGTTCACATATAAATGACAAAAATTATACCAAATGGACCTGAATAATTTGCATGTGAATAAATTGTTTTAATTTTTGTTATCCACAGACGCTGCAATATGAAAAAGATTCATATAATTGCCACTATACAAATGCTATTGGCAATATTCTTTGCAAATTAGGTCTTCTCATTCATGCCTGCTTAAAATACAATTTGGTTCCAGATTTTTATATCTCTCAAGAAATTATCTTATAATTCACAAATGTAGCATAAAAATGTTAAAACACAAGTCGAAATTAATTTGCATTTTTACTTTGAAACACAGAGCATTCAAAACTCTGGTTAGAAATATTGCTAAGAATAAAAGTATTGTAGATTGTATCAGTTACAAAGAACAAGGCCTTCAGAAAACCCTGACCCTGGCTCTCAAATTGTTTTAGAGTAACACATATAATATGGCTTGTCATATAAGTTTCAAAATTTTAATTAGCTTTTAACATATTGTTTTCTTTTAAAATGTCCCTCTTAATTATTCATGGCAATGAAGCAGACTAATTATGCTCCTCAGATAAAAGCACATTGGCTCATTAATCTTTCTTTTTCAGTTACATATAAACATCAACTATGATGAACAAGAAAGCTTTTTTTTTTTTTTTCCTATATTAGCTAGACAAAGTTTGGGATCCTGAGGGAATGCAAATGTTATTTAAAGATTATAGTTGTGATTGTAACATTCATATAAAATATTTTTTTAAAAATTAAATTAGACACCATATGCAATCACTTATTTCTGAATTTTATCTTCAGCTAATTCCTGTCATTAGTATTTTTCATGGTGTTAGCTGTTGCCTTAAGACATATTTGCTTACATTTTCCCAAAACATTGATAATAGCTGCAACTATCCAATATTCCTTAACAAACTTTTAGGACACATAGGAAAAAAATTACTTTCTTAGTGTTTCTTCATTTTTAAAATTAATGAGAAAATTTGATTTAATTATTCAGAAAACTGTATATTTAAGAGTTTCTTCCTTCTCTCTCATTTAGCCTTAAAATCACAATAGCCACCACATGTCACGCTGCCATTGCATTCTGTCTTACAGTTCCTATTTCTGTAAATCTTTGTTGTGACATATTATTGCACTAATTAGCTAATCTGGTCCATTACTTTGCTTTTTACTATAAGGATAAAGGACGCAGAAATGAATTCTGATCTAGCAAATGTATCCAGACTGTTGAAGCATTCTCCTCATTTTCTAGTCAATGTGTATCATTTTTTGCTTTGGTTCCTTGACTCATTGTTTCCTTTTCTATGTGATCTTAAGATCACTTCAAATGGTTTCAAATTATAATATAATTTTATTGTTATGCGGAAACCTGCAATATACTAACACACACATGCATGTTCTCTTCTAATTCATTCATAAGACTGAGATATCTCAAAATTATAAAATCAGATAAATTTAGCTAGGATGTCTGGAGGGCATAGGAGGCAAACACCTGCTCAAACCTGGGAAAACTTCAAAACTGCAATTAGCTTAAGAGCTAGATCTATTCTCTCAAGGTTTGTCCCTTCAAGTTCTGAATATCTCCAAGGATACAGATTACACAGCCTCTCCAAGCAGCTTGTTCTAGTGCCTGGCTATGCTTACTGTTGCCCTGGTTTGAGGTAAAACAGGACCCATTTTCTGTTTTGTAATTTTACTTTGCAGCTAAACCTCTTCTAACTAACTGAACTTTCTGAATTTAACAGCATATTGTGCAGAAACTGTTCGCTCTCAGAGTGATATGACCTGATTAGTTGTAATTTATGCCAAGGAATGGAATGCAGAGAGGCTTTTGCTTATACTTATTGCTTTAATAACCAAGGGAAGCCAACTTTGTTATTTGCCCCGTTGGAGGGTCAGAAGCAGAAAAGCATAGAGGGGTCACACCTGCGGGGAGGAGTGGACAAGACAGGTGACCCAAAACTGACCAACAGGGTATTCCATCCCATCTGCATCATGCTCAATATAAAATCTGAGAGATCAAAAGATCAGCCCTCTTTCTTCAGTGGCCAGCATCCAAGGACTCTCTCTGACTTTGATCCCCATCCGTGCATTCCTGAATCCAGATCCAGAATCCAGTTCCCGTCCATCACTGAGTCCAGTCTGGGACTTTCCCCAGTGCCTGCTGGTGATGTGATTGTCACCCTGGGAGCTTGATACAGTTTTGTATGTATTGTATGTATTTCATTATTTTCTTTTTAAAAATTATTTTATTAATTTATTAATATTTTCATTAAAGTAGTTTAGTTTTTCTAAACTTATAAGTCTCTTTCTCTCTCTCCCTCCTCTCCTTGGAAAGAGAGGTTGGGGGACGGCATCTGTCATTCACTTCAGTGGCCAGTCCGGCCCAAACCACAACAACTAAGAAGAGTGTTTTCTTTATATTTAATTAGATTTTTTTCTTAATGCAAAGTGTATACATTCCCTCTTGAACTTTCACTGTGCACCTGCAAGGAGATCTCAGCAAAACTGCCTCTTGTACATCATGCTCATGTCCCCAAATTATTTTAGCTCTTCTTTCCCAGATAAACTTGTTCCAGTTTGTCAGTGTCTTCCTTGTAAAGGGAAGTCCAAAACTGGACACAGTACTCTAGATAGAATTTCACAATATCCAGTAGAAAGGAATAGCATTTTTTGATCAGCTGCCCACATGCTAGCTAATGCAGCACGGTATATTGTTGATCTTTGTCCTGGTTTTCTTTGCCATGGGGATAACTCTGCTGACTTATGTTTAACTTCTTGCCCACCAGGATTCCCAGGTCATTATTTGGAAACCTGCTCTATAGCCAATTGGCAATGCTGAGAATGTAATGGAGCATGAGATTATTCCATCTCAAGTATAAAACTTTGCAAATTTTTTTGAACTTCAGGATATTTGGCTGCAAAGATATTATGGCTGGCTGTGAGAATACTGCTAAAATCAAAGTAATTTACATACATGGCTCTCCCCCCACCCACACAGCCAGACATCTCACCAGTGAAGACCATCAGGCTGCTAAAGCAGCTTTGGTAAATACATGCTGGCTGTTCACAATCTTCTTCTTTATGTAGGTGTAAATGACTTACAGCAGGATTTGCTTCAAAATTTTCCAGGGTAATGAGGTGAAGCTGATTATCATTTCATTCCCCAGATCTTTCTTCCTTTTTTTCTTGAAAATATATGCGAAATTTCCATTTTTCCATTTTGACAGCAGCCTCACAATGTTGTCAGCTGTTGTGGGTTAGCACTGGTAGGCAGCTAAGCCCCACACAGTTTCTCATTCATTCCCACCCAGCAGTATGGGGAAGAGACCCAGAAGGGTAAAAGTGAGAAAACTTATAGGTTAAGATAAAGACAGTATAATAGCAAAAGCAAAAGCTGCACGCACAAGCAAAACAAAATAAGGAATTCATTCACTAGTTCCCATCAGTAAGCAAGTGTTTAGCCATCTTCAGGAAAGCAGGGCTTCATCACACATAATGGTTACTTGGGAAGACAAACAGCATAACTCCAAATGTCCTTCCTTCTTCCCCCAGATTTTATTGCTGAGCACGATGTCTTACGGTATGGGATATCACTTTGGTTGGTTGGGGTCAGCTGTCCCAGCTATGTCCCCTCCCAACTCCTTGTGCAATCCCAGCCTACTCAGTGGCAGGGTGGTGTGAGAAGCAGAAAAGGCCTTGACACTGTGTAAGCACTGCTCAGCAATAACTAAAACATGGGTGTGTTATCAACCCTGTTCTATCACAAATCCAAAACATAGCCCCATACAAGCTACTATGAAGAAAATTAAGTCTATCCCAACCAAAACTAGTACATCAATTCCCTTAGTGCTCTCAGATGAAACCTCTCGGATTCTGTGAAGTTCTCTATGTCCAATTTGCTTAGGTGGTCCCGAATTCTACCTTAACCTACTATGAGTAGATCACTTCCCCATACTACTAGGTACAGGGCACCTAGGAGATCAGATGACAGCACTAGACATTAAAGACTGGTAGGAAGGCCATTTTCCCTTTTGCATATTCCGTTATTGGTGCTAGAGAAACCATTACAGGTCTTCCCAGACTGTGGAAGTAAGTCAAACATATGGTTACAACAAAGGATTTATTGTCTATACTGTGACGGTAGTCAGTCACTGGAGCATCTTGCCTATGAATGTTGTGAAAGGCATCCTTGGAGTTGTTCAAGACTCAGCTGGATACCACCCTGAGCAGCCTGATCTGATTAGATCTGCTTTGAGCAGGGGATTGGACTAGAGATCTCTGGAGGCCCCTCCCAAACAAAATTATTCTGTGATTTTTGCTTCTCCATGTTGATAAGATGCAGGGCTATTCAACAGGTACTCCAGAACAGCCCCAATCCCATTATTTTTTTTCCCTTTAAATTAATTTGCCCCTCCCCCCAACCCCAGAGAGTTCTTGTCTTCTACCATACCACTTCCACACAGCTGGCTGTTTGCTCTTTCACAATAAGCCTTGATTTTGCTGACTTCATATCCTTATCTGTTATTTGTGACATAGATGGTAAATTCTAGCTTGCTATTTGTAACACCTTATAATTTCTCAGGTTATCTTCCTAGTATAGCTGCAAGTCAGGACTGGCTATCCATGCACAGACCCTAAAAGCAATGAAGAAGGCATCAAATATCTTACCTTTTTGGTGTCTTTTGTCATTGGATTATTCACCCCATTCAAGAGCAGCCCCACATTTTCCTTGGTATTTCTTTTGATATTTATATACCTGTGGGAGACCTTCTTGTTGCCCTTCAGATTCCTCAGTAATTTCAGCTCCAGCTGAGTTTTAGCTGTCCTAATCCCCTGCATGCTTTGGCAGTGTTTCCATGTTCTTCCAAGATAGCTAGATACCTTCTTGGATGACTTCCACCTTTATGCATTTTGGTTTAGTCAGAAGGTCCTTTTCAAACATTCTGGTCATGCCTGCTCGACATTCTGTACACCAAAATGGACAATTTTGAGCTTTGAGAAGATTAACAGGTCCCTTAAGTTCAATAAACATGCCTTGGCTCCTCTGCCCTTCGGAGCAGCCTCTCTTACTAGTTCCCTGAACAAGGCTAAGTCTGCTCTCCTGAATCCAGAGCTGTTGTTCTGTTACTTGTTTTTCTTCCTTCCTTCAAGACTGTAAATTCCACTATCTCATGGTTGCTTCAATAACGTTTGCTGTCAGCTTTCACATGTCTAACCAGTTCTTCCTTTTCAATGAGTAGAGTAGTTAAAAAAATCTTGGAGCATTACTAATAGTGGACCACAGGCCTCATATCTTGTTTGGACAGACTTTGTCCTGAATAGACATTAGCTTGTTCTGGCTGCAGGTTTTAGCTTGCTCTGGCTGTGACTAGCAACTGTCTAACAGCATGGTGATTGCTGTCTATCATGTTATTAGCTGAGCTTGCTAAATAATATGTGTAGTATAAAAACCTGTGTAGTCACTAAACTGCATTAACCCTTTATGTTAACGGAGACTGGGGCTGGGGGGGGAGGGAGGCTATTGGGTAACTACCTAATAGCTAACCAGAAAAATGTAATAAGATTTTATTTGGGAACCAATAAGGAAAGAGCAATTGAACAGGCTATACAATTAACCAACACAGATCCAAGACAGAGAAGGAAGAAACTTCACAGTCAACTTCACACTCCTCCTGGCAAAGAACTGGAACACTGGCAAACCCTCATAACTCTCCCCATCCTTCCTGGGAGACTGGTACTATCAACCATAGGTTAAACACAGTCTCTGAAAGGCATAGTACTCTTGTAGCAGAAAACGGGTAGATATTAAAAAGTTTATGTGGAACAATTTTGACTTTGTTATTAATGATATTTTTTTCTGAGTTAGACAATTTGGAGCATAACTGCTAGTATCCTTTTAACTGAATTGATAATACCTTTTGTTGTATTTTTATTAGGCAGTTAAAACATTAATTAATTCAACTGTATGTACAGTATGTTCTCTTTTTGCCAGTAAGAAAATTTTGAATTCATTGGCCCAAAAGAGCATATCTCTAGATAGCTGTCTGGCACCTCAATCAAAAAATTGTCCCCAGTGCAATTCAGAAATCTCCTGAATTGCTTATATTGTGCCACATTGACCTTCTAGTAGATAACAGGGTGGTTAAAGTAACCCATGAGAACCAGAGCTTTTAAGAACCAGAGCTTATGGCTGTGAATCTTCTTATTATTTAAGAAAGGTTTTGTCCACTTATTCTTCTCAATTTGACTGTTCATAGCAGATGCCCACCATATTTTCCTTGCTGGTCTCCCCTCTGATCCCAGCCCATAAATTCTCAAATAGCCATCATCCATTCAATAGCAAAGGACTGTGCATTTGCGCTGCTCCTTTGCATACAGCACCATCTTTCCACATTTGTTTTCCTTGCCAATTCCTCCCAGAACTGTCATGTTTCTCAGATTGTATACACTCAGGTACTGGCACTTGAGATGGACCCCAGCTATGCCACTTGCTGAGGGGAAGTGTGAGAGCTTCCCCTACCATGTTCCCCCTAGATGTTTCCACCCTGCCCCCAATTCCTCCACTTTTCTGCAGTTTGTTTTTCATCCACCAACTAGCATACTATAAATTCCTCCTTCAAATACTTTTCTTAATGAAATGAAACGTGTTTAATATTTACTTTTACTTCAAAAACAGATTTTTATTTTTATATGTGTATAAACTGGTATTGATGTCCACAGAGCTATGATGATTTACACTATCTACATGCTGGTACCCAGGTGTATTTAAGCTTTTAAATATAATTTGAAATGAGGCAAGAAAATACAGATCACCTGGGATGTAACAGGAGTTGGAGGTTTTAGACTCTTAAAAATATGCTTTTAAGTGGATTTAGGAGCCTTATTTTGCGTAAAATTTTAAAATCTTGGCTATAAATAACCCCTCATCCTTGTCTTTTTGCATTTACGTATAAAAACATTCACAGATCTTCCCCTGGAAGTATGTCATCTTTAGGTTAAACCATTTAAATTGTGTTGTAAATTATTAACTGCTCAGAGACAATTCTTACCCTATGTATGGAAAATATCTAACTACACAGACTCTATTTCTCCTTTGATTTTGTGAATAGTGCCTTTACTGTCATCATTGGCTGCCAGATGAAACCTAAAAATGACTCTTTCACCAGTCTTAAGCATTTAGTAATCCTTGTATTAAAAGGACTTTTGAAACACATAAGAAAAATCTTCCATTTTTTTAAATTTTACTGAGTAGATCAAACATCTTTGTTTGCTCAGAATCTTCAGGTCCTTTCCCTTTATATAACTTTCTTCACCATACAGAATCACAGAATCACAGGGGTTGGAAGGGAACTCTGGAGATCATCTAGTCCAACACCCCTGCCAGAGCAGGGACACCTAGAGCAGGTTGCACAGGATGGCGTCCAGGCCGGTTTTGAATGTCTCCAGAGTCAGAGACTACACTACCTCTCTGGGCAGCCTGTTCCAGTGCTCTGACACCCTCAAAGGAAAGAAGTTCCTCCTCATGTTTAGATGGAACTTCTACGTTCAAGTTTGTGCCTGTTACCTCTTGTCCTGTCACTGGGCACCACTGCAAAAAGATTGCTGCCATCCTCCCAGAACCCTCCCTTTAACTATTTATAGGCATTGACAAGATCCCCCCTCAGCCTTCTCTTCTCCAGACTAAGAAGACCCAAGTCCCTCAGCCTTTCCTCATAAGAAAGATGTTCCAGTCCCCTAATCATCTTTGTAGCCCTCTGCTGTACCCTCTCCAGCAGTTCCCTGTCCTTCTTCAACCAGGGAGCCCAGAACTAGACACAGTACTCCAGGTGTGGCCTCACCAGGGCAGAGTAGAGGCGGAGGATAACCTCCCACCAACTGGTGTCCACACAGCTCTTGATGCACCCCAGGATGCCATTGGCCTTCTTGGCCACAAGGGCACATTGCTGCCTCATGGTCATCCTCTTTGTCCACCAGGACTCCCAGGTCCCTTTCCACAGAGATGCTTTCCAGCAGGTCAGCCCCTAACCTGTACTGGTGCATGGGGTTATTCCTCCCCAAGTGCAGTATCTTACAATTGCCCTTGTTGAACTCCATTAGGTTTCTCTCTGCCCAGCTCTCCAGCCTGTCCAGGTCACGCTGAATGACACCACAGCCTTCTGGTGTGTCAGCCACCCCTCCCAGTTTTGTGTCATCAGCAAACTTGCTGATGGTACACTCTATCCCTTCATCCAGGTCACTGATGAATATGTTGAAGAGGACTGGACCCAGTACTGACCCCTGGGGAACACCACTTGTCACAGACCTCCAACTAGACTCTGTGGCGCTAACCACAACCCTCTGAGCTCTATCGGCCAGCCAGTTTTCAACCCACCCCACTGTCCATGCATCCAACCCATGCTTCCTAAGCTTGCCTATGAGGATGCTATGGGAGACAGTGTCAAAACCCTTGCTGAAGTCTGTCTATACAGTGATATCAAAATGGCAAGCTCAAAATTTGAAACTCTAAACATTTCTTGTATTATGACAGATTGGTTATATTAAAGATAAGAACAATGAGGGTGTTAATCTCAACCAGCTTTAAAATTCTATGTTGTAGAAATAATCTACATTTGAGCTATTTGTCTGGATGCTCTTTATCATTAACAAAGACAAAAAGAATTCTCTTGAACAATTCATGTGACCTATATTAGGTATCTATTTTAGGAAGAAACAAACAATTCCTTGAAGATGCTGTAGACTATAAAGGGAATTGAAAGATGAAAAAATGTTGACTAGATGCAGATTTTTATAGTGCAGATGACTAGTTTGACCAAGTCACTTTAGGCTTTCTTTCTGATTAATGAAGATAAAGACGCAGCAGTATTCTAAAATAAGTTCAAAGACATTAAAAACAGCCCTCTGGGTCAAACAGACATAGAGGACACTATCATCAATTCCACAGTCAGTGCAGAGACAATGTCTGAAGCAATCAGCTTTGTTCCTGGCCTCTGGGGCACTTCCTGTGAAATAAAGCCATATCAGGTATTTGCTATGTGTAGGCTTATGTATGTTAGGATTAGAACTGGCCTTCTACTAGAATCCTTGCAAGGAAACATAAAGAACTTTGCCAATGTGTGTCTATGTTTACGTGTATCTTGCCTTACCTGCCCTAAACGGAGACATCTTGTTGGGGCATCTCAGATAATTCTAGTTCTTTGTGTTCAGGCAACTGAATTAAGTTTTGGGGGTGAGATTCAATTCAAGAGCAAATATTGGAAGTTAGGTGACTACACGTAGTCTAGGTGATTAAACATTTATTTTATTTTTTTTAAATGAAGAGTAATTTAAAGAATATAGTCAATGGAGCTTCTAGAGTTGAAATTCAGTAGCCTCAACATAGGCATCAGGAGCCATTTAAGATGCACAAAGCTATCCTTCCTGATTTCCAGCTGCTTCTCAGAGAGGATATGGGTCTACCATGCATCTTCTGTTGTAAATTCTAGCTTCAAGCATATTTCTCATATACCAGAAGGCATCTCGAAAGACCTTAGAAGCCCATGTTTGGTGAACCAAGCCCCTAATCTCTATTGACAATAGTACAAATTTAGATACTTATCTCACAGTTTTAGTTCTCTATTAAGTGTGTCTTAACAGAATCTCATACTAAACTACTATGGAATCTGCACACTTCTAAACTATGCCAGTGTCCGCTTCTGTACTGACAGACCATCATGTTTGCTCCACAGGTTCCTGGAATGCATTGATGACAGCTTCCTTCTCCACATGGTAGAGGAGCCAACAAGGAGAGAAGCTATGCTGGACCTTGTCCTTACCAACAAGTAGGGGCTACTGGGGTATGTCAAGCTCAAGGGCAACCTTGGCTGCAGTGATCATGAAATGGAGTTCAAGATCCTTAGATCAGTGAAGAGAGTGCGCAGCAAGCTCACTACCCTGGACTTAGGAGAGCACATGTTGGCCTTTTCAGGGATCTGCTTGGTAGGGTACCATGGGATAAAGCACTGGAGGGGAGAGGGGCCCAAGGAAGCTGGTTAGGATCACCTTCTCCAAGCTCAGGAACAATGTATCTCAACAATGAAGAAGTCAGGCAAAAAAGCCAGGAAGCCTTCATGGATGAACAAGGAGCTCCTGGACACACTCAAAAGCAAAAGGGAGGCCTACAGAGCGTGGAAGCAAGGACAGGTAGGCTGGGATGAATACAGAGAAATTGTCCGAGCAGCCAGGGATCAGGTTAGGAAAGCTAAAACCCAGATGGAATTAAATTGGTCCAGGGACATCAACGGCAACAAGAAAAACTTCTTTAAGTATGTCAGCGATAAAAGGAAGACTAGGGAAGATGTGGGCCCTCTGCGAAAGGAAATGGGAGACCTGGTCACCCAGGACAGGAACAAGGCTGAGGTACTCAGTGACTTTTTTGCCTTGGTCTTCACTGGCAAGGGCTCTAACCTCACGCATAGCCATTGCACCTCCGCTATGAGGATAGGCTGAGAGAGTTGGGGTTGTCCAGCCTGAAGGAGAAGGCTCCAGGGAGACCTTATAGCAGCTTTCCGGTATCTGAAGGGCACCTACAAGAAAACTGGAGAGGGACGTTACACAAGGTCATGTAGTGATAGGATAAGGGGTAATGTCTTCAAACTGGAAGAGGGTAGATTTAGATTAGATATAAGGAAAAAAATTTCACTCTGAGGGTGGTGAGGCACTGGAACAGGCTTCCCAGGGAAGTTGTGGAGGCTCCACCCCGGCTGTGTTCAATGCCAGGTTGGATGGGGCTTTGAGCAACCTAGTCTAGTGGAAGGTGTCTTTGCCCATGGCAGGGGAGTTGGAACTAGATGATCTTTAAGGTCCCTTCCAACTCTAACCATTTTATGATTCTACAATCTTTTTAGCCTGCTTAACTGTGCTAGAGGAGGTATCACAGAAATAGAAGCGTGTGTTTCCCAATTTCCTTTATTACACCAAAGAAGAAATAGAACCTTTGTCTATGTCAGACCTGAAAAAAGGCAAGAACAATATTTCTGTATCTGTTTCAGTTTTATGAGGACCAGTTCATAAATGAAATAAAATAAAGTAACAAAAAACTAGGCTATATGTCTCATGTCACAGGAGAAGCACTTTCATTCTATTTCTAGGGGGTCCACAGAATATATCATACACTTACAGTAGGACTAACAATGTTTAGGACTATATTATTAGATTCTGTATGTCACAGAAAGTATCCACCAAGCTCATCAATCTTTTGCATATTTCCTGTTATCCACAGGTGATTTATAATCAGAAGCAGAATTCAGACAAAAAAATAGCTCTAGATAGAGTCATGTGCCAGTTCTTGCAAAGAACTGATAATATATTTTAAAAGTGCTTCTCTAGATGATTTGCAGCTTCATCTGGAAGTCTTTGAACAAAGAGCAAAGATTTTTTGTTTGTTCTAACATCTGTCTAGTAAGACTAGTCTAGGTAACAGTAATAAGCTTAGACTAGTAAGTCTAGTAAGCTTAGTAAGGCAAATATTGATGGACTGTTAGTATATCCAATAAATTAGTAAGTATATTGCACATATTGATATATGCAGTAAATTAAAATATTTTAGATTAAGAGATATTAATTCATTTTATGCAAGCTTGAATTCTAGGAATAGTGTTGCAATACATAGAAGTCTTGATGGTTCTTCACTTCTTGTGAGGTTAACACGTTTCTGTGCAGCGATACAGAGCCATGTGCCTCCAGGATCTCCAAAGTAAGTCTGTAAGCAGTTTTTTCATGTGCTTATTACAATTAAATTTGTTCCTGGGCCCCCCCACCCAATAAAACCCAAATCCCCAAACTCAAAAATCCCACCAAACACTTTATTATTAATACAATTTTCATTTACATTTCAAGGAAAAGTCAAGGAAGGAAAAATAAAGATCAGTATCCTAAAGCCTGTAACCAGTAGTGTCTAAAACAAAATCTTAAATGGAGCAGCTACTTGAATTATGTAATAATTACTCTGAATGTTCATGAAAAGACTTGTTTCACATAATTAGGAGGTTAGAGTCTTTCTAGTCAAAGACCAATAGGAACTTTAGAGAGTGAGTTAATTTTTCTTAAATTGAGGATGGAAAGTATCTAGTAAAGCTAGACATCTAGGAAACCTCTTTTATTCAGCAAAAGGAAGGATTAGGAAAATTGAGATTATTCTTTTTCCATTAAAGACCGATTTTAGTTAGAGGAAAAATGCCTTTCGGAATAATATTTCTCTCCATTAGCTATCCAGAGAGCTTAAATACTAAGGCCTTAGGACCTGGTGCCTTGCTTTTCAATGGACAGCTATTAGATAGCTGTTGTACTGTCTCTGGAACCATAGCAGTTATCCTAGAGATCAACATACTAGTTATAACAGAGAAAAGAAAATGAAAAATTCAGGAATTACTTCAAAATTGAGCCATATGTAAAGTAATAATTACCTAGCATGCTTTTAAAAAATGTTAATGGGGAAAATGTATTTGTAAGCAAATTCTTTGCATGCAGAAACCGCGATCACTCTTTGTTTGTTTCTAATCATCTGTTTTGAAACATCTGGCTCTGGAGATTTTTAATACACTATAGAAAAGAAAAAAACAATGGAAACTAAGATCTATGCTTGTTAGAACACAGCATTAGTAAAACTTTCAACTACACTTTGTAACACTCAGTTTGGACTGTTGTGTCTCTAACATGCCTATGAAATATATTCATTAACACGAGCTCTTTTGTATTTTGTTCATTTTATTTGCCTCTTCTCAAAAGTACTGAAAACTAAGACACAACTTATTAGATCATTCTTAACAGTGGTTATATATGCCAGGATGTGGATTGTCTCCAACATCAAAAAATATTTGATAACGTATTTTTATATCTTTTGTGAGCAAGCAAAATTCTTAAGCTAACAGGATAAAAACTGTTAGCTATTGCTTTTCTGTTAATAGTGGCACATATTAATTAGTGCTGGCTCTCTTGTTCAGGATGTTGTTCAATTATCAGGGTCAGCAAGTTTTTTATCCAGATGAAAAATTTTATAAGCCAGATTTTACTTTCTATTTTACTCCTATAATTCCCAAATGCACTAAGTTCCTCTAGGATAACCAAAGGCAAAATTTATTCCTGTCATTTAAGCAACACTAGAATAAAGAGGGGGTCGGGAAAAAGTCTGAAAAATCAGAGATAGTGCAAAATCCTAACAGTGTAGAGCCACTGTATCATTGAATGAATATATTCATATATTATAAAAAATATTTATCATTATATGGTATTTATGAAAAAAAATCCCAACTGTTTTCTGCAATTAGAAAAATGATCCTTTGAGATTTTTCCCAGGGGATCAGTTACTCACCATGTTTCCTAACTGAGAAATAGTTTGCAGGTGAGTTGTTTGTACATGCAGTTGCATCAAGACTCATCATCTTATGCAGAACCTCCTTTGTGGCAAAAGAAATGCATTTTTTCAGACAGATATAAATAAACAGCACTTTGAGTTGAAAATGATGAATTTAAAATGTATGAAAATCCTTAGAAAGTAAGACAAAATATAGCTAGTTAGGGTACAATTATATCATTTCTCTGAAAAAAGAGTTTTGTTATCTCATTCTACAACTCAGTCTTACTTGTCTTATTCCTTATTAATATTTTAACACTGATTCATGGATCGACATTACCTTTATATAAAAACTTACATGATATAGCTGTCCTATATATTGACACTTGGACTGCTGTACAGCCTATTGAATTTCACAGAAGTGGCTAGCTCTCGCCACTGGCTATAGATGAGACCCTGGATATTATTAACTTAGTAATTTCTGTTAGATGCTTTTAATTTGGTATATAGTCCAAAAACAATCCAAGACATAAAATTGCATTCCTGTTTTTCACCTCTTTGGTGCTTAGACCAGTGAGGACATAACTGTAGCACATCTAACAATAAATGTATTCAATTTAATCTGAAGAAAAATTGAAACAATTTAGTGCAAAAGTTTTTATAAAGGCTGGTTTTAAAGATGCCTAAATTTTGGATATTTTTCTACCACAAAATGGAGCACTGACTAGAGATATCTTAAGAGCTCAAATTAATTGGTAGGTTTGCTTGAGTTAGACCAGAACTATTTAAGGATATTAAGTCATGACATATAAACAGTATAGTCAGGTCCACCGGGCACTGTTTAACCCAGAGCTGATACAGTTCCAATTTCATAACTAGCTCCTTCATAACTAGCTGAGATGTTTCTGCACAAGACACCACACTGTGGACTAGACATACCTGTACACTGTTAAACCCATGATAAATCACATTTACTGAGTAACTGGCCTGATCTTCAGAGTGGCTGGACCTCTTCAAAAAACACTATAGATTTCAAAGAAAATTACAGAAATTTCAGGATAAATATAGTTAGTTATGAATGTAAAATTCCCTATATTATTCCTCAAATAATTCTGGAGTAAATTCAGGGGGAGGGGGGAGTTTTGTTTGTTTGTTGGGTTTTTTTAATTCCAAATGTAATATCACTTTTTACAGCATAAACCAGTTAGCTTTATTCAGAAATTCATTATCAGTATGACACATAAAAATGTTAAAATATAGGTATATTAATCCTGGAGAAAAAGAAGTTCCTATATGATTTTGGATACAACAGTGAAATTAATTAGACAAATAAGCTGTGCGTAAACTTCAGATGTTTATATGGATGGTTTTTTGTTGTATTTTTTTTTAAAGTCAAGTACTGTTTTCTTCATATAAAAATGAAGTGTTGTCCTCCAGAGACGTATCTGTGAAACTAAGTTTAAGTACCTAAGTTAGAGACAGTAGCTGTATTCCATCCTTTCTGGGAAGAAGTGATAAACTATTCTTGTGATTTATATTCTAGACATATGAGTAATATGCTTTTATTATGCAGAAATATATATATTTTTTTAGCCACTTAGAATTTTAGTTTCATTTTATTTACTCTTTGAAACAATTGAGACTTAAACAAGTACTTAATCAGTCACTTATATGCTTTGTCAAAATAATTTACATCATCAGAATCAGAAAGACCATATAGATGCAAAGAGAACTTTTTCCAGAGAATTCAGTTCAAGGAGATGCAAGACTGATTTGAATAGAATTGGCCCTTATTTAGTCATTCATCAGAAAATGCTTTTGCTCTCCCATCAACATGTAATATATCAGAGTATTACCCTGAAAAGAGAAATGAGAGAAAGAATAAATCAATTAATTGAAGTTGCTTTCATTCATTACTAATACACTCCTACCAAAAACTATTAACGACAAAAGCTTCCTAAAGCATCATCCTCTGCTCTTCCAGGGTTTACTGAGACCCTGCTCCATTGCAGATCAATTTGTATAGGGAACAATATTTATTGGTGCTTTTAATTCCCTTTTTATAACAGAACTTCCTAATGCTTTATTTCTACTATAATTTCAAACACATTTTTTATTTTGACCGTGCTTTCTTTGAAATAGAATACACAGATATTTATTTACAACTGATTTTCAAAGATGTCTCAGTTTTATATACTTCATTGAGAACCTTTGTTCATATTATTTAAAACCATGACTTTGCCAAACAACTGGCAATAACAGCATAGGACAGAAGTTAGGTATAGAAGATGATGGTGTAAGCAAATAGATTTCTGTTGGGTGGATTCATGCATAAGTATGTGCGTACATCAAGATACACATAAACACATGCACACACATAAAATTTATTTTAAGTAGAAATGATTTTCATACTAACAATTTCTGGAAAGACTAGATTTAGGTTGATTTCCCTCTTTTTAAAGATGAATCTATTTTTATGACAGAAATTCTTTTCCAACTTACACTTCCAGGTATGAGTTGTAAGGAGGTAAGAAGGAAAAAATACTTCACTGTGTTTAGCTAAAAAGAAGAAACGGTTCCTTCTATCTGTTGCTTTTTTGCCCCCCTCATCGTGGCTGTCCTGAGGAAAACATGAGAAAGTAGAGAGTACATTATGTATTTTTCACCACTTTCTGTCATTAATGCATTATTTTTCTGTCAGAAATCAGTAATTTCTGATTCAGATCAAATACCACTATTTGTACATGCAGAGGGCAGGTGCCAATGTTGTACTGAAAACAGAAAAACTGCTTATATGGAATTGTTGAATATAGGAGAACATTAATGGTTATCAAGAAATTAATTTGCCCAGAAAATCTCCCATTCCTCAGGGTCTTATGCAACTTTCCAGAGTCTCACACAACATACAAAGGATGAATTTATAGCATTCAGGCAAGATTTTCAAAAGTAAGTGTTAACTTCGAATATCCACATAAGAAATATGACCTAATTTTTTTAAGCAACTGTGTTCAGGAGCACCTGAAAAGTTAAAATAAGCTTAATTTTTTTCTTAAGTAACTGGATTTTTTCACTTGTTAAATGACTGATATTTTAGACTGATTTCATTTAAAAAGAGAAAACTAGAGGAACAGTACATGCTCAAATTCTCTTCCCTTTGCCTTTTCTCACCTAGCTCTTTCAGGTTCTGCTGAAATTAATTTTCATTTCCTATTTAAAAATACTCCATCAATAACCAGCTCAAACATTTTGGCTTACTGCCTGCTGTTGAGGTCAGTCCTGTCTACCATCCACCTCTGTTTGTGAGATATCTTCCTCTCATATGGTCACAAATGAATTTCATAATTTACTTTATCCAAATGAAAAGTAATTCCATTTTTCTCAAGATTTTCCTTTACTTGGATGAGAAAGGTAATATGACACACTGCAGAAGCACAAGAGCAAACACTGTAAGAGCAGTGTTCAGGCAGGATTCGGAAGAGAGGAGTGGAGGTTCAGACTGCCTTTTCAGCTTGGTGAAATCACAGATCAGCTTGAAGTCAAATGAGGAGCTACATTACATATCTACCAGAGACAACCTAGCAAATGATCTGACTATGGGCCTAGGTTCTTGATTTACAGTTCTGCCACACTCGTCAGGGTGTCAGTTTCACTTAAGTACAAATTAGAAACATGATGACATAATAAGTTGGTAGTATATCTTAGTCTGAGCTTTAGATATTTCTATTAATATCTTTAAATTGTTTTAATAATCAAAATATGCAATAGGATATTTTTTCAAAATCATTATATAAAATGTTACGTGTCTTTTAGGTGCAACTAGCAGAGAAAGAAATTTAACTGCTCTAGAAAGTATGCAGAAGATACAAACCTATTAAAAATAGTAGAAATAAGCATTTCAGTTTGAGACTACTTATAACATTATTTTCTAGTTTTGCCTTGCATGTAAATCCAAACATAGTTCTTACTTTTAATACAAAAAGATCAGTTTTTTCCATGAGAGTTTCATAACGACTCTGTTCCCATGACTCTGTTTCCTAATCAAACATGAAAAATACTGCTTTACCAAGGTTATTTCATTTCTTTATGTAATTTCACTCCTGCTCTTTAGTTTTAATTATCACTGTAGTGTCCACATGTATAAATACAATTTTGCTATACGACCCTTTGAAGTACCTGACTTCATGCTTCCTTGCTTCTTTCTGCGTAGCTGACACTTGAACTAACCTCATAACATTTCCTCCCTATCTGTAAAAGGCTTCTTGATAACTTCTGTGAGAATCTGCCACTGGATACTGCCTTTGTGAACAGAATCCTTAACTTACATTATTACCCTATTTCTACACTCTATAAAGTGTATGAGACAATAACTTTCTTTCTTTTATTACACAGGTAGTTTTTTAAAGAACTGTATTATGAACAATTTTTAATGTGGGGTTTATATCTGTCATACAAAAAGAAGAGTTTCCTTCTGCAGGTAACTAACTTGCCTTTTCTGGAAGACTCCTTCCACTGGTAAGATAGAAGATGCTTACGTGGTCCTAGTAATAAAACAAGTCCTAAGGTCTGGACAAAGTACTTCACAGATTTTGGCTTATTGCTGTCCCTCCACACCCCAACAATATCAAACCTGTTTCTTTCGCTTATGTAAGCATAAGCAAAATAACACAGTTAAAATACTTTGTCAAGAGTGAAAGGCATATTCAACTGAAATCCACAGTTTCAATTACAGGTTTGAGAGAAGGCAAGGGAAACGCTAAAACAGTGATCTGAACTTTTTTCACTGCATATGAACACTTCCCCTTGCCATTCCCAGGATGGTTGCTTCAATGTCACACAACTGTCCCCACACTCAACAGATGTCACTCCCCACACTTTTATCTCAGTTTCCTTTTTATCCCAGCGGCCTGTCACTGAGGAATAAGCACCATCCCACACTGACATGTTCAGGTTGAAACCCATACACCTGGAAGAGCTTTATTAGTTTAGACTTACTGTGCAACTATCCTATTTTGGAGAGCTGGACAGTAGACATACACACATGTACACAATGTACACACACATCCCCTTGCACATGGACCATTGCTTTGAATGAAACAAGTTATTTTGAAATCTAAGATAGCCTTCTTAAAAAAATAATCTAAACAGAACCCTAGAACAAATTAAAAGAAAATCCCAAATGCAAAAAGTATATACACCTAGTCCAGTCCGACTCATAGTAGTTAAAGTCAGACACCACTTACAGTTGTTGGATGGCATAAATAGCTTTTGCAAATTATTTCTGTGGTGAAATCCCAAATCCCATTTTTTCACAGTCAGAGAAGTCTTTTAATTGGATGAACTTGTGAGCATAAACCTGGTCATTACTTTGGACTGCTGTGGAGCTAGGCAACCAATTCATTTTTGCTTTTCTTGTCCAGTTTCATCACATAAAAATATATTACTCCATATCAAATAATGGTCCTAATTCAATATAAGAACCAGACACTGACAATGTGTTTCTTAAAATCTTGTTTTCTCTCCAAGTTGGTTGTTCTGGATGGAGTCAAGTAACATTTTTAATATATGATATACAAGTATACTGTTACATGCTTTTTACGCAGCCACTCTATCACCCTTTTTCTTCCTTTATAGTTTTCTCTTAGATACTTTGAGATGCTGAATCAGAAAAATCTATCTCAGAATACAACAGACATTCTCAAGTACAGTTTCCTTTCCTTACTCTTCCTCTTAAAAGAAAAAGAAATCTTAAGAAAGTAGCATAAACGATCACCTTTTTGACATATATAGCAAGCACTTACAGGATGGAAAGACTGGAAGTATCATTTATTCTTTATAGAACAGCTTCACAAGATGCAGAATCTTCCTATCCCACAATAGGTGGTTGGTGATGAGATCATCAGGCCAATTATCGGTTTGATTCCTTTCTTGCTGAGGAAAATCTAAGTTTCCTGCAAGTTAACCGAGTGTCTTAATCATAAAATAATTATTTGGAAAGAGTATGAAAGAGAGAGAGCTGCCATCACTATTACCTTCTCCAGTATGTATTTTTTAAAAGAAAGCAGTGTCAACTGTAACTTTTTTGTACAGAACTCAATCACAAATTTTTCTCCAACAATAACAACTGTAATGAACCCCTCAGGCAGAAGTGCATCTAGTCTCATAGAATCATAGAATCATAGAACGGTTAGAGTTGGAAGGGACCTTAAAAATCATCAAGTTCCAACCCCCCTGCCATGGGCAGGGACACCTCCCACTAGACCAGGTTGCTCAAAGTCCCATTCAACCTGGT